>JAHHFK020006092.1:167500-699208 GCA_024533555.2 Aedes koreicus
TCAATTCGCTCCATTTTGCTAAACTCAAACTGTTTTGACTAAAATAAAAAATACACTCGTCTGTCATTGTTTTGAATTATACGATGAAGCGAATTCTATCAAAACTGCGTAAAGCTTCTGCTTTTTATCACGTTACAACAGTGTCCTCTTTATAAAATGAACAGTCCTTAGCCAGATTTTTTCAGCTTTCTAAATAATTCCGGACAGAATCCCTAGTCAAGAATGACAGAATCGCCGTGAATGGTGAAAAGGGTACGTACAAAATTCCCAGCAATATCTGCACAAAATCCTGATTTTTTCAGCACTCTGAAAAGTATTCCATTGGAATCGAATAAAAAACAAGAGTTCAGAGTAGTTTTTTCTGATTCCATATCTGAAACAAAGTTCTTTCAAAACATGAAGAAGACACTTGCAGATTCCTCGATATGATTTGCACGAAATCCTTACATGATTCTTTGGGAAGATACGCTTTGGGAAGACTCAAGCAACTACTCGGAAGAGAATGGTAATCTAAAACAGCCGTTATATATTGCACTCCCAGAACTGCAGCCTTCAGCTCTAGCCTTGGAGTTGACAATGTCTTGAGAGGTGCCACTTTACTCTTAGCGCCCACTAGCATCATCTGGACACAGTCATTATGCAGCAGCCGGAAATATACCGCACACAAATAGGCGATGTCGCCGGCGTCTACGAAAGTGTGAACCTGCAGGTCGTGAAGGTTGGCCGGAAAGGGCGAGAAATAACATCTTGGAGATCTCAGTTTATCAAGCTCTGGGAATAATGACACCCATTGTTGCCACTTTTGGAAGAGCTCGTCGTTGATTGGTTCATTCCAAGTTGTTCCGGATGTCCAGGTTCCTTGGATGATAACCTTCCCGTGCATGAGGAAGTGCAAAACGAGTCCTAGTGGGTCGAAGAGACTCATTACTTCCTTGAGAACTTCTCGCTTAGTAGGCACGTGAACTTTCTCTAGGATTGGACGAATATCATCTCGTAGATTGAAGTTGTAGGAGAAGCTGTCGTCTGTAGGGATCCAGTTCATTCCAAGCACGGATTCTGATACACCAGCTCTTTCCAGCTTCAAATTCTTTGGTTCATCTGCCATAGTTGCCCCTATTTCACGGAGAAGTTTCGCCGAGTTTGAGCGGAAGCGACAAATCTCAAAGCCTCCCTTCGAATGAACCAAGATAACCTCCTTTACGACATCTACAGCTTCCTCAGCGGTCATAAAGCTGTCAAGGTAGTCGTCCACGTAGTGGTTTTTAACAATTGCAGTGGCCACACGTGGATACACTTTAGCGAACTCCTGCGCGTTAATTTTTTCAACATATTGCGCGGAAGCGGGTGAGCATTTCGCACCGAAAGTAGCGACGTCCATGACGTAGACGTCGATGGATCCAACGGACTGTTTCGCCAGAGAAAGCACATAGCCAGACGATCTTGGACGCGGATGAGGAGTTGGTGAAACATCTCCTTGATGTCACCGCAGACGGCTATCTGAGGGGAACTGACGGAAACGGCTTAGAACTGCTGGTAGAGGGGTCAATAGATTGGGCCCCTTCAGAAGTTTCGAATTGAAGGAGACCCCATTCACCGTTGCTGCTGCGTCCCAAACTAACCTCACCTTGTTCGGTTTCTTGGGATGAACCATGACTCCCAACGGTAGAAACCATGTACGTTCCATCTGCGTGCTTCAGCTCTGAGTCAGTTATGGCACGTAGGCCTTTTTCACATACTCCGTAATTTGTTCGCGGACTCGCTCTTGCGGTGCTGGATCCTTCGCAAGTTTTCTCTCCAGAGACTGCAGGCGTCGAACTGCCATTGGATAGCTGTTCGGAAAGTCCAGATCGTCCTCACGCCATATGAGGCCTGTTTCATAGCCACGTTCAGTACGCCTTGTCGTTTGTTCCAATATTGTTCTGGCACGTAGGGCAAAGTAATCTCGAAGTTGATTATTTAGTTGGTGATCGAGATCGGCTGCGGCTGCTACATGGAATTGAACTACAGGTCGTTGCGTTGGTATGTCAGAGATACAGCCATATATGCCTCAACCCAGGCGGCTCTTCGCTTCAATCGGGTCCATAGGTCCACCTTCGCGCAACTAAGATTGTCCAATCCAATCAGTAACTTTTGTTGGATAAGATCATACTCTTCTACAGGAAGCCCACACAAATGTGGATATCGTTTGCCGAGTTCCTCGTACTTCATCGTTTGGGAAGGCAGTACTAAAGAACTAACCGTCCTAACTCCACAGAGCTTGTGTTGGTTTGGTAGACCTCTCCCAGAAATCTCCAGCTGCACTCGCTGCGACCTTGGTTCTTCACGAGTTACCTTTCCCGTCCACTGCAGAGTCAATGGTTCCACCGTTCCGGATACACCCAAGCGATCAGCCGTAGCTTGCTCCAGGAGTGTGGTCGATGACCCCTCATCAATGAAAGCGAATACTACTTCTGTCCGCGCCCCCGCATATAGAACTACTGGAAAAACTCGAAACATTGGACAAAGACTGTTATTCTGCGTAAGATGGTTTGCGGAAATATTCAGGGAAGATGAAACAGGAGAAGAGTGGAGGAGTGTGTGGTGTTTTAGGCGGCAACCCTCAATTCCACATCCTTTGCCGTGACTATTGAGGCATGTACGACATAAGCTTTTTGGTGAACAATTTTCCACCGTTAATCGATGCTCTTTGACTTGAACTAGTGGCAATCTGCCATCCGATGTCCTTCTCGTTCACATGTTGCGCATGGCTTACCTTGTTGTTTCTGGTTTGCTGATGTATTTGGAGCCGCCGGAGAAGACGAAAGAATCGATGAATGGGCGTGAACCATACCTTTTTCCGTGGACTTTCGCTGATCAACCTTGAAGTTTCGGCTTGACACATGACTTGCTGCTGACACCAAACCTGACATGAAGTCGCCGAACGTTGCCAATGTTGCGTATGGTTGCTTACTCATGTAGACAGCCCACTCCAATTTCAGAAAGCCAGGAAGCTTCTCCACGAGTTCCTGCATGAGAACCGGGTTGGCCAGGTGTGTGAACTGTTTCGCTGCCTTCAGATGATAGACGAGGTTTTGGACGGTTAGCCCGAATTCCATCACAGTCTCTAGACGGTCATGCCGAGGTGCTGGAGCGCGATGTACCTTTTCAACAAGTGATCGGATGAGAAGTTCTGGTCTGCCGTACAGGGTACGCAGCGTATTGATAACTTTCGGAACGCTTTCAGGAAGAAGAAGTCGGCTCCGCACTGATTCAAGCGCATGTCGTTTCAGGCATCGTTGTAGCCGAATTAGATTTTCTGCATCCGTGTACCCACAAGCTGCAGTTGAAGCTGCTGATGAGTAATGGCCAATCTTCGGGATTGCCGGAAAAAGACGACAGTTCTCTTCCCATCAGCTGCCTGGCTGCCATCTGACTCCCACTCAGTGACCTGGGAAATGCAGCTCCTTGATGCATGTTCCAGGGTTGATCCATGGGGATACTCGAGCTACGCTTTGGGAAGACAGTAAGTAAAAATCTTGATGCGTAAAAACACTTTGCGTGTTACATTCGGAATACAAATGAGATTTACAAATACAATGAGATTTGAAAGCTTAGAAACATACAAAAAGAACATCAAAGATACATACAATCAGAATGCTGAGCTAGTTCGAAATCACGGGCATGTTTCACTGAATTTCTATGATTTCAAGAAACTTTAATTGTAATTTAAGTGGATACAATCCAGAAATCCGACAAAACATGGCCTACCGTCTACATCGTTTCGGAAGCAAAATTTACGACTGGTAGACGCAATTAATTTTCCCATTTTTCAACCACATTCTTCTGAAAAAAAAAACCTTATCAAAAACTCCTCTGTGTTACCCAAGGTGAAAATTAGCATTATTCGCCCCAGCAGACTCCGAAAAATCCCATCGCTTCTAATCGATAGCAACGGCCAACACAAGAGGCTGCCTCATTTGCAGTCAAATTAAAGCGCCACACATAGCCTGTAAATCCTGGCTAGTCGCGATCCATAACCTAAAACTCGTAAAACAAAATCATCAGCATTCCTGCGATCACATAACAATGAACCGATCAGATCTGATATGCAGCTCACCAACGCGGACGCGTTTTCGGCACTTTCGGGGCCTTTGCTTGAAAATATTTCAAAAATTCCAACTATTCGCGCCGGACAGGAATTTCTTGGAAACGCAAAACTTTCTTTTCCTTCACCCCTCGCCGAGACCAGTCAGCTCTCTATGACGACGACAATGTTGATGATGATGTTGTTGTTACTGGCCCTACTCTCTTGCTCACTCATTCGCTGGAATCGGCTCTGTTATGATATGCTAAATAGCCCAATTTGAATACCTTTCCCTCGACTAATGCCTGCTTGCGAGAGCCCATCCGTATGCGCATGCTGTTCGACGGTTTGATGTTTGGTTTTGGTCTTCTCGAAAGAAATTACCATGAACAATGTTGATGTTTTTCTTGAATGAAACCCACAAGGGCTGTCGAAGGTGCGAACATCATTGATGAATTTAAGGCGAAAAGATAGCAAAGCAGGATTGACATTTCATTGCCATGACTGGCGGTCGAATTCCATGATCCCAAAGTTTATTGAACCCCGATCCCGAAAATCACGCATTCCTCAATCTTCTGATAATTATCAAGCAGGGCGAACCACACCCACTTCGCACGGCGCCTGGTGTCAACTCTCCTGATGGACGTAACTACACGCTCGAGCTAGGCTAGCAAATGGACTACACACCGAATCCCTAATAAAGAGGTGTCGTTTTCGCCTGTCTCGAAGACAGGTGAAAAACACGCCGATTATTGTTGGTGTTGTTTTTTGTCACCAGCAAAATGACAACGGCAGTGTTAGGGACGCTAGGTTGGCTGGCTGGCTGGCTATTTCTCTCCATTCAGCCATTCCGTTCCGCGTTGTTGTTGTTTTTGTTTTTGTGCTTCGAAACCCTGATAAATTTGTTTCTCGATAAAATTTAAATGAGGCTTTTGATTGTTTTACGGTAAATTTACGGTTCACCTGAACAGGAGGAGGGCTTGTTAGAGCAGAGGAACCTAATTAATTACCGATTCAAATGGTCACTCGGTATGAGTTTGGACGCATTCCAAAGCTAACACTACTGGCATATCGATTTGATCTAGTTACAAACTGTACGGATGTAGAGCGGGCACCGTGTGGAAAAGTGATTTTTAAGCCGCAGATGGGTACTTTATTGGGATGATCGGAATGGCCAGATTCACAATACTGACCTGATTGACAAAGAGCTGTGCGAAGTAAAACTGAAAAGGGTACAGCATAATAAACAAGGTTCCGTGTCAACTATTTAGTTCAATAGAATGTTAAAGGATGTTACGATCAGAATTTGATCGACTTAGATTTGACGCATTCCTTTTAATCGTACATTGAAAGAAACCTCAACACCCCTCATTTTTTAAATGTGTGCGTAAGTAGTGAAGCCGCTATTTTGATTTTGACATTTGCTTTTCAGTTATCGAAATGGCGTCCAACCACCACTACTCGCACGCCGAGTTAGCGTTAAAAGTGGCCAAATCAACTGTCGCCAAATTAATAAGAGTATTTGCGGAGCGTTTGTCGACATCTAGGAAGCCTAAGTCGGGGAGGAATCGAAAGCCAGGAGCCGCAGCAACTACGAAAAGAGTGGCCAGTGATTTCAAGCGGATTCCCAACCTTTCCGTCCGAAATGTCGCAAACAAGCTGCGAGTATCGTCTACAACCAAGCCTGGTGCTAACAAACGAACTGGACTGTCGAGTTAGTGGAAGGTTGTGACTCGCGACGATAAACAAAACAAGATCGCCAAAACACGACCCCAGATGCTGAACACGACGATGCTGACGAACTTCGATTGCGCGGTGATGGACGACGAAACCAACGTCAAGACAGGAAGGGGAAAGATGGCATACATTTTCGAGCATGTGAAACTGTCGAAGTTCGCTAAGAATTATTTCCATAGCAGCACACATGTTGCAAATCAGTTAAATTTACTTTATTGCAACTCAATTAAGTCACAATAAAGTAACTACCACCAGTAATGTTTGTTTTGTGTTGCTTGGGTTCGTTTGGCAGGCTAGCTTGAAAATCGGCAAATTTATTGAGAGCGAGGCCGTTAACCAGGAAATTTTCGCGAATAAGTGTCTGGAATATGTCTTTCGAAACCGACACGCACCTTAACGAAAGGTATACTAGATCGAATAGATTTTTTGGTCTCTTAAAACTTATTCTAACGTCGTTGGGTGAGCTTGAGTGTGGCAGACCCAGAGCACGAAAATGAACATGACTTTTTGATAGCGTGTATATATACCTTTGAAGCAATTAAATTGATCGAAATGCGAGCTTTGGCAATGTTATTGCTGAAAACTTTTCTCATATGTACAAATATCAAACATTTCCGTATGTCATCCTACCGAAGAACTAGGAGGATGACAAGAAACAAGTTTGTTCGCAACCAATTGAGCTCAAATTTTTGGCAGAATGATCTGAAGCGGATTTGGAACCGATTGAGCTGAATGGAGCTGAGACAGTACTTTGAACCACCCTGTTGCATATGGACATGTTGGTTCAATATCGTGCACGAAATCAGGGTAGATGCTGCGAGTCACACTTTTAACCTTTCAGCACTCGCGCCAACGTTGGTAACACGAGCACTCGCGCGTAGTACTTGGTACAACACATTCCTTCCCACATCCACATCTCGTGATACGGATCACCTGGAATATTACTGTCTTCAGTGACGTTATTCAGAAGGTCAAGAACTTTTCTTTGACAAACAGGTTAGGTTTCTCTCACTACGCGGCGCTAATGTGCTAATTATTTTCAGAAATATACCTTGACCAGATGGAATCTTCCTGTCTTCGACAATGTTGTTCAGTGGAACAAAACCATTTGATTGATGACCAGCATTTCAAATGTTCCCGCTACGCGGCGCTAGTGTGCCAATGTATTTCCTGAAGGTGCCATACCTGAGGATCCTGAAAATTTGTTTTCGGATAAGTTTTTAATTGGAACAAGACCTTTTCATTGATGACCAGCAGTTCACAATATTTCCGCTACGTGTCGCTGGTGTGCAATTGAGTTTTCTGACCGAGCTGTAACTTGGCGTTTTGACTATTATAAAGGTTTTTGCCTTCGATAAAATTATTCACTAGGTCAAGACCTTTTTATTGGTGACTGACAGTTCCGAATCTGTGCGCCACGCGGCGCTAGTGTGCTTGTACAATTTTGGAATATGCTAGATCCATATTATATACAAGGCTTCAGTCTTCAGCAAGGCTGTTCAGTAGGTCAAGATCTCTTGATTTGTTACCAGTAGTTGGGGATATTTTCACTACGTGTCGCTAGTGTACGCTAGTGATTCCTGACAAAGGTCTACCTTGGTATTCTGTCCATTTGGAATGATTTTGTCATCGAAAATGTTGTTCTGGGAATCAAAACCTTTCGGTAGATGACCAGTAGGTAGAATTTTCTCGCTATGTGGCGCTTGTATGCTTGTACATTTTATGATCTCGTTGGTATTCAGGTCGTGTTCAAGGTTTCAGTGTTCAGCAAAGTTGGTCAAACTTTCGATCCAGTTAAGAGTTTTCTTATTGGGTGGAGCTACAACTTTGTCGAAGACAGGAACCTTCCATTTGGACAGGATAAAAAAGTACATTAAGTTCAGGAAACTCACTTGCACACTAGCGTTGGGTAGCGAGAAAATTCTGAACTTTTAATCACCAATCAAAAGGCCTTGGCCCACTGAATAATTATATCGAAAACAGGAACGTTCTATATGGCCAGGGTCCAAAGATATGGCATTTTCGGGAGATTTTCTTACTCGCTAGCTCCACGTATTGAGACAATTCTGAACTTCTGTTCATCAATCAATAGACCCTGACGTGATAAATAACGGAAACTGAACTAAACTGAACTGAAATCATTCGGTTACGATCTATAGATAAAGCATGTTTTATCAAAATTAACTTGCACACTAGCGCCACATTGTGATACAATCCTTAACTAATAGTCTAAACTAATAGTCGAAGATAGAAGCCGTCTAGATGGTCAGGATTACGAGATATACCAAACTGGAATCATTTATATCGAACATGATACACTACGTATTTTATTTCTGCGGACACGTCTCGCAATATCCCATTCTACCGCGCTTTCTTTTTTGTAATTTCTGAATTTTTGGAATTTCTGAATTTCTGCAGTAAAGGAATACGCTGTTTGTTCCAGAACGAGTTTCTTGAGGAATACACGTTGGTTTTAAATCGATAGGTGCTTCTGCATCAAAATGGTAAGGGAAAATCTACATGTGTTGTACAAAGTACAACACCGCGTGCTCAAAGGTTAAGTATTAGGTGCGCAACTAAGTTCTCGCTGTTTTTTGGTGAAAAAGGAACTTTATTTTGAAAACAAAGGTTACAAACGAATTATTCAAAGTATTGCCCATCACTAGCTACGACTTTTTCCCATCTTTCTGGTAGAACGTGAATACCATTTCGATAGAACTGTTCGTCTTTTGATGCTATCCAAGAATCAAGCCATTTTGAGATGTCATCATATGAGTGGAATTGCTGACCAGTGAGACCATGTGCCATCGAACGGAACAAGTAATAATCGGACGGTGCAATATCAGGAGAATATGGCGGGTGGGGTAGGACTTTCCATTTGAGCGTTTCCAAGTAGGTTTTCACGGGTTTCGCAACGTGAGGTCGAGCGTTGTCATGCTGAAGAATCACTTTTTCGTATCTGTGCTCGTATTGTGGCCGTTTTTCGTGCAGTGCTCGGCTCAATCGCATCAATTGAGTTCGATACCGTTCCCCGGTAATGGTTTCGTTTGGTTTCAACAGCTCATAATAAATAACACCAACTTGGTCCCACCAAATACACAGCATAACCTTCGCAGCGTGAATATTCGGCCTAGGCGACGATTTTGAAGCATGCCCGGGCAGTCCCCATGAATGTTTCCGTTTTGGGTTACTGTAATGAATCCATTTTTCGTCACCCGTCACGATGCGATGTAGAAAACTCTTCCTTTTTTGCCGCTGGAGCAGTTGTTCACAGACGAAAAAACGACGCTCAACATCTCTTGGCTTCAAATCGTAAGGAACCCAAGTTCCTTGCTTTTGAATCATTCCCAACGCATGCAATCGCTTAGAAACGGCTTGGCGGGAAACTCCTAATCCTGAACCAAGCTCTTCTTGCATTTGACACGGATCCTCATCGAGCAATGCCTCCAATTCAGAGTCTTCGAAGTTTTTTGGCCTTCCTTCACGCGGACGATCATCAACACTGAAATCACCGTTTTTGAAGCGACGAAACCAATCACGACACGTTGTTTCACTCAGAGCAGCATCACCTTAAACTTTTTGGAGCTCTCGATGTGCTTCAGCCGCCGTTTTCTTCGAATGAAAGAAGAAAATCAACATTTCCCGCAAATGACGATTATTTGGCACGAAATCAGACATCTTCAAACAACCAAAATATATAACACTAAACCAAAATCACTGATTTGGCAAAGCGGTTTGTTTACCATATGTCTGCGCTTGGTTTATGACGCTTGAGATGTACAACATTCGACCAGCACTTACTACTGGCGCCATCTATTGCTAAACAGCGGGAACTTAGTTGCGCACCTAATACTTACTATAAAATAACACACCGAAACCATACAAGTAGGAATTTCTGTTATACTGGATATCATTTTGGACTCAGCTGTCATCACATAACACATTTAGTTTTAAACATTGGTATTTTGTTATCATTTGTTACCATTTTTAAAACACTATTTTTAACGAACGTTACTAGTTAAATGCTAAACTGTGAATGTTATCAGCATCCTATCGATATGAAATTGAACTTTTCACCAAATTCATAATTTTGATTATACACGTGCGATAATATTGATAACAAAATTTGAAATTATTTCAAGAAATTTGCAATATAGCATGATTTGTTATAAAAATGAACTCAATGATCATAAAACGAGTAGATATTGTGATATACAAAGAGTATTTATATGTTATCTATTTTGTTATTTTGGCTGTTTATTTAGCTGAAATGGTAGCAAAAGGGTCCTCGCTTAGCTCAGTCGGTAAAAAGGCACGGCTACAAAGCAATACCATGCTGGAGGTGGTTGGGTTCGATTCCCGGTCTCTTGTAGGAATTTTTCGTTAAGGAAATTTCCCAACTCCCTGGGCATAGGGTATGATTGTACTTGCCACACAATCATACTGATGCAAAAATGGTACCTGGTATCGAAAGCTTTTGATTAATAACTGTGGAAGTGCATTTAGAACACTAAGTTGAGAGCAACCAATAAGCTAATTGCGAAAGCAATAAGTTTGAAACGCTAAGAAAGAAGAAGAAGGTAGCAAAACTAGTGATTACACAATGATAATCCAATAATAAAATGTGTATCAATTTGGTATAAAACTTTGCTCGGTGACCGTTACATGGATATTTTGATTGCATATATTTTCATTTCAACGACGAATAAGTCGATATTGCGAGAAGCTAGACCAGCATAGGGCACAGAGGATTGATTGCATTTTTATGATGATACATATATATTTTTTTAAATTCCAATTTTTTTTATTAAACTTTTAACATCTGAAGATTTTTCATTTAGTTTTAAGAAGCGCTATAAAACTTCAATGAAGTTGAAAATATTATTTGGTATGTTCTTCCGGTGAAGGAACTCCTGAGTATTCGAACCAAACCTAAGCTACTAGGAGTAATGCTAAACATAAACTTTTAATAATTAGAAAACTGTGCGTTATGAAACTAATTTAAAATTTTTAGAAACCTTTGGGGAGATTATCTGTACCCCTTTAAAACATCTCTGATGGTAAATTTTCAGAAAATGATGTGTTTATTTGCCAGAGCTTTCACATTTCACCCATCTCTGATCAAGGTAATTTGTGCAGATAGATTGAACAAGTTTTGCATAAATTAAATCAGCAAAAACATAAGATTCGACAGTTTTCTGCATTCCGTTCCCGTTTGATCGTTTTATCATTTATTACCTAAAGAGATAATGGTAGCGTTTTGAGATCACTTTTTCGGTTTTGTTTATCAAATCGAATTAAAAAATGAAAGGTTAAATTTAGAATCGTTTTAAGCAACCTTGGATTCGATTTAGTTCGTCGAAAGGACACCGCGCTTTCGACCAAGCCGATAACAAAAATAGCACCTTGCGGATTCCGAGCGGAGATTTCAACCGCCAACGAAACCACCGATAAGATGGAATAAAAAGGCGACAACGCCGTAAAACACGAATTTAGAAGGAGAGACCGGTGGCCGCAGCGAACGAAATCAACTTCAGCCGGTTGGTATCGAAATGCGATGCGAAAGGTGCTGGCTAATGTTAATATATTATCAATTTTATATTCGTGGGAAAATGCGCGCTGTGCACCAGCAGCAGTATATATCACACCGATTATGGTGATGACTTATGGTTTGGGTTATATCTGTATTAATAAGGAACCGTTACCGGAACGGGAAAAGAGATCGTAATTACTTGTTGCTTTTCATCTTGTTTTCGTCCATTAGCAGCAAATCCACCGTACTGGTCACCAGTTCCGTTCGGTGGTCGTTCGATCGTTTGACGTAGATCTGCCCATTCACGGTGAAGACGTTCTTCAGCTTCCCACTGCGCTTCATCTTCATCGCTTCCTGCTTCAGTCCCAAATTGGACCGCGTCAAATTTTCATTCAGAAAAATTCTCGAACCACTATCCATACCGATATCGCGTAAACACAATGCCTTATGGCTCAGATAACGCCGAAAGAACTCGTACCGCGCATTCCGAAACACAAACTGCACCACTATGATCGATTCGTTGGGAGTCCGTTGGTTGGAGTTCGTTTTGACTACGGTTGCTCGAACCTTCAGATTGTCCAGCATTGAGTGACTATAGTGAGGTATCTTCAGTTTGGCACCACCACCGGATGCACCACTTCCGTTTAGGATTCGCCTGATGTAAACCAACGGAATCTCATTATCGCGAAATCCCAGCTTTCTGCTGATCTTTACAAAATAGTCCCGTAGATTCTCTTCTCGCCTATACGGTATTCCCATCAGAACCAATTCACAGGTCTTGCCAGAGCGTTTCTCATACTCCTGACTGACCTGAAACAGGCGATTGGTTTGTTTGATCTTCCGGTTGATGGTATCGATTTTCTCTTCGATGGCATTTCTCAGATTCGAGACCTCCGAGATCAGGCGATCGAACTTGCAGTCCAGCGTTTTGTTGGTATTGACCCGGTTTAGCTCGTTGCAGCGGTCGATTTCCGACGCACGCCGCGTCGAAGCCAGTATGGACGACATGATCTGGGCGTAGGCATCGTCGTTCAGATCCGAACTGATCAGCTGATCGTCGTCTTCGTTCAGGGTGTTGTCTTCCAGCAACAGCTGGAGACGTCTGTCTACAATTTCCCGTTGGCTGGTGGTCATTTTAGTTCATATGTTTACTTATTACACTATTTTCACTGCCTGTTATCAGTCTTTGTGTTGTTTCAATGCTGTTGAGGATAATTGTTCTTCTGCACTCCGACCGAAAAGCATTTTCGAGTGAAGTAAAACAAACCAAAATCAACTAAAACAACAGAATCCAGAAAAACGGAAACAGACAAATCGGAACAAAAACACAATTTTCAACATCTTCTAAAATCGCTGCTAAAACAATAATAATCCCCATCCCATTAGAATGGTCATTTAGGCAGTACCGGGCCAGAAGGGTCTAAGAAATGAAAAACCCATTGACACTATTGCCTCTGTACTACAGAGTCTGTAGGAGTTGTGCAGCGAATAAGACATGCAAAGATTTAAAAAGTACATTCAGTTTAAAAAAAAACTAGCAAAACAAGAAAATGTCCTGATAAGAAATCTCAAACACTCACACATACACAAACAATCATATATACACATACATCTAGTAGCAAGCAGCCTAGCCCAAAATCATTCCTGCTCGTGCTGCATCCTTTTTCTCCGAATGGTAGAAATGCCCACCGGAAAATCGGAGTGCGCTTGTCCTCTCCGAGAAAACTCCCGAAAGAAATGGAAAATTCTTTCACACGAAAACACCCAGCCGTTGCGAATCAGGGCAGAGAGCGAGCAAAACAACATTTCGTTGCATACCTACTCACAAAACAAAAAATATAAAATTTAAAAAATACACACCCTACTCGGGAGAGGGCGAATACGGCGGCTACGGCTACAAACGTACACCCACCCACCTAGCCACCAACCCACTACATATCATCTATGGGTGGAAAGTTTTGAACAGGCGTCGGTCGTCCCTTTGCTCAGGCCTAGCCCTCACAAGTGGTTGGGGGTTAACAAACCGGAGAATTATCGATCCTGCTGGATCCTGGCTGGTGTGCAGTGTCAGTGAGCACAGTTCCAAAACAGAATCCCAGCAATCAACGGCGGCAGTGGACGACGTCGAGTACGTACAGTGAGGCTCACTAATACACACACACACACATTGGCGCTGGCTGGTCATCACAGGCTGTGCGCAGTGTTGCCAGAAAGGTTTCGTTAGCACCAAAACTTTTTGTCAGGAAAAAATCTAGAATCCACACCCTCAAAAAATTATGAATATTACGAGTGATGTAATCCTTTTTGCACACAAATACATAAGTAGTTGTATGTTCTATAACAAATACATCAATGTTAATTTAATTGAATACCAAAATAAATGTCACTCACATTCACGTTCCGGATGCTAAATTTACAACAGCTTCTAGAATATATTTGGTTATCTCAAATCTCTGTCCGTAATGCGTTGAAAAATAGCCACTAGACTTCAAACTGGGATATAAAAGCCTTAACATTACATGATCGTTGTCTTTGGTTATCGTCAACTAATTTTTAACGACATCAGACCTATACTCAACGCAAGACAAGTTACAAGTTACAAGTCGTGAATGTAATGCTGGCAAAAAAAAAACGGAAAATTTGGGGTATAGGGAAAACAAAAGAAATTATTTGAAATTCAACTTCTTCAGTGGCCAACAACCGGGTTTTGCAATAATTTAATTTTACAAGCATTTTGAGATGAAGAAACAGAATAAGAAGAAACAGATAAAAACTACAAGGTTCAGCCCAATGGGGTTGTACGCAAAGGTAACGTAGGACTATGTAGCAATGTGCAATCGAATTCGCCTCCAGTCGCCTAATTGTTTAAAGGGTTTTCGAAATTGGTTTCGCTCAAAAATTAACTGCAATACACTAAACAGGTTACCCTAATAAACATGTAATATACAAGAACGATATTACAGATGGTTTAACCAACAATCAATATGCAATTAGCGATTTGAAATTGATTCACTGTTGTAGAACCCCTTGGTCCGAAGTACACCTTGTAGCCAGCACCTTGCTATACATATTTGCGCCTTTGTTTCGATTTGCTGTGTTATTTTGACAGAATATTTGAGCGTGTGTTCGTGTGAGTTCATTATTAGGGGCGTATTATTAAGCTTGGGACCGAGCTTGGGACCGATGTGCTAGTACTGACTGAGCCAAGAAAAAAATCGTATTTGTTCGGGACCTACTGGTCTTAGAGTTAGTCTATGGTTGCAACATGCCCATTTTGAACAACTCTCTTTTCCAGTTATTTTGGAGGCCTTGAAAGGGGCCGTTTTGGGGTCAGGGGAACAGCTAGTGCAGCCACCTCACTTCGTCATGAAGCTGAAGCTTAAAGCTTGAGCAACTCACGTATATAGTTTGCAGCCATATGCTGCGACATTTTACTTACACTTCCTCAAAATAATTTGTTTCTTATCGAATGGTATGGACTCTATCCATCGCACTAGAACGCAAGAAACACTTTTAAACACTGATTGGAATTCGAAGATAATATTACCAACGAACTTTACACTTCACATGCCATCAAACAGAAATTATCGCATGCCATCAAACAGTGGACTGTGATTGCAAATAAGCACACATCAAACGACCCTTAGTGATTTGCAAATCTGAATCATATTATGTAACATTTATAATGTATCGAATAATAAATATGATATACTCTCATGTTTGGTTGAATTTTGAGTTTCGTTTGTGTGAAAGCATCCTCCCTTCCAGAGGGGGGGGAGGGGTGTCTCGAACCACAGTAGAAACATTTTTTGCCTTCAAAAACATCGACATACCAAATTTGGTTCCATTTGCTTAGTTAGTTCTCGAGTTATGCAAAAAATCCAGTTTCATTTGTATGGGAGCCCCCCATTCGGGAAGTGGGAGGGGTCTCGAACTACCAAATAATCATTTCTTGTCTTCAAAAACTTCCACATGTCAAATTTTATTCCATTTACTTGATTAGTTCTCGAGTTATCAGAAGTTCCTGTTTCATTTGTATGGGAGCCCACTCCCCCTTCTAGAGGTGGGAGGGGTCTCAATCTACCATAGAAACATTTCTTGCCTTCAAGTACTTCCACATGTCAAATTTGGTTCCATTTACTTGATTAGTTCTTGAGTTATTAGAAGTTCCTGTTTCATTTGTATGGGAGCCCCCCTTTCTAAAGGTGGGAGGGGTCTCAAATTGCCATAGAAACCTTTCTTGCCTTCAAAAACTTGCACATGCCAAATTTGGTTCCATTTGCTTGATTAGTTCTTGAATTATGCCGAAATTTGTGTTTCATTTGTATGAGAGCCCCCCATTCCATAGGGGGGGGGGGGGGGGTCTTAAACCATCATAAGAAGCTTGCCCGGTCCCAAAAGCCCCTGCATACAAATTTTCACGCCAGTCGGTTAAGTAGTTTCTATGTCTATAAGGGTCAGTTCGATAAAAATTCATTTTTATATTTATAAGAATTTCAATAGTTTTTTATTTAAAATTAATAGTTTTCAATAATGAAATTGATGAGTAGAAAGATTTGCAATCGATTGGTGCAAAAATTTTGAAAATCGGTCATGAAATGACTTAGTTATTAACTTTCAAAACCTAAGCATATTTCGTGACGCTCCAAATTTTCGTACTCGCAACGTGTACCCCTATATTGAAAACAAAGACGTAGTCCTACGTCAAAACTCCAAAACACGCTCTATCTTCATGATTTTTCTTAATTATGAGTTTGATAGACTTGAGAAAGCCATTGGCTATATTGGCCACTCCCGGAACATTTTTGGGGGAACCTGTAGTAAGGATCAATTACGATTTTACCACAAAATATGGACTATAAGATTCACTGGCTAGCCTGATCCAGTTTCCTGGTACATCTGCGGATCAATTTATTTAGCTTTGGTTCGGATAAGCAAGCAATAATTCGATTGAGTATAGGGAAGAGTGGGTTTAATAGTAGCGAGTTGGTCCTCCTTCCGCTTCTAGGACGGCTTCAATCCACCTGGGGATGGAGCTGTAGAGGGTTTAATTGACGTCTACAGACTTACAGTAAATCAGTGCTACAGTGGTATGAAACCAACGGGATTCAGTTTATACTGAAAGAAGTCAACCCACCAAACTATCCCCAGCTCAGACCGATAGAGAGATTTTGGGCTATTATGAAGAGGAAGCTGAAAGTGAATGGCAGTGTCGTCAAAAGCATCAATGAATTGAGAACCAAGTGGAATACGATTGCCAAAACGATGGATGAGAATGTGCCGGTGCTCCGGTTAATGAAACGTATTCATGGAAAAGTCCGCAAATTTCTTCGAAATCGAGATGATTAATTTTCCCTCTAAAGTTCACATAATGTAGAACATTTTAGTTAAAACAGAATACTATTTTGTTAATGTTTATCCGAAATAAGCGCAATAGTCTATGTTCCAATTCTAACTGGGCCACACCTTTGTTTAGATTTGATGATGTGCGTAGAAGGATTTCTGCACTTAATATGATCAGCTATCATTATTATTTATTTAAATAGCCATACATCGTATTTACGATATGACTTCATCTACAACATTTCGCCAATATACTCGGTCTATGGCTGCCTCTCTCCAACCTCGTTGACGACCCACACTCGCCAGATCCTGTTGCACTTGGTCCGCCCATCGTGCTCGCTGTGCCCCACGCCTTCTTGTACCGGCCGGATTCGAGGCGAACACCATTTTTGCAGGGTTGTTGTCCGGCATTCTCGCAACATGCCCTGCCCACCGTATCCTTCCAGCCTTCGCGACCTTCTGAATGCTGGGTTCGCCGTAGAGTTCAGCGAGCTCGTGGTTCCATCCTTCGCCGCCACACTCCATCCTCCTGTACGCCGCCAAAGATGGTCCTTAGCACCCGGCGTTCGAAAACACCAAGTGCTTGCAGGTCCTCCTCGAGCATCGTCCACGTCTCGTGCCCGTAGAGAACAACCGGGTCTTATCAACGTTTTGTACATGGTACATTTAGTGCGGGGGTGAATCTTTCTTGACCGCAAGTTCTTCTGGAGCCCGTAGTAGGCACGACTTCCACTGATGATGCGTCTTCGGATTTCACGGCTGTTGTTGTTGTCAGCCGTAAGCAAGGATCCAAGGTAGATGAATTCTTCCACCACCTCGAATGTATCCCCGTCTATCGTAACACTGCTGCCTAGGCGGTCCCTGTCGCGCTCGGTACCTCCTGCTAGCATGTACTTTGTTTTCGACACATTCACCTCCAGTCCGACTTTCGCAGCTTCGCGTTTTAGGCGAGTATACATTTCTGCCACCGTTTCAAATTTTCTGCCGACAATGTTCATGTCATCCGCAAAACAAACGAACTGACCGGATCGAGTGAAAATCGTACCCCGGCTGTTGAGCCCGGCTCTTCGATCAGCTATCATATAGCATTCTAATGAGAAAATTGTGATCAAAAGCCTGTCAACGTTCAATCTCGGGCGCTTTTCTTTCAGTGTAGTTTTTGAATTTTGAAACGTTTCAATTATATGACAGCTTAATCCTTCCACTCTGTTTCGTGGTGGACATGTTTACATTATTGGTCCATTTGGTAAACTGTCTGATCAAGTGGAAGTGCGCAAACACATTTTGTACGAACGGCAGTAAAATCCGACGTTGACGAATCTTGCGAAGAAACTAAAACTACCAAAGAAAACCGTGTTTGCATATTGTTTGACCAGCGCTTGACTATGGATCAGAAGGCTGGAAGTGGAAAAGTATGCTCCCGCCAAATGGACAAAAAGCTTGAAGCCATTATCGAGAAAAATCCCAACCTTTCTGTGCAAAATGTAGCGAAAAACAGAACTATGGAATGAAGGTGTACAAACTGAAAAGGTGCCCAACCGTGATGACAAGAAAAATTTCACTGCAAACAGTCACAGTTACACTGCAAAAAAAATGAATGGTATCGTAATGGACGACGAAACATACTAGCTTAGTCAAAAGGTTTTGAAAGCGACATCTGTGGAGCAGTAGAAAAACCAAAATTTCTACGCCATTTTAATATTTCATCTTTCATAAGAGTGTACTCAAAATTTAATTTCGATCTTTCAATTCATTCTTTGACGTGTCGGTGTATTATTTAACAATGAAAAAATCCGAATATCGTGCGGTGAATAAATTCTTTGTTTTGGAAGGTTTGTGGGCTTCTGAGATCCATGCAAAGATGGTGAAAGTATTAAAGTTAATAGAACATTTCCAACCGTTCACCGATCGGTTTTGGAGTTTAAGCGTGGCCGTACAAGCGTTTAAGACGATCCACGCTCAGGGCGTCAAAAAGTGCATCGACACCAGAAATCATAGCGAAAATACTATAGGATATGCTTTTGGAAGATCATCGTTTGACTGTGGATGTGATAGCTGGCACCATAGGCATCTCACGTGGAACAACATGGCATATTTTGGCCGAAGTTTTGGGTTTCAAAAACTGTGTGCACAATGGGTGTCGCATTTGCTAACAATGCAACAAAAACACGTTCGAATGCGACTTTCTGAGCAACATGTGGAGCAATTTCGAAAGGAGAAAAAGGATTTTCTGCGTCGATCACTAGGGATGAAACTTGGGTCTACCATCATGATCCTGAATCAAAACAAGAGGGTAAGGAGTGGTGTGAACCAGGCACTTCGGCTCCGAAGCGAGTTCGTGTCCAAAAATCGGCCTAGAAGGTGTTATCGTCAGTTTTTTGGGATGCAAAATTTCAATTTTATTGAAAGACTATCTCCAACCTGGTAAGACAATCAACTCTGATTATTATTGTGACCTTTTGGACCGGTTGGATGAGACATTTTTTGAAAAAAGAGCCCCGGTTTGCAGAAGAAAAAAAATATTCTCACACAGCTCGCGAAAATCAGTGAATTGGGATACGAATTGTTGAAGCACCCACCCTACTCGCCAGATGTAGCTCGTTCTGACTTCTGGCTGTTCTCACACCTGAAAAAATTCCTTCGTAGAAAGCATTTTTTTATCAAACGAAGAGGTTATAGCCGTCTTAAAGGAGTATTTTTTGATGGGAGACTATACTGAGCAATAAAAGTGATTTCCCCCCCAAAAAAAGGTATTTTCATTTCCATTTTCAAAACTTTTTGACTAACCTAGTATGTGCTCGTAGACTTTCAACAGCTTCCGGGTCTGGTTTTTTATACCGCTATGCAAAGAAATGCCGTTGCCGAGTGTTTTCGGACAAAGAGGGTGGCTAAATTCCCCAAGCAGTATTTGGTTTGGGAGGCCACATGTAGTTGTGGTCGAACATCGAAAATTTTTGACTCTATCGGTGTACGTGAAAGAATGTCTGCAAAGGCGGTTGTTAATGTTTATAACTTTCCAGCTCTATTTTCGACCATTATTGGCCGCTTGTCACCATGCAAAGTCCGTCTTGGAATGGTTCAAGGCACAATGGTATACGTGCCAAAAAGTGAATCCGCATAACTGTCCAGAACTTCCCCCGATAGAAAAATACTGGGCTCTGGTTAAGCGGAAACTCTTTGAAACTAAGAAGAAAGCAAATGGGATCGACAATTTCAAGAGAAGATGAAGAACCGTCGCCGCTAGCGTATCTGAGGATGTTGAACGGAATCTAAAGGCGGGTGTACCAAAGAAAGTTCGAGAATTTTACAGAAAGAAAAATTAAAATCTAGATTAACTGTGTTTACTTTATATATAACTCTATTATACTAAAATATACAACCGGTTTTGTTGAATTATGTCTAGATTTCGTCCGTGTCCGAAATTTAACGTTGTCGGGATTTAACATGTTCCGAATTCAAAATTTAGAAGCACTGAACCATAATTCAAACAGAAACATTATTAATTGCATCAGCTAAATGTTGGAAAAGAGGCAAAAAAAAAAAAAAATGTTGTCACCCATTATCGCAATTTTAGAAATCATATTTTGGGAAAACGGCATGATACGTTAAAACAGTTTTACCCATCTTAAATCACAAGCCGTTCTATGAAATAAACGATGCAATGCAAGTGTGTGCGAACGACTGACTGCACACAGATTGCTCGAACACACATATTCATTTGTCTTCAGCGTTGTACCGCTAAGTGCCTCGACAATCGAAGCAACTGTCTTTATTCAACTTGATAATATGGTATTCAGTCAACTACTCTACCGTCACGCTGTCGGTCACAGTTCGAATCTTGTCGACGGATCCTTACTTGTTTTACTTATCAATTTTGCGCATCAATTTCACTTTTCAATTTTGCCCATCCTGATCCATAAAGCGTTTTATGAAATAAGTGAAGTCATGCAAGTGTGTGCGAGCGACCAGTTGCATTCAGATAGCTCGAAAACATATGCATTTGTCTTCATTGCTGTACCACTGTGCTGTGCATCGACAATCGAAACAACTGTAGGGTCTTCATTCAAAAATCTACAACTTAAAATTATAGTTACCATAAAGAGCCGAAACGTTGACGACTAAGGTTCGAATCTCAATAACGGATCTTTTTTTTTTTATTATTAGTTTTTTAATGTGCTATTTTCGGACTCCAATCTCACACTTATCAACTAATACACTGCATATAGCCAATGTTGCATTTTTTTCATAACGAAATGGAAATTGCAACACAACATTCGTTATTATTTTAGGTGTGGTATTATGAGGCATTGCATGAAAAAATGGAAACCTGAGACACCTAGTGAGAGATTTCTGAACGTATTTCTTCGGAAGGAAAACACGGCTTTTCTCAGCCCATGTGTCGACGAAATCAATTTTCAGGGTTCAGGCGAAACAAACGGAAGCTGTAAGCCAGCTTAATACGAGACAAACAATATATTATTTTCGATTTGTAGCCATTTGCAAACTAGCAACACTGCCCTGCACTCCTAGTTGATGGGTGCAGCAGCCATCGCAACGCACCTATACATACACGAGAGGTAAACTTTCGCCATTTACCCCCATGTTCCAAATCTGCAAACCCCCGTCGTCACTCGCCTTAGCTACGGGTGAAAGCTGTCATCCCGTCGCAGATATTGGAACACATCCGACAGATTGGAAATGTTGGATTGTTGATGAAAATTCAAAAACTGAAACAACTTATGAGATGAACTTAAAACAAACACTCTTCCAACTAAACTGAACTCGATCGACAAAACTGGATTTCCTTTTGCCACTCGTTTCAATGAAAAAAAAAAGAACTTTGTTGTTGCACTATGGAGTACAGAAATGCCATTACATCTATCACGGAACTAGCTTCTCCAAAATATCACACATAATTCGCACGGAAAGAGCCGTGGCAGTGTTTACTTGGCTGTCAATCACATCAATATTCAACCGAATCGGTCAATCACAGAACGAATTCCGAAACACGGAGCACCGGAAAACCGGCACTGGAAATTCGCACGGAAATCCACACACAATTCGTCTCGGGGAAAAACATCAACGCGAGCGTACTTTGAAGCGACGGTTTTGACGGTCGTCGTCGAGACTATTTCACACAAACACACACACACGCGCGCAGAAAACCTAACAAGGAGCAGTCAGTTTTTCCAGTCCCCCATTGAACGACAACACCGAGCTGGAGGGTGGTTGAGCGATTATATGTTTGGGTAATGGCGATTGCGAGAAGGACTAACTGCTCATCGGAGCAAGAGCTTAAACTTGGGAAAAGAAGTTGACGGTGGTTCAGATTGAGAGGAGAGTTGAGAGAGCTAAGAGAAAGTGTTGAGCTTCGATGGGAGCTTTCGAGGAAAATGCAGTTTTGTGTTACCAAAACATTTCTCGAAAGGCTTTCCAGCCTCGCCTTTACTTTTTTTAAGCACACGAGCAAACAGCTGCTCCAATACGCGGTCACTGGTAATAAATGAGAATCTTTCTATAGTAATTAATGCTTGGTACATTAGAAAATGTTCATACCGAAAATAATTCTAAACACGACCGAGAATTCAGCCCATTTCGACCCCGACTTGGTAATATTTCTCTTATCAAGCAACGAAAGGATGGAATTTGACTCCATCATTGAACGCATTGTGATCGTTCATAAAAAGGTTCTTGATCCCTAGTAACTGTCATTTCAATTAGCAGGGTATCTTTTTTTTTCTGCAACCAGGTTAGAACGCTTTTGTCTCAAAATTCAATCCAGATACTGATTTCTCAGATTTTTCGAATTTGAATGACCTGTTGTAGTGTTTCAAGATGAAGCAAAATTTTTATATCAGTAAAAATTTAATGTTAACCTCCAAAATAGATTTTTTTTAATAATTCCACTTTGGAGTAGGGAACATTAATGTTAGTTTAACGAATCGATAATAATATAGACTGTGCCAGAAATTATCAGCACACTTTCAAAATATTAAAAATGTGGTGTTTTTTAAGATTTCGATTATTTTATTTGGCAAATTATAGCAGCACTGGTGTTTTACATAACATTTTACTCTTCTTCTAAGAAAATCATTAATTGTAACCGAGACATCTCACTTTTTCTCGAACTTGACCCATAAGCTTCAGCAAAGTTGCACTTCCCACCATTTTCACCACTTTTATTCAATCCTTTTAAAAAAATTCGGTTTCATCCGCTTGTTTGACAAATTTCCGTAGCTTTGCTTGGGTCAAAGCCCAGAAAGTCGCAATTGGTCGTTTTCATGTCTTTCGGCACGAAACAGATATTTCGGCTTTTGTACCGCCCTAGATTCAACTCACAGTGTACCATTTGTGCACGATACTTTTTCTCTGCTCCGGAGTAAGACAACGCATTTTGAAAGTCAACCAGAAACTAAGTTTTTTATGCTATTACGTACAGAAATGTGTAAAAAAGGACGCAGCCAAAATAATTTGAAAAATTTCATTCAATTCAAAATAACCGTTAACATTAGGTGTGCTTAAATTTTTTGGAACAGTCTATACACTGTTTTCCATGCTTTAATGCTCTATGAAAAACTAAATGAGTCGGTTGGACAATACGGCTGTGCATTTTTCGATGTAATAAAATGCGTTTCATAAAAAATTTCCGGATGCAACCCAACTGACTAACATAAAAGCCTGTTCTCCTGCTAAAATAATTGACGATATCATTTTTCAAAACCCAGCCCACAGTGACGACAAATTTGAAAACGTGTTTTGGTTATAACTTCCAAGGTAACACGTCCTTTACTTTACACTTTAAAAATATATACAGAGTTAAAAGATAGAATCTTCTTAGAGAGTTTCGTAACGTTCAAAATATGACTAATACTTGAAAATGCTCTCCCTTTACCAGTCAGTCTAAAGCCTGGGATTCCTATAGTGATCACGGAAGTTGTCTTCAATTTCTATGGTCCATTGCTGTGTGGACAATGGGAGGTTCTCCCATGTAAACTCCAGCGTCACCCATGTGCACTCTCACGTAGATCCAAAACTTCAAGAAAGCGTTGGACCTCCGCGAACATAGTTCATATTTCGTGGCCGTAGTGGACTACCGCTCTACTAATTGTTTTAGAGATGATCAAATTAGTACTGTACGAACATTGTTCAATAAATCCGTGAGGCCGGTAAAGTTTTCCTCGTGTTTTCTCATGAAAATACAGGAGCTTCTAAGTGCTTTATTTTCGCGTTATTTCACCATCATCACCTTTGTGTGGGTCCCTACTCATTGTTCGATTCTGGGCTATAAGAAAGCGGACTAGCTTGCAAAGGTGGACACAATGGAAGGCGATAAACATGATCGACAAATCGCTTTCAATGATTTTTTTTCCTATTTTTCGTCAACAGATGCTCGTCAGCTGGCAGGGTAAATGAAGTAAAGGAGATTTGGAGCAATGGAAACATTCTATCATCCCAAAGGTGTCGAAGAAATCTTGGTTTGGAGGGATGGATGTGGGTCGAGATTTCATTCGTGTGATGTCTCGCCTCATGTCCAATCATTATTCTTTGAACGCTCATTTATACCGTGTTGGGCTGAGGAACTGCAATGTAGGTAAGATTATCAGGCCGCAGATCACGTTATTTGTTCATGTGCGGAGCATCGTGGAGTCAGATCTGAGCTTTATGATTCCCTCTGGGCTCGAGGTAGACAACCCAATGTCCCGGTTCGAGATATTTTGACTCAACGTGATCTGGAGTTTATGAAATTTATCTATGTGTTTTTGACTAACATTAGCCATAGACTGTAGTTTGTCTAACCTATAGGTTTACTATTCATTTTTTTATCTGTGTTTATGTGTGGTTTTTTTTCTCGAAAATGTTCAAGTCAAAACTGAACCAAATGTTATTAAGTTATGAGTTATGATTAGACCATTTTGAATTGATAATAAATGTGTTATGTAAACCATACTTTAAATTCCCACCCATCTTACCATCCCATTTGTAATTCCTATTAACCTATTAACCGGTTCTATGTCGTTAATTTTATTCTAAGATAACTGATGTATATAAAAATGAAAACTTGGCTCTGTTAAGTTGATTCGATTGAGCCTGTATGAACAAATGATTTTATAAAAAAAAAACATTGTTCAATCGTAGCATTTCCAAAGAAGCTGCGCTTTCCAGCCGTAATGCCATTCTGAATCTCTCATCTGGTGTCGTTATCGGCAGTCACCAATGAACCACGAATTTGTCTACCACCTCGTTTTCATCGCCGTCGACCAGAACTCGGGATGAGAGGATAGTATTGCTTCTCGTGAACCCTTTCCTTTCTTGTATATTGTATTCGACGCATTTACTTAAGTCCAGCTCTGGCCTTAAGTCTGTTTTTAGTTTGCGCAATCGTTCTCAACTTTCGATACCAATGTCGTTGAAAAGTTGAACGGACTACCTAAAGTATGTACCGCTATTCGAATCGAAACTGCCAATAGCAAAATCTTTGCCGTAACTCTCTAAGAATTTCGAAACGACTCTAGAGCAGCCTTGGCGAAAACACCAAACCGTTCTGCACGAGAGCCGAACTTGACTGCAAACACACCACCATGTGGCTATAATTTACCACTTTTGTTTCGTGCTTTTAGATGAACCCGCAACGCAATGGACGCGACACAAGTGTACACGCTCGTACACGCTCGCTTCAGACACCGTGTCTTGATCTTTGGGAAAACACCCGAGCCGAGTGGTTACGATCACAAGAAAGCTCTCAATATACACCCAGTATGACACTGGTTACCACGGATAGAGCATTGCTCGTCGGATGATTCTAAAAATTTGATAATTTGACTTATGGGTTTGTTTTCTTGGCCGTTGGGTGACGGGCGCATAAGTTGATTGAGTTTAACAAGCGTGGCATGGGTAGAAATAAAATAAATTAACCACGCGTGTATTCCGCAATCGGACACAATCGGAAACACTCGCCTGTGGTGTTTGCCGAATCATCATACACGGTGTCTGAAGCCAAAACACGAGCACTGGCATTGGTGTTGTACCCACCGCGTAGCGTGTAAGTCTGGAAGCACGAAGTCAAAGTGGCGAATTCACGCACATCACTCAATACATCGTTGCTTTTGCAAATCGGATTGGTAAAGAATGAATTCTCATTGGTTTCTCTTTGGATTTGGATTGCATTTTGATAAGATTTGGATTGGATTTGCATTGAATTTGGTTTGGATTTGGATTTGGCTGGGATTGGATTTGGATTGGATGTGGATTTGGCTTGTATTTGGATTTGAATTGGATTTGGATTGTATTGGATTTGGATTGGATTTGGATTGGATTTGCATTGGATTTGGATTGGATTTGGATTGGATTTGGATTGGATTGGATTTGGATTGGATTTGGATTGGATTGGATTGGATTTGGATTGGGATTGGATTTGGATTGGATTTGGATTGGATTTGGATTGGATTTGGATTGGATTTGGATTGGATTTGGATTGGATTTGGATTGGATTTGGATTGGATTTGGATTGGATTTGGATTGGATTTGGATTGGATTTGGATTGGATTTGGATTGGATTTGGATTGGATTTGGATTGGATTTGGATTGGATTTGGATTGGATTTGGATTGGATTTGGATTGGATTTGGATTGGATTTGGATTGGATTTGGATTGGATTTGGATTGGATTTGGATTGGATTGGATTTGGATTGGATTGGATTGGATTGGATTTGGATTGGATTTGGATTGGATTTGGATTGGATTTGGATTGGATTTGGATTGGATTTGGATTGGATTTGGATTGGATTTGGATTGGATTTGGATTGGATTTGGATTGGATTTGGATTGGATTTGGATTGGATTTGGATTGGATTTGGATTGGATTTGGATTGGATTTGGATTGGATTTGGATTGGATTTGGATTGGATTTGGATTGGATTTGGATTGGATTTGGATTGGATTTGGATGATTGGATTTGGATTGGATTTGGATTGGATTTGGATTGGATTTGGATTGGATTTGGATTGGATTTGGATTGGATTTGGATTGGATTTGGATTGGATTTGGATTGGATTGGATTTGGATTGGATTTGGATTGGATTTGGATTGGATTTGGATTGGATTTGAATTGGATTTGGGTTGGATTTGGATTGGATTTGGATTGGATTGGATTTGGATTGGATTTGGATTGGATTGGATTGGATTTGGATTGGATTGGATTGGATTTGGATTGGATTGGATTTGGATTCGGATTGGATTTGGATTGGATTTGTATTGGATTTGGATTTGGAATGGATTTGGATTGGATTTGGATTGGATTTGGATTGGATTTGGATTGGATTTGGATTGGGATTTGGATTGGATTTGGATTGGATTTGGATTGGATGGATTGGATTTGGATTGGATTTGGATTGGATTTGGATTGGATTTGGATTGGATTTGGATTGGATTTGGATTGGATTTGGATTGGATTTGGATTGGATTTGGATTGGATTTGGATTGGATTTGGATTGGATTTGGATTGGATTTGGATTGGATTTGGATTGGATTTGGATTTGGCTGGGATTGGATTTGGATTGGATGTGGATTTGGCTTGTATTTGGATTTGAATTGGATTTGGATTGTATTGGATTTGGATTGGATTTGGATTGGATTTGCATTGGATTTGGATTGAATTTGGTTTGGATTTGGATTTGGATTGGATTGGATTGGATTGGATTGGATTTGGATTGGATTTGGATTTGAATTGGATTGGATTGGATTGGATTTGGATTGGATTTGGATTGGATTTGGATTGGATTTGGATTGGATTTGGATTGGATTTGGATTGGATTTGGATTGGATTTGGATTGGATTTGGATTGGATTTGGATTGGATTTGGATTGGATTTGGATTGGATTTGGATTGGATTTGGATTGGATTTGGATTGGATTTGGATTGGATTTGGATTGGATTTGGATTGGATTTGGATTGGATTTGGATTGGATTTGGATTGGATTTGGATTGGATTTGGATTGGATTTGGATTGGATTTGGATTGGATTTGGATTGGATTTGGATTGGATTTGGATTGGATTTGGATTGGATTTGGATTGGATTTGGATTGGATTTGGATTGGATTTGGATTGGATTTGGATTGGATTTGGATTGGATTTGGATTGGATTTGGATTGGATTTGGATTGGATTTGGATTGGATTTGGATTGGATTTGGATTGGATTTGGATTGGATTTGGATTGGATTTGGATTGGATTTGGATTGGATTTGGATTGGATTTGGATTGGATTTGGATTGGATTTGGATTGGATTTGGATTGGATTTGGATTGGATTTGGATTGGATTTGGATTGGATTTGGATTGGATTGGATTGGATTTGGATTGGATTTGGATTGGATTTGGATTGGATTTGATTGGATTTGGATTGGATTTGGATTGGATTTGGATTGGATTTGGATTGGATTTGGATTGGATTTGGATTGGATTTGGATTGGATTTGGATTGGATTTGATTGGATTTGGATTGGATTTGGATTGGATTTGGATTGGATTTGGATTGGATTTGGATTGGATTTGGATTGGATTTGGATTGGATTTGGATTGGATTTGGATTGGATTTGGATTGGATTTGGATTGGATTTGGATTGGATTTGGATTGGATTTGGATTGGATTTGGATTGGATTTGGATTGGATTTGGATTGGATTTGGATTGGATTTGATTGGATTTGGATTGGATTTGGATTGGATTTGATTGGATTTGGATTGGATTTGGATTGGATTTGGATTGGATTTGGATTGGATTTGGATTGGATTTGGATTGGATTTGGATTGGATTTGGATTGGATTTGGATTGGATTTGGATTGGATTTGGATTGGATTTGGATTGGATTTGGATTGGATTTGGATTGGATTTGGATTGGATTTGGATTGGATTTGGATTGGATTTGGATTGGATTTGGATTGGATTTGGATTGGATTTGGATTGGATTTGGATTGGATTTGGATTGGATTTGGATTGGATTTGGATTGGATTTGGATTGGATTTGGATTGGATTTGGATTGGATTTGGATTGGATTTGGATTGGATTTGGATTGGATTTGGATTGGATTTGGATTGGATTTGGATTGGATTTGGATTGGATTTGGATTGGATTTGGATTGGATTTGGATTGGATTTGGATTGGATTTGGATTGGATTTGGATTGGATTTGGATTGGATTTGGATTGGATTTGGATTGGATTTGGATTGGATTTGGATTGGATTTGGATTGGATTTGGATTGGATTTGGATTGGATTTGGATTGGATTTGGATTGGATTTGGATTGGATTTGGATTGGATTTGGATTGGATTTGGATTGGATTTGGATTGGATTTGGATTGGATTTGGATTGGATTTGGATTGGATTTGGATTGGATTTGGATTGGATTTGGATTGGATTTGGATTGGATTTGATTGGATTTGGATTGGATTTGGATTGGATTTGGATTGGATTTGGATTGGATTTGGATTGGATTTGGATTGGATTTGGATTGGATTTGGATTGGATTTGGATTGGATTTGGATTGGATTGGATTGGATTTGGATTGGATTTGGATTGGATTTGATTGGATTTGGATTGGATTTGATTGGATTTGATTGGATTTGGATTGGATTTGATTGGATTTGTTGGGATTGGATTTGATTGAATTTGATTAGATTTGATTGGATTTGGATTGGATTTGGATTGGATTTGGATTGGATTTGGATTGGATTTGGATTGGATTTGGATTGGATTTGGATTGGATTTGATTGGATTTGATTGGATTTGGATTGGATTTGGATTGGATTTGGATTGGATTTGATTGGATTTGATTGGATTTGGATTGGATTTGGATTGATTTGATTGGATTTGATTGGATTTGGATTGGATTTGGATTGGATTTGGATTGGATTTGGATTGGATTTGGATTGGATTTGGATTGGATTTGGATTGGATTTGGATTGGATTTGGATTGGATTTGGATTGGATTTGGATTGGATTTGGATTGGATTTGGATTGGATTTGGATTGGATTTGGATTGGATTTGGATTGGATTTGGATTGGATTTGGATTGGATTTGGATTGGATTTGGATTGGATTTGGATTGGATTTGGATTGGATTTGGATTGGATTTGGATTGGATTTGGATTGGATTTGGATTGGATTTGGATTGGATTTGGATTGGATTTGGATTGGATTTGGATTGGATTTGGATTGGATTTGGATTGGATTTGGATTGGATTTGGATTGGATTTGGATTGGATTTGGATTGGATTTGGATTGGATTTGGATTGGATTTGGATTGGATTTGGATTGGATTTGGATTGGATTTGGATTGGATTTGGATTGGATTTGGATTGGATTTGGATTGGATTTGGATTGGATTTGGATTGGATTTGGATTGGATTTGGATTGGATTTGGATTGGATTTGGATTGGATTTGGATTGGATTTGGATTGGATTTGGATTGGATTTGGATTGGATTTGGATTGGATTTGGATTGGATTTGGATTGGATTTGGATTGGATTTGGATTGGATTTGGATTGGATTTGGATTGGATTTGGATTGGATTTGGATTGGATTTGGATTGGATTTGGATTGGATTTGGATTGGATTTGGATTGGATTTGGATTGGATTTGGATTGGATTTGGATTTTATTTGGATTGGATTTGGATAAGGTTTGAATTGGATATGGATAGAATTGGGATTAGATTTAGATTGAATTGGATATGGATAGAATTGGGATTAGATTTAGATTGACTTTAATATGGATTTGGCTTATATTAAGATTGTGTTTGTATTGTCTTGGAATTTAAACCAAACTGAATTGTATTGTAATTGAACTTATATTTTATTGGATTTTAATTTGGACGAGAATTGTGGTGGATTGTGTTAGTCTTGGATTTGGTTTACCTTCGTATTTTGATTTGGGTAAAACTTGGATTGGGTTTGAATTTTCATTACTTTTCTTTTGGACTGATTTTGGATTTGGACTCAATTTCTCTAGAGAAAGAATCAATAATATGTTTCGTGTATTTTGGGGGTGAAATGTATGTTGACCAAAATTATAACGATCAACCATCTGAATACAACTAAAGATCTGAACTCTGAGAACAACGAGAAATAGCGTCAAGACATGGCCAAAAAAGGTGAAATTCCCCCAACTCAAATGTGTTGTTTTGATTGTTCCTACACATCGAACCAATGAATACATGGGTCGGAACCAACGGCTTTACTTCCCTTTCGAAGCAAGAGCTGATCAGATTCTTCGACTCAGAAAATACCAACGGTGCTGATCGTAATTGAAACCATGCTTACCATTACATCACCGGCGCCGTCAGGCCTACTCAAAATGTCAAGATTGTTGAACACACATACTGCCATATGATTTCCACAAAAAATATTCGAGTATTTTCTGCTCAACTACATGTGGAGGGCTGAGAAATTTACCGCTGTTCTTCTTTTCATTTTCACATTAAAATGTCGGAACCCTAGATTATCCATCTTACGATACATACCACTTTCAACAAAATCTCAACAATTTATAACTCCTCAATTAATCTAAATACATGTACAGAAAGGAGAACAAATTTGAAAGCCACCTGTACTTGTAAAATTTCATTTTTCGTTAAGATACGTTTGAGGAAAGGGGGAAAAGTGCTATCTGTACTAATAGGCTTAGAACCTGATTTGGAACCCAATTTGTAAATATCATATTTGGGTGATTTTCAGCTTTTAAATGTCCAGAAAAAAAGAATGGTCTAATTGGCCATAACTCATGTAGCCCTCGGATCTTAATAAAATTTACAAGAAATATTTGTTAAGTATTTTTCTTATCTTGTTTTTTTATTCTTGGTTCAATGGAATATATTTTTTCTTAATCCTAGGATATATTATATCAGTTATTCCACTGAAAAAAAGTTATAGTGTGTCTCAGAATGGCAACAAAAATGGTATAGTTCTTTCTTATCGAAAAATATTAGACTTGTATTTTTTATTCCTTCATTAGGGTTACCATTTCCGTGTTTGGGGTGGTCCGAAAAATCTTCTTTTTTTTCTCTAAAATGCCTTTTTTCAAATATGCATAATTTCTGGACCCCTTGACAAATTTTTACGATTGATACCTCAAATGGAAGATTTTTTATGTTTATTCAAGAAAATTACAAAACGCTCAGATATATTCCATTTTGAATTTAAAAAATTCAAGAAAAATGGATTTTTCTCAATTTTCTTGATTTTGATTAAGAGATCAGCGATGTGGGGTGAGTCGTTTCGGAGATACAATTTGTTTTGAATAAAAAAATATTGTCACAGCTGCTGTGACTCCATGGAGACTCAATGGGAACTAATTTTCGTCTCCAACGTTTCCATGTACGTGTGGTGCATAAATTGCGAAACAGTTTTTTATTTTTCAAAAAAGGCATTTTTGAAAAAAAAAATATGATTTTCGAACCATCCTTACACAGAAATGGTCACCCTAAAGGCGGATTAAAAAAATACGAGTTCAATGTTTTTGATAAGGAAGAACTATACCTAATTTGACAGAATTCTGAGACTCGCTATAACCCTTTTCAGTGGAATTTCTGATAAACGAAAGCAAGAGATTAACAACTTAAGGGTTTTATGGCAAGCCATTATTAAAGATTGTCTGTTATGTGAAAAAAAAATCGTATTGGTGTAGTTTTCTTTTAATAAAGTTCGATTAAACCAACATCACTAGGACAATAAGCATTTCATAAGAAAGTTAAAAGGATGTGAAAGTTTACTTCTCGCCCCTTCAAACGCCTTCAGCTTTAAGTAGTTCAGTTACACGTTTTCCACAGCAAACCTGTATGGTTTCCACTTCTTACAAAATTGCAATGTATAAGAAAAAAAACCAACTCTTTTTCTTTTGCTTCGCATAATTAAACCAAATGAAATGCGTCCCATTAGCTAGAACAGCGAGCACCTAGCATCGCATCCACAGGATGAAACTCGTCGTCGTTGAGAAGCCAAATGAAGAGGTCGCCTTAAGGACAATTAAAAACTTTACCAGCTCCTCAACGACGCAAAAGAGCAATGTGAGTACACGGGAACTTTCGAATAATACAGCAAAAAAAAAAAGAAGAGAAGCTCTGCCAATGCTCGTCGATATACACACGTGTCTAGAGTGCAGTGCAGCATCGCCAAACTTTCCCGTGTGTGTTCAGAATTTCAGTTTCGCACATTTTCTTCACAGATAATAATTTTCCCGGATCATGCGCATTTATGGCGTTTGGTCTTCGCTACGGCGAGAGAAAGAGACAGTAAGCGGCGAATGTCCACGGGCAGCCACCAAAGGAGAAAAACATCCCCCAAACGGGATGCGGGCGAGCTTAGTGAGCGAGGGTTGAAGATTGTTTCAATAGAGTCTCGAGTACTTTAATTTGGAAAGTTTCAAGTCAAGCTTCATTGAACTGGGTGTGTTTCTTTTTTCTGCTTTTGTTCGGTAAAAGGGTTTACAATTTTTCACCTGCCAATGGAGTCTGATGCTGGGTTCTGGTGGTGGCCTAGTGGCCTCACTTGTGGAAGTGCTAATATCGGGCGATTACGGGTAAAAGTTTTGCTACTTGTTGTTGGGAATTACCTATTTCGAAGCGTGATTGGGAGATATTTGGTTTGTCGGTTATGTTTTCGCATTCGAATAACGGCAGATGGAATTTTGCGAGAAGCGAAATTAAATCTTGGAAAAGTACAATCCAAGGAATTAAAAAGTCTGTCGGACCACAATACGGTGCTGTGGGAGGTTGCGAAGGAAATTAAGTGATTATGGGGAAAGATAAATAGGGGAATTTGTGAGAACTTTCCTCAAAAATTTGGTTGTAGGCTGTGAATTAACACTCATTTATTTCTGGAAAAATATAATTGATTTTCAATTTCAACCTATTTTTCAACTTATCTATACGACTGAGGTGATCAAAAGAATTCGACGAAAATTGCATTTACTATCCAGCCGATGTAAACAATTCACAGCAGTAGTTTTTTTTTTTCATTCCAATAACAGTTGAAGAAAAGAGAGCGGGAGCGTGATACGGCACACATTGCCACGTATCAATTCTTTTTGATTTTAAAATATATTTTTTTCGACATTAACCTCGAAGCTACTTAGTCACCATAGCGCCCAGCAAAGTCTTTCAAAAGAGGCAAGCCAGATTGGTTTCACGGAACTGCGAATTCAATGCATTCGATTTGGGTGGAAGATGGACGGGTAGACTTTCGGGAATCGTCATCTGATTAAATCGGATTTTACTAGAATTATTTATTCCTGTCCACGTTACGAAGTTTTTTTTCAGTGCTCATGAAGGCGAGATCACTATCTGATAAGGCGCATCAGCGCAATTCTTCTTCAATTAAAATGACCGTCCTGGCAGTACCGAAGCTGTGTGCTGTGTTGGGCTGTGTCGATACCTGCAAAAGAAATCCTTTTAGCAGACGCACATTGCAAATCAACAGTTGATTTGAAATATAGCATGGTAAATTAATTTTTACATTATGAAGAGAGCTGCATTTGCAGACTGATTTCAAAAACAGTCCGTTTAGGCTATGAAGCTTTTGCCATAGGACAGCTCTCCTAACAAGGAACATAGTCAATTCAAAAATTCATACAATATAATTCGCATGATTTCTATCTTGTTGGTTTGGCATCACTTTAGCTGTCTGAAAGCGGATGCCAGCTCTCAATCCGCTTGATGGAGGCGTCCCGTGGCACCTGCGAATGGAATCATTTGAATACTCTTATGGTTTACACCGAATAAAGACTGTATTCGATGAAATTTGGACACACGCAATTGTTCGTAACTTTTTAGCGTGTGGGTAAAAATTATTGAAATTTTAACTGAATGTATTTCATTGTTTTGTGTCAATTGTGTAATGAGTTTCGTGAAAATCGGTCGAGTGATTTCAGTGATGGCTTCGAATGAAGAAATAGTGCGCCAACAAATTTTGGGCACTCACTTCGAAAACCCAAACGCTTCTCATCGATGGATCGGAAAACAGCTCGGAATCGCACATTCAACCGTATCTCATGTGATCAAAACGTTCAAGGACCGTAAGACAACCAAGCGGAAAAATGGTAGTGGCAAAAAACGTGGCACATCAAATCCGGAGAAGGCCAGGATGGTATTGAACCAATTTAAGCGTTATCCCAACATTTCGATCAGGGATGTTGCGAAAAAGGCGAAAGTTTTAGTTTGTTTTGTGCAGAAAACAATGAAACGTTCTGGATTACATGTGTACAAGGTCCAGAAGGCACCGAACCGGAGCGATAAACAGAACTCGGTGGCCAAAACTCGTGCAAGAAAACTGTACAGGGAGTGGCTCACAAAACCGTTCTGCATTGTGATGGACGATGAGACCTACATTAAAGCCGACACCTAACAAATGCCAGGACAGGAACACTACGTCGCCACCTCTAAGTTGACCGTTCCGGAGAGTGTACGGAAGAAGAAACTGTCGAAATACGCCAAAAAAATCCTTGTCTGGCAAGCGATCTGCGGATGTGGCAAAATGAGTCAGCCCTTCATCACCTCTGGGACCGTCAACGGACAAATCTACAAGGACGAATGCCTCCAAAAACGACTTCTGCCCTTCTTGAGATCTCACGATGGCCCGACACTGTTTTGGTCGGATTTGGCATCTTGCCACTATGCCCGGCCCGTCTTAGACTGGTACAAAGGTAATAATGTAGTTTTTGTACCAAAAGACGTCAACCCTCCAAACACTCCGCAACATCGCCCAATTGAAATTTTTTTTGGCAATCATGAAAGCAAAGCTCGTTAAAACTCCAAAACTGATAGAAAATGAACTTGAACTAAAGAAAGTGTGGTTAAAAGTAAGTAAGCAAGTCTGTCCTATCATTGCCCAAAATTTGATGAAAGGGGTCAAGGCAAAGGTGCGTGCATTTGGGTTGGGAGAAGAGGTTCAATAAACCAATGATGTCAAAACTTAACCATTTAGTAGTACTTTATTTCCAGAAAGTTTGAAAAGAATCGGGCTCAAGGAAATTTTTTGGTGACCTATTTTGTGTGTCCAAATTTCATCGAATACAGTCTTTATAGTAGAAGTATGGAGCTTTCGGCGAATTTGTCCAGACCTTATCCTTGGTGCTGATAGAAGTTTGAAATTCAACCACTAGTGTGTGTGTGTGGGTGTGCAACAAAATGTTGTGTAAATATTTTATGTAAATTTTCTTGTCCTGAGAAGCCACTTGAAATAGGGAACGTTCGATAAGAGGCTGCCACTGACAGTGTTAGTAAGTGTACATTTTGCCCAAAACATTCGCCTGCTGCGAAATGTTGGGCAGGCCACTAGCAACGCATTTTAGGTGCATTTTAAACATGAAACATAGAAAACAGAAAGAGATAATTCTGACCCGGTTTTTGATGAGTGTATCAAACTGCTTAGAAGTTTGAAAGTGTGATTAATAACGCACTGATTTGGTAATTTTAGGTTATGCATGCAGTAAATCAACGAAATTCTGAGCGACATAAACCATGGTGCAATGCACAGTGGGCAAAAATGGATCCTGAAAAATTGCTTTTCTTATGGGAAAAAATGCGAGAAATCGAATGATGTTAGTTTCATTTAGGGTTGAACACAGTAAGTGTCCCATTTTGCTCATTTCTCACCTCATTTTGAACGCAAACTAGAATTATTACCCAAAAAGTAAACTTGGTGCTTCTATATTGAACCCAAATGTACTGTAAATTTGCAAAAATAGCTGAAAAACTCAATGGAACCAATTTTACTTTGATCGGATGCCAGAAAATGGTTCATTTTACCTGATTTCCCCTAATACATGCATAAACTCATATAGCATGCGGTTCTGAAGATCGCCGCCAGTAATATTACTCTCACTTGCACTGTTTCTATGTAAAAACGTCCGGAGAATCGAATGGTGATGGTTTCGTTTAGGAATGACCTCAGGAAAAGGGTCCATTTTACCCGATTTTCCCTCATACTTGAAAAATCTCATATACCTCATAGGAAAGTTGGCCCTTTCCTGAGGTCAACCCTAAACGAAACCATCACCACTCGATTCTCCAGACGTTTTTACATAAGTACAGTGCAAGTGAGAGTAATATAACTGGCGCCAATGTTCAGAACCGCATGGTATTTGGGATTTTTCAAGTATGAGAGGAGAATCGGGTAAAATGGACCATTTCCTGCAATCAACCCTAAACAAAACCATCATCATTCGATTCTCCGGACGTTTTTACATTAAAACAGTGCAAGTGAGAGTAATATTACTAGCGCCGATCTTCAGAACCGCAGGGTATATGAGATTTTTCTAGTATGAGAGGAGAATCGGGTAAAATGGACCCTTTCCTGAGGTCAACCCTAAACTAAACCACTCGATTCTCCGGACGTTTTAACATAAGTACAGTGCAAGTAAGAGTAATATTACTGGCGCCAATGTTCAGAACCGCATGGTATTTGAATTTTTTCAAGTTTGAGAGGAGAATCGGGTTAAGTGGGCCCTTTCCTGAAGTCAACCCTAAACGAAACCATGACCACTCGATTCTCCGGACGTTTTTACATAAGTACAGTGCAAGTGAGAGTAATATAACTGGCGCCAATGTTCAGAACCGCATGGTATTTGGGATTTTTCAAGTATGAGAGGAGAATCGGGTAAAATGGACCATTTCCTGCAATCAACCCTAAACAAAACCATCATCATTCGATTCTCCGGACGTTTTTACATTAAAACAGTGCAAGTGAGAGTAATATTACTAGCGCCGATCTTCAGAACCGCAGGGTATATGAGATTTTTCTAGTATGAGAGGAGAATCGGGTAAAATGGACCCTTTCCTGAGGTCAACCCTAAACTAAACCACTCGATTCTCCGGACGTTTTAACATAAGTACAGTGCAAGTAAGAGTAATATTACTGGCGCCAATGTTCAGAACCGCATGGTATTTGAAATTTTTCAAGTATGAGAGGAGAATCGGGTTAAGTGGGCCCTTTCCTGAAGTCAACCCTAAACGAAACCATGACCACTCGATTCTCCGGACGTTTTTACATAAGTACAGTGCAAGTGAGAGTAATATAACTGGCGCCAATGTTCAGAACCGCATGGTATTTGGGATTTTTCAAGTATGAGAGGAGAATCGGGTAAAATGGACCATTTCCTGCAATCAACCCTAAACAAAACCATCATCATTCGATTCTCCGGACGTTTTTACATTAAAACAGTGCAAGTGAGAGTAATATTACTAGCGCCGATCTTCAGAACCGCAGGGTATATTAGATTTTTCTAGTATGAGAGGAGAATCGGGTAAAATTGACCCTTTCCTGAAGTCAACCTTAAACGAAACCACCGCCATTGGATTTTCCGGACGTTTTTACATAAGTACAGTGTAAGTAATAGTAATATTACTGGCGCCAATGTTCAGAACCGCATCGTATTTGAGATTTTTCTAGTATGAGAGGAGAATCGGGTAAAATGGATCCTTTCCTGGCATCCGAGCAAATTAAAATTGGTTCCATTTAGATCTTCAGCTTTTCTTGCAAATTTATTTCTTTGCAAACTAAACCATCACCACTCGATTCTCCGGACGTTTTTACATAAGTACAGTGCAAGTAAGAGTAATATTACTGGCGCCAATGTTCAGAACCGGATGGTATTTGAGATTTTTCAAGTATGAGAGGAGAATCGGGTAAAGTGGACCGTTTCCTGGCATCCGATCAAAGTAAAATTGGTTCCATTTAGTTCTTCAGCTTTTCTTGCAAATTTACAGTACATTTTGGTTCAATATGTAGCACCAAGTTTAGTTTTTGGGTAATAATTCTAGTTTGCATCCAAAATGAGATGCAGAAATGCGCAAAATGGGACACTTACTGTGTTCAACCCTAAATGAAACCAACACCATTCGATTCCCCGCATTTTTTTCCATAAGAAAAGCAATTTTTCAGGACTCCTACCCTGCGCCGTCTAAATTAATGGGATTTTGGATCAATTTTTGCCCACTGTGCAATGTCGCAACTTTTTTTTTAAATCATCAGTTGATGAAAGCAGACTCGTGTCGTCGTCTGTAGAAAACAGTACAAAAATGTCATGACGTTAACGTGTATTCAATTTAAAAAAAAAAATTATTTAGTAGGCAGAAGAGCAATTACAGTAGCGGAAACATATATAATAATTATGAAAAAAAATTAAAAAATTAAAAAATAGATTACACTAGGTCAAAACAGTTTCGATTACAATAGTATGGTCATCAATGTTTAGTCATTCTATATAATAATTTTGGCTTTGTTTATGAAGCTATTAATGATAGTCAAAATCTTGGTGTTTTTAGTGCTAATAATGTCTCTAATACAAGTCGAGGTCTTGATTCCTTGTTTTTGTAATTCGTCCGTCATTGTTCTGCGATGGTCATCGTATCGCCGACAGTGCCACAAAACATGGTCGAAGTGTTCATATCCGGTTCCACACTCGCAAACGTTTGTCCGAGTCATACCCATGCGATACAGATGAGAAGAGAGGCAAAAGTGATTGGCTATTAATCTACTCATATTTTTAATTAAGTTTCGGTTTGACATTAATTGAATGACAGAACCTGCCCAGATCATCTTCGGTCTATTTTTGTTGCCATTTGTTTTGTATGTAACTTTTGATCAGAGGTAAGAATTCTTTGCATTGGATGTGACGATCGAAGAAATCTCCTATTAATGCTCCATTTTTGCTACATCGTCTGCGGACTCGTTGCCATTTATCCTACAATGAGCCGGGACCCCAAAAAACTTAACTAAAGGGTGTTCCGATCAAAATTTGGTCAAACAGTAATGTGTGTGAGTCGATCAAAGTTTTTATTAATAAGTCAAATTATTTTTCTTTTTCAAGTTCAGTTAATACAGAATACAGGAGAAATATTCAGCTAAGCTTCCTTTTTACCGAATGCGAATTGCCGGGTCTTTCATTGAACACCTGCCATAAGATTTGGTACAGTCTCCTTGTCCACTTTATTCGCCGCAGAACGCTAGTTTGCCTTGAACTTTTTGAGTCTTCTTAAGGTTCCGCTTGACGATGGCGCAATATTGTTCGATTGGGCGGAGCTCTGGCGTGTTGGGAGGGTTCTTGTCCTTGGGCACCACTTGAAAGTTGTTGGCAGCATACCACTTCATGGCCTTTTTTCCGTAATGGCAAGATGCCAAATCCGTCCAAAATAGAACGGAACAATTGTGTCGCTTCAAGAAAGGCAGTAGACGTTTTTGTAGGCACTCGCTCAGATAAATTTCCTGGTTGACGGTTCCGGTCGCAATGTAAACGTTGCTCTTCAAGCGACAGGTACAGATGACCTGCCACACCTGATATTTCTTCGCGAACTTGGACAGTTTAATGTGCTTGTAAATATCTGCCACCTTTCCCCGTCCAGTTGCCGTATAAAATTCCTGTCTAGGAAGCTGTTTAACCCTTAAAGGTGCAGGACGGACTTTTAATTTTGAAAACGCTATATGTCAATTATGCCTTAACTTTTCCAGCTGAAACTTTCACTAAAATCAAGGGGAATAGTAGTCCTACATTTTGGATACATGTACTCTCATTTGGAGCCCATCCTTCTTCTTTTCGTGGCTGAAACTAGGTGGCTTTGAGGGCAGTTTTCAATATGATATTGAAATTAGTCTTGTTTTTCACTTTTGTTATAAACGGTTTTATGGTTAGTTTTTAGTTTTTAACACAAATGGCACATGAAAAGTATAAAAATGGGTATATATATATTTTTCAGGATGTTCTAGGTCGTCCAAACTCTCCTGGAATGTTGATCATGGACTATGTCGCTATGACATCTGAGCATAGGACCTACATACATGAAACATGTCCAACAATGTTCAAGAAGAGTATAATTATTATTTGTAATCCATCTCCATTCATATCAGTCGTTCAAGTCTCTCCAAATTGTCCTGGAGTTCACGTCAAATGATCTACTAGATCAACCATGACTGAGCTATTGTCCTTAGCAACGCAGCATACCCAAGCAGACTCAAAGAAGCTAAACGAAGGGGTTATAATATATTTCCCTCCATATAAGATGTTCTAGGTCCTCCAAATTGTGCTGGAGTTTAGATAGTCCGTTGCCATTAGTTCAACCAAGGCTAATGTAATGGCTCTGGCTCTCGGAGAATTTTCTGGAAGAGTCAAATCAGGAGGGTCTTTGACATCAGAGCCAATGGCCGCAATGGCCGAGCGGCCACCTGACCTTTCACACTGTACAGACTCAATAGGAAGCGAACAAAGGTACTTATCTTGATAAAAGATCATCCAACGGAGGAAACAATAGGCCGAACTCACAACACCACTATCGACGACTGTTTTGCAAACACGACTTGGAATGTGTGTTCAATTTTGTCGTAATGAAAAATGTAAAATGGTATGGAAACAATATTTAAAAAAAAACAACAGTAACACCACTGATGTAGATTGATAATATGTTGGCATGATCAAACCACTTACAGTGGGACAATTTTGAATAACCTGAATTAATCCACCAATGGTGATATCTGACCTTTCTAAATATATAGTCCTAGGCAATCGGATTGGACACCAATAAACGCATTATTGAATCAATCATTTACGATATCGCATGATGGGTTTTGATCCAAGTCTGAAACTGGGCACTTCCCTTTGGAGATCCGGAAGCATTTCCAGATGTGTCAAGTTGGGTCCTGAACATTATATTTAACCACAAATCGACTTTTTGAATTCTTCTGTGGATTGAGGTATTGCATAATGGTATGATGCCTAATGGCAACATTCCCAGAAATTATGGACAGCGTATCCGAGATGCTTATGAATTTTCTAAAGTGGTAAGATTTTGAGATGATTATTAGAAGCGTTCCGAAGTTGCCAGGGAAGGATACAAGTCGTACAAAATCAGTAAACATGCAAACCAGCACCTTTAGCAGAATTCTGTGGCCAAAAAGCGTGCAAGGCTCTTGTACGACCGTGTTTTGACGAAACACATGAGCTGCACTTTGATCGATGACGGAACATACATCAAACCGATTTTAAGCACAGCTTCCCGGTCAAAAGTTTTACATCGCGACTGGACGTGGGGATGAGCCGGGTTGGTTCGTGTTTGCTGACAAGTTCGCGAACCATTCGTCATATCCTCGACGATGACATCCCAAGTTTAGATCGATGAATGCCTGAAAAAGCGTGTTCATCCGCAAGCATATTGACAAAGTCATTTTTGGCCCGATTTGGTCAGCTGCCACTGCTCCAAGGTGGTTCTGGAGTGGTATGCAGCCAACAAGATCGATTTTGTCCCCAAGCTAATGAATACCCGAATTGCCCGGAATTTCGACCAATCGAAAAACACTGAACAATTTCAAAGGGGGTGGGGGTGGGGCTCTTAGTCAAGGACATCCAGGAAATGCGGGCAAAATAGAAGAAATGCGCTGATTCCGTGTTCGTTTCCACTGTGCGGGCGCTGATGGGCTCCATCAAGAGGAAGGTTCGAGATTTCGTTCGAACTCGAGAAATTTAACCATCTAATGCTGTAACTTTGAAGTTTTAATAAAAGTGCTGTAAAGCGACCATTAATGGACTTTTAAAACTTATTGAAACACGAATTACAGGTCTTTTTGTGCGTATCAATTTACTATTAGTCAGCCTTTAATTAGGATACAAAAATACAAATATTATAGCAGTTTGAATATGAATTAAATCGTCGTTTTCCCTAAAATATGTTCATTCATGTATATAATACATTTTTGATGACTTCGTGAACATTTAAACCTTTCAAAACCTGGCCACTATACATGGAAGGGTACTCACCCCACAGATCTCCTCGAAAACTCGGATTAAAGATGTTAGGAATGTCCGCTACTGTTCTAGAAACATATTTATGAACTTCTGCATCCAATTCGGCTAAGATTTCGCAAAGTGACAAGTCAATGAAATTGCAGATTACCAGTACAAGAGGGATCAGGAACTTAGAAAAAGGTCCACCTTTCATTTGTTTTGTAAGAACAATAGGATCTTTTGTTTTATGTACTGTAGATTTTGTTTACGGATAAGCGTTTCTATTTCCTGAACGTCCTCCAGTTATCTGCGTTGATTGTATGTACTTGATTGTACTTGCTCTTCTGTACTTATTTCAATTTACCCAAAGGGATGCAAGAGTGTGGTGCAAGTTGGCACAATAAATGCAACAAATACTCCGAAAAAAAAAACAACTTACCCTCCATGTTCGTAAGACTTCAGCAAAGTTTGCAGCACTTCATAACAGAGTTCACCGAAATTCTTCAAACTTCATAGATCTGCTGCACTGTTTACAAATTTTTTACAACGTTTAAACCTACATTTTTTTTACAACTTCAGTACAGTTCTCAAAACTCCACCAAGGCAAGCAAAACTTCAGCAAAGTTTAAAAAAAAACTATGATAATGTTCAAAGAGCATCAGAAAAAAAAGCTGAACTGGAGCAAACTCCGTATTACTTTAACAACGTTCGCAGAGAATGTTATCTCTCCTAATCAAAGTTCAAAGAGCTTCAGTGAAATTTGTACCCAGAACTTAAGTAAATTTGGTTGAACTTTAGTAAATTTTGCGGAACTTTATCAAAGAATCAGAATCAGCATCAGGAAAAAAAAAATTCAATGAAGGTCGCAGAGCTTTATCTACTTTGGAAGGTCTTTAGTAAAGTTCGTAGAGTAACAACATATTTTCAGTTTTATTGCGGTTAACAATAATCATCAGAAAATGTCGTAGAAATTTGGCTGATTTCACAAAAGCAACTTTAGCAACACGTGCGGAACGTCAGAAAAAGCCCACATAACTAAAGTAAAGATTACAGAACTTCAGCGAAGTTGCCAGAACATTTTTCATATGGTTCTTTGTAGACCTCTAGGTCCCAAGTAACAAATTCAATTTTAAGGTACACTTGAAGAAGTTCTCAAGACTCATTTGATAAAACCACGCATAAAACTAGATATTCTACATAACATCGATAAAACAGCCATAAAACCCTCATAAGTTCAAAAAGGCCCATACTACAGGAGGTTCTCAAGACTATTTCCCAAGATTCGCTTAAAACTTGATAGTTTTATCGGTACATACTTGTAATGACATGCAGGACATGCTTAAAACTATGATAAAACTACCACAAGTTTTGGTAGTTTTATGATTTTCCTCTTTAAGAACACTTCCAGTCCGTCACAAATATGTTTCGAAGATTCCATTTTTGGATTCGTTCTGGGATGGGGACTTTTTTAAGAGAAAAAAAAAAACATCGATATACATATGATGTTTCTTTTCCAAAGTGGATACGTATGTAAATTAATTGTAAAATTGACCATAAATGCATGAGTTTTTTGCCTGCAATTGATAAATTTTTCATGCGACGTTCAGTTTATAGGTGTTTTATAACATAAAAGTTCGAAAATTTTAATGCGCCACGGAATCATTGCTAGAACATTAATATATTTGAAAAATAAAAAATACTTGAAAATTCAACAATTAGGTGACAAGGCTGAATGAATTGTGTCTACAATCCATTTTAAGTCTCAAAATGTATTTTAAACAGCAGAAATTGTTCGTAGCATTGGAAAAACGAGAGTTTTTTTTTGCATACATATGTAAATGGCTACCATTCCGAGGGAATCCAGAATAGCCACGCTCGCCATTTTTTCAATGGTTTTATCTAAAACTACCATAAAACGCATATAAAACTAATATTTCTTGCACAAGACTAACAAGATTTTTTTAGGGACCGCGATAAGTTCATCTTTACTTGTGCTATTCGTGAAAAAGAGGAGTAACGCTTGAATAAAACTTGTTTGAATTGCTCAAGGTAAACAAGTCTTTCGTAAGATAGCCATAAAATCAGTGTGGAGAAGGCACATCATAAACAAAGAAAATGTGAACGTTCAAATCAAAAGTGCCTATGCATAATTGTTGTTCATCATTACAGCTTATAATTTATTGTTTTTAATCACCAGCGTAAGGCGATTAAAACATTAAAAAAAAACTCTAACTTGAATATGCTAACAATGGATTTGGGAAGAAGAACAGATAATAATATTGCGTCGATGGCTGAAACATCAGTTGAGCGAAAGATGATTTTTCTCTTGATCTGTACGCTGAACCTAGCGTTGGAAGAAGTGCACTGTGTAGTGGATCACTGAGCGATTCCAGCGCACTACTTCCGACTTTGGATTAAACGTGCGGATCATGGGAAAAATCGATTTTCGCTCAGATGATATACTAATTTTTACTTGCAACGAGTATAAATATTGTGTAGCCTATTGGGAACTGAAATGCACGACTCGGGAGAATTCAACATTAACATAACATTTTACAATCGTAGTGCACATTAAACCTTACGTCAAAAGTACTGCGCTGTATTTCCACGGTGGTGCGCCATATAACGCACTACCTGAGACGTTAGGTTTAACTTGCACAACTAGCATAAAATCAAATATCATAAGTTATGCATTTCGGTTTTCAACTGGCGACACATTGCACCATTTTATTATTTTATTCGTTTTACGCATAACGCATAGACCCTTTTGATAAGTTAGTCTCAGTAGGCTGCGAATCCAATGGAATGGGCAAAAAAAAAATTTTCGTTGGTGGCTGAGATGAAGGAGTGTTCAATATATTGGATAGGTTTTTATTGAATTTCCGCTTGAACGATCCGCTAGTTTTTAATTTCTTCCACCTGTGGGCGTCCATTGTGACAGTTTGTTTATTTTTCACATAATGTTCTTTCTCAAGAATATGTGCTCTTATTTAAAATCAAATGGTTCTAAGAGAGTTTTATGGCAGCATTTCCAAGATACATTCATCTTAAAGAAGAATGTCATAAAACTTTTACAAAACTTTTATCAGGTTTTATGCAAGTTGCGAAACGATGTCTTGAGAGGGGGATCAAGTATCTTATAAAAAAACTACTGATAAGGTGAATTACACTTATAAATGATGTAGTTTTCAGGAGGTTTCTTCAGGTGTTCTTTAATCTCTCTTTAAGAACTGTTAATGAATTAAAACCACCTTAACTTGGAAAATGCCCTGATAAAACCGGATGAACTCCATAATGCTTTGATAAAACTACCATAAAACATGAATAAAACCAATTTGCATTTGAATTGCTACTTGGGAGAACGTCCCGGTGAAAATGAAAAATCTCGTTGGGTCTATTTAACTGTCAAAATTTAGAACGGACCATGACCGTTCACCGTTGGTAAGGTAAGTACGACCGTTGAAAACGGCCTAACTGCTGTAATCATTTGGTTTCATTTGGATAGCTAGAGACGATTTAATCAATCTAAAGTGTCGCAATAATAAGCGACACACCCTTTAAGAGTAGTGGAAGTTACAAAATCTTGAACTCTAACTAACGCATTAACATGCCTTCAACCCTGTAGCAAACCGTTTAAATGCCCTAAAACAATAAAGAATGAATTCAGTCAATTAATATATTATTTGGAATGTTTACTAGTAGATGAACATTTCAAAAGTTCATCATTAGTTCAATAATTTTGCCTCTTTCGATATAGTAATACCAACAAATTTCTTATCAAGTTTGTCTCATTTACACCTACAAATTACCCCTTAATTCCGTAAGGTTATCGATTCCGGTGAGATTTGAGAATCTCCATTTAGTTGTCATTGAGCTATTTTCAAAAGAATTTCCCATGTCGAAGTTAAATCGGCAGATCAATTTTTCCCCTAAATTCAGGTGTTGAGATTTCGGTACAATATAACCGAACATCGTAAATTCTTAGTGTGTAGAGAATGATTTGGGCATGTCCATGTTCATAAACTTACTTCAAAATCAATCCTATACTATTTTCACTAAAAAACTACTATTTCCCTATGCCATCCCCACTTCAGTCATCCAGGAGAGAGTTCATCTCGTCCCGAAACAAGTGCTGGCCCCACATCTTCCGTTCCCAATTGAGCTGCACACACATATTTCATGTATGACTACCACTATCCATACTATCACGGTAGTACTCTACTACAACACTACAACCCCCCATCGGCAATCAGCACTAGAGTGGTGCGCGAGTGCTCCACTTTTGTGTCGTAGAAAGAGCCCCATCGTTTGGAACCACTCGAACTCAGCGAGGCTCACTCACGAGCTCCGCATATAGCCGGGGAGTTCTAGAAATTGTCTTCTCTGCCGCAAGAAGCTACAAATCGAGCGACGAGACGGGTCTGAATACAACACACATTCGTGTGTCGTCGTCGTCGTCGTCGAAATTAGATCAGTGGTTGAACGATTTCCTAACCTCATTTCCTAAGCTCAAGGGCGAGCGTTTGCCTTTCCTCCCGAAAAATAAAAAATAAAGTAAACGAAATACACATTAGAGACTGGTGGTGGAGGCTACCACTACTGTTGCTGCTGCACGAGCTGTACAACCACCATTTAAAAAAGTGACCAGCCCGCTACCGCCTTGGATGTCGTCGTCGTCGTCGTCGTGGTCACATTCGCGCTGCTATAATACTAATAATAATTCATTTTCGCGACAAGGATACTAATACACTACACCCTCCGGCGATGATGGGACGGTTTCATTTGTGTTGTTGATTCGTCGTTGGATTTGCTTTTATTTAGTTTTGGATGTTGTTGTTGTTGTTGTTGTTGTTGTTTTTGTTGCTGCTTCTCGGGGCACAGAAAGGAGAAAGAGGGGGGTGGGGGGGGGGGGGGGGGGGGGGGGGGGGGGGGGAAAGGGGGGGGTGGGGGTGGGGGGGGTGGGGGGGGGGGAGAGGGATGGGGGGGGCGTTGGGGGGGGGTGTGTGTTTTTTTGTTTTGTTTGGTTTTTGGGGGGGGGATTGGGGCGAATTGCGTCCGTCACGAAATGTGGTCAGGTTTTGAGCGTTAATATCTCAGTCGTTTCTCCAAAGATTTTCAAAAATTTTGCACCAATCGATCGGAAATATTTCTACGCATCGATTCCAATAGTTGAAATTGTTGTTTTCGGGCTACATAGTATTAAAAAAAATCACAAATGATAAGCCTTCTCTTAAAAAGTATAATAATTCAAAGAATATTGCATTGTACAATCAAAATGGCCCACATTTAGTAGCGTAGTCCTACGTCATTCGAACAAACCAACTACAAACCTTGTAGTTTTTTCTAAGTAAAAATAAAGATGTAGTAACGATGGGCAATTAAGCTAGAAAAGTTTTGTTTGAATTTATAAACTTCTAGGGAAATTCAAACGTAATTTTCTAGCAACTTTTGGCTTTTTTTTTGAAACTTTACTCTAGCGGGAAGAAATACTTTCCGCGGGGGTGGGGGCGCCTGTTTGGGTGGAAGTAATAAAACTTTTGTATTTTTTTTTTTGTTTTTTTTTTTAGTATTATGTTCGCAAAAACCGTTTTATCTTTTTTAATAAGTTGTCAAAAAACTTTTTTTTGGTGGATGAAAGTAAAATTTTTTTTTTTTTTGTTTACCTTTTTTTTTTTTATTTTTTTTAATAATTCATTGGAACGTTGAGGAGCGTAGAAAGTCTTCAAGGAAAGTATATCCACGAATTACACATCCAAGTGTATATGAATGACTTTGATAAACAATGATGTATTCTGAACCCTTTTCTAAACCCTTTGAACAGTTTCGGAATCGATGTTCAAAAGAACTTGTTGAGCTCTATCCTAGCCTCGGAAGTAGTAAGACGCTTTACAAAGGGCCGAATACAGAGTAACCACTCAAATTAAGCATTTAGATTCTCAGTTCGACAAAAAATAGGTTTCCTTGGTTCACTAGTAAAAAAATTTCCCTTAAAGGATTGCAAATATAAAAATTATTTCATACAAACTATACAGGTCGCGGCAGGAAAAATCCGAAAATGTTTAAATTTTAATATTGGGTTAATGTGTACAACTAATGGCTTTCTTTCTGAATTTTCTGCCGACAGAGTATTTGTGTATATTTCAGTCAAATGCTGCATCATCAGAATTGATTAATTGCAAATTTGTGAACATATCCTCCAAAATAAAGTGATTAAGAGTTTTCTGGTCGCCGAAAAGACGCCGGAGGAAATTGCCAAGTTGGCAAGATGTCATTTTGCGACAGTTTGTCTCAACAAAAAGGTCTCTACAGGTTGGTCCTAAGTAGCGAAAGCCGAGAAGTGGAGGTCCTTCGTTTTCACCTAACGCCAAACGTGATCAAATCGATCCGTGCAAAGATTGCTGTCACCCCGTTGCGTTCCGTCAGGAAACTTGCTAAGGAAGTCAACATTCGTGATACATTCATTCGAAGAATCATCGAAGAAGACTTACACGCATCTCTCATAGCTAAAGTGAAACGCCACTTGATTACGGAATGGGAAAAGTGACTCGTTCGGAGGGATTGCTTTCTTTGTTTAACGATGGAAAAAAAAAACAATTTTAATCCTGTTCGATGCTGTGTCCAACCGCCGCACAGACCGGTTCATTTCACCGAAAAAACTTGAGGATGTTACGGAGAAAATGAAGTGTAAGTTCCAAATCAAACATCCGGCTGTTATCATGATGTTGGCGTCCTACGTTTTGAAAATGTCGCCTGATTTCATTGATGCTGGTGTTTAAATTAATAGCGAAGTGTATATCGGTGTTTTGAAGGACTAAGTCCTTTCCTGTGTGAAGGCCAATCTCTCTGAGGATCAATACATTGTCCTAGAACAGAATGTCACACGTCAAATAGGACCCAAGGTGACTGATGGAAAACATGAAGTTTTGGCCGAAAGGTTTTTGGGCCCTTAGTAGTCCGAACCTTTACCCATTGGCAAGCCTGCAAATCATATCTCCCAAGTGAGAAGACCCTGAAGTCTATCATAACGCGCACATGGCAGTTGACGTCGGAGGACTATGTTTGAAAGGCGTGTTTAAGCTTTCGGCGTTGTCTTGAAGATCTAGGGGGCGACCCCGGCGTAGTGGTTAGCATCCATACCTCTCACGCCAAAGTCACGAGTTCGAATATCACCCCAGACATGTTACGAAAATACCCAAAAGGTATTTGAGTTACTACGACGGGAGGTGAACCAGCCCAGGGCTGAAAATCTCGATAATCAAGGAACTAAAAAAAAACTAACTGTCTTGAAGCTGTCATTGATAAAAATGGAGGATATATCGATTAAATTTGTAAGCACATAATAAAGATAACTAAACTCGAAAATGTTGTTATCGCTTAGAGTAGTTGAAAGTGTGATTTACAAGAAACACCATAAATTTTTCGCATTTTTACCTGCGGCACCCTGTAAAACATCAAATAACTGCCATTAGAGATAAAGCTTTTTTTTTCGGACAACTTTAAATCTTTATGAATTGGTCGATGATCGTGATATCCAAAATATGCTTTCTTAAGTCACCCAATCAACACCCAATCGACAGCTCCTGGAAAAATTAATCGGCAATTCTAAATAGAAAGGTCTAGTTGTATGTTTGGGCAAAAACGAGTTATGAGACTAAAATTTCTCTCGGTTTTAATTTTCTGCATGGATTTCTAAGAGGAACTTCAAGATTTTTTTAAGAGAGTATTCAAACTATCTCTTATCAACATAATAATGAGAGAAACTTTTCAATAACTCCAATCTTGGCAAAACATCTTTTGTAATGTAGAAGGAGATGTTTCGTTCATCACCATGAGGCACCAAGAGTAGACAGTCATGTTTGTTGAAAGTTCCTTCAGTATACGGTAGGTTGGAAATAGAATAGAAGTATTGAAAATTGAGCGAAAGGGCATGGGTTAAGTAGTACTCGAACCAAGGACGTTATCATTGCCAAACATCCCACTGCGGGGCATTCAACAACAAAACACAGCAGTAGTGCAGGCGTCATATGAGACAGCACTGGAAATCGCTAAAAACAAAAAACCTCATACGATTGGAGAAACTCTGATCAAACCTAGCATGCTGACAATGGTGAATTTGGTTCTTGGGGAAGCAAGTGAAAAGAAAATGCGGCAAGTGTCATTATCAAACAACACTGTGCAAAGACGAATTGCCCATATGTCCGAAGACGTGAAAGAGCAAGTTCAGGAAGAAATAAAACAATCTCCTTTATTCGCAACTCAACTCGATGAATCCACGGACGTCAGTTCCTGTGCGCAGCTGTTGGTGTTTGTGAAGTACGTATGCTCTGCTGGCGATTTTAAGGAGGAGTTTCTTTTCTGTTGTGACTAGGAAACTACTACCAAAAATGATGATAGCATGGCTAAAATCAAGGCGTTTTTTGAAGCTGGTGACTTGCAGTGGAAAAACATTGTGGGGTTTGCACCGATGAAGCTCCTGCAATGCTTGGCAAGAAATCTGGATTTCAGAAGAAGGTCAAGGAGCTTGCCCCACATGCCGCAGGTGTCCATTGCATGATCCATCGATATTCTCTTGCCAGCAAGACGTTGCGGGAAGGGTTATTGAAAGTACTGGAATTGGTCATAAAGATTGTTAACTATGTTAAGTCTAGAGTTGAAGGATAAGATTCAAACGTTTTTGAAAGCTCAAGGGTAGAATGATTTCCTTGCTCATTTTAATGAAGGAGACGTTCAGAAGCGTCTCGCTTACTTAGCTGATGTTTTTGAGCATCTGAATTTGCTGAATTTGAAACTTCAGGGCAAACAATCCAATCTTGTTCACTTCCAAGATCATCTTCATGCATTCGCGGAAGAACTAGAAAATTGGCGCCGAAAAGTTAAGATGGGAAATGTTGCCATGCTTGATCGTCTGTGCAATATGACCGATAAAGGAGCAAGCGAGCTGACTTCGGCTCTCCAAGCAGAAATTATTGCACATTTGGATTCACTGGAGCAGCAATTTGAGAAGTATTTCCTCGAGTTGAAGCAAGAAGTAGCTGCTTTAGTACGCAACCTGTTTTCATCTTCATTGGATGTGGCTAGCCTTCCAGATGAGATACAGGATGAATACTTGGACCTGAAAAACGATTCTTCGTCTCGCGATTTGTTCCATGAAAAGGAACTGAGCCAGTTCTGGTGTGCTATGTATGGCTCGTACCCCAAAGTTTCCATGGAGGCATTGAAGATCCTAATCCCATTCGTGTCAACATACCTTTGTGAAAGCGGATTTTCAACTCTACTTCAAACCAAAACGAAGACAAGAAACAGACTGAACGTTGAAGATGACATGAGATTGGCGTTGTCTCAAACACAGCCCCAAATTTCAAATATAGTGTCCCAAATCCAGTCGCAGCAATCACACTGAGAGTGTTTTTCCCTGGTTATAACATAAAATGTCGTAATAAATCAAAAAGATCATAAAGTGATGTATTTCTTTATTTTTTATCGCAACACAATCACATTAGTTTTCCAAGGGGGTCGCGGGGCCAGTACTGATTCAAAAAGGGGGTCGCGAGCCCAAAAAGGTTGGGGGCCATTGATCTAGCCGAATGTTCAGCAAAATCAGAGAATTGCACTTGAAGAGCTTGGCTAAAATTCTGTTCATAGTTAGGCTGAAAATTCTAGATTGTAATCAGACGCCGACATAAGTTTAACCAGCAGGATTCATGAACCAGATAATGCAAATGAACATGAGAATTTAAATCAGAATTGCAACTTTGAATATTCGGACGTGAACAGACAAGTATGGTTCACCAAATCTGATGATATTTTAACGATAGTGTATTCAAAGTTTTTATAACACTGTCCAAAGGGTTGTTCAGTTTCGGATTAAAATATGCATGGCGGCAAAGCACCGCATGGGATTTGTTGTGGTATTTCTTAGAAAAACCAGTAAACACTGGTCGAGAACAGAGCTGGGTAATCTCACAATTGTTATGCGTCAATCAGTGCCTTGGATTTTCTTAAAATATCCATGAGAAGTAAAAATGATTTTATCCCAGTGTAATGATGATGTTAACTTTCCCGGTTTTTATGGTTACCGCTGTTTTCTTTGCTGCAATGAATGAAGTCGGCTCTAAGTGCGGGTTGAAAATCTGCAATACCAAAATAGTACCTCTCAGGTATACCCAGGTATCCTAAATAACAGGTTTTGTTATTCGAGATATTTTGCTTGCAATTCTTGGGTATTTTACGTCTTATGCTGTGCTCTTAAATACCAAGGCCAGTTATCCAGATCAAAATTAGGTATTCATATGTTATTTTCTTCTGCTCGGGAACAGTTACCACAAAACACCAGCCCTGCTTGGAGCTACTCAAAATTAGCTCAGAAGTTGTTTGTTGTTGAGAGCTTACTAACCTCAACATATTTATTTTTTTAAATCCACCATTGTGCAAAAGTTTAAACAACTAAACAAAACTGAAGGTGAGAATCAGATTGCTTTTGAATTAAGGAAAGGAGATCTTAAATTTATTTCGTAGTTCAATCGACGGTCTAAGAACCACAAGCTAATTCAATTATATTTTCTTTGACTGTCCGTTTGATAAACAATTTATTTTTTAATCTTTCAATTTACTGACATTTGAATGTGGCATATTTTCAAACTATTGAAAACACCAACTACGACACTTGAGCCCAACCATTTGTTTTACCACAAAATTAATAAACCTCTCTCATTCCAATACACGCAACATGGCCACGAAAAACCACTCTGTCGCGCAACATCCTCAGCACCCAGTGCAAACGCCACACATGGTTAGAGTCCACAATCACTGTGGAACCCACGAACACAGCGGCAGCAGTAGCTCCATCTCTCGAGGTACTCCGAGCAGGCAGGCAGCAGACAACATTCCGCGAGCCCCACTCGCGAATTTGCAACCGTGGTGAGTGCGAAAAAATACCCTGCCACTCGAGCCACAGCACTCACCCTCGTCGTCGTCGGCGGCAGAACTCGACACTGTGTCTTTGTTGGGACTGTTGGTGGTGCTAAAAAAAAACAAAATGAAAGTCGCGCTCACCGATGACGACGTCGATCGTCGGCGATATGAAGGTCCCGCGCGACAGAAAGAGGGTGGATTTGGACATTTTCGTTCCTTTGGGTGTTGTTGCTGATTATGGGAATGTGATTAATCGGAAGTTTGTGATTTTCTCAATGATTGTGAGAAGGTATTAGTCTTACGGGACAATATTTGACTGCAAAAGTTTTAGAAATAACGACACAGATATGGTGGCAATGGCCATTGGGAAAGCAGTACTTACAATTCTCGATGTTAATGATTGATTTGGCTCCAGAAAACGTACCTGAAAATTAAAAAAAAAAAGAGCAAGATTATAGTAATTTGACTAGATTTAGGGATAAGATTCGCAGGGCATAATTGAATATTGTAAATCCCAGCCGTCTAACAGATAACAAATTTGAATAAACGACAACTCGAATGGCGATTAGTACTGATGAAATGGTTAAGAGTTGCTTTCGTTCACAAATATATGACGGGAGGATGTTCCTATATTAATCTCATTACTCTAAATTCATCCTACTACGAATCAAACAATTGACGCCCAAGTGGAATAGTAATGTTGTAATATTTGTGTATGATATTAAAAGAAAGCAAACATTATTACGAAATGAAACCAAGAAATTTGCTTTCTAATCTCTTGATTCAACGCAGGATAAATATAAGAAGCTGAGATGTATAGGACCGTATAAGAACAGTTATCTATCTGGTTTCATAAATAATAATCCATTTAATTTAAGTTGATTTTAAGGAAAAACTGGTTGTTTAACAGAAGAAATTTTGCGTCCAATTCAAATTAATTTTCAATGTTTTTGATAATTTTTTTGCGTAGAAAGTTGTCTCAAAGGATTGGAAACATTATCTTCCTGAAGTGAAATTTAATCTCAACATTATCTCAAAAGTTTCGGAGAATCGCAGACTTTTTTAAATACAAATTTTAAATATGTCGTAAAACATGTCTTTTTGGAGAACAAAAAAAAAACATACAATTGTAAATAACAAAATATCGATAATGTACACAGCAATGAACAGCATAGCATGTCTTGCTTTTGCTTGCTCTGAATACAATGGGGTTATACAGGGTGCGGCAGAAAATAATGCGAAAATGTTAAAACTTGAGTATTGGGTTAATTCGTGTAGCTAGTGACTAATTTCTGTCACTGTGTTTCAAACATTCTATTTGTTCAAACGCGTCCAAACATTCTATTTGTTTTATTGCAAATTCGTCAAAATGTTCGCGAAAGAAGTGATCACCAGTTTGTTGCTCGCCCAGAAGAACCCGAAAGAGATTGCCAAGGTGGTAGGGTGCCATTTGGCAACAGTTTACCGCATAAAAAAGTCCCTGCAGGATGATCCTAAGCAGCGGAAGCCGGGAAGCGGACGTCCGCGCTTTGCATGCACGCCGAACGTGATCAAATCGGTCCGTGCAAAAATTGCTCGCAACCCGGTGCGTTCCATAAGAAAACTTGCAAAGGAAGCCAATATTTCGGAGAATCATCAAAGAAGACCTGCATGCATCTTCCAGAGCCTTGAATACAAGAAGCTGCAACGGAATCTGTGGTAGGCTTTTTTTCTTCTTATTATTTAGCATTTCCAGCTTATTGCTTTCACAATCAGCTTATTGCTTGCTCTCAACTAAGTGTTCTAAATGCACTTCCACAGTTATTAATTGAGAACTTTCGATGCCAAGTACCGTTTTTGCATCACTATGATTGTGTGGCAAGTACAATCATACGCTATGCCCAGGGAGTCGAGAAATTTTCCTTTACGAAAAATTCCTAGACCAGACCGGGAATCGAACCCAGCCACCTCCAGCATGGTGTTGCCTTTGTACTTATTAATGAATGTATTTTTCATTTCCGGTTTGCAAATGGACATTTTACCAATTCTGAGCTGATCTGATTCATACAGCGCTGTGTGCCATTTGGCTAGTGTCCGATGTTACAGTTTAATCTCTGTCATTACTGTATCATTACTCACAGTATCATTATATTTGATCATATTGTTTTATTGATTTTACTTCATAGATGATTTAGACATTAATTTTTATTCCATATGTCCATTTGTCTTTAACTCCCTTTCAATTAAATCCTCCCTGTTTTCCTAACTCAGAAGCAATAACTATTAATTCAGCAAAAATAAAAGTGGATTGTTGTTATAATATTCAGCATCAAGCAGCAAATAGTTACCATGGCAACAATAAATCAAAATGTATAAATGTTAGTTTTGTAAAATTTCAATAGATTTAACAAACTTTTTCAGGATACCTCAAATCAAGATTTTGGTGAATTGCTGCTATCGCTGAAAACGAACGAAAACGTGCTTAAGCGCGGAACCACAGAACTCTACACTTTAACATTTTACAACATTTTTTTCAAATATAATAGATACAAATGCTTGTAGTATTTTTCATTTACATAAATATATACACTATTATATAAATATTTCATGGGAATGGGAGGGACCATCAGGGCACCCGATTGAAGCGCTCTGGATGGGGAGAGTGCCCTAGCAGAAGCGAATAACTTGATAACTGGCCTTGGTATTTATGAGCTCAGATTAAGAGGTTAAATACCTGAGGATAATACCATCAAATTGTTCCCACAATGTCATGCGAATACCGAATTGAGGTAAGACAATACCAAAATAATACCTCTAAGGTGACCAGATACTTACCCAGGTATCCGGAATATCAAGTTAAGTTATTCTAGAGACATTTTGCTTGCAATTCTTAGGTATTTTGCTTAGGTATTTTATCTCTTAATCTGAGCTCTTTGATACCAAGGCCAGTTATCAAGATCAAATTTAGGTATTCATATGCTTTTGTGTTCTGCTCGGGTGGGAATGCCAACTCCCCATTGCTAACAGTTTGTGAATAGAGGGCGGGCTCTTCTCTCCGCCCATTGGGGTCTTTTGGGGTTGCTTGGTCGTTTTTTTGGCCCTTTTTTTTTTTTTTGGTGTGGGGGGGGGTTTTTTTTTTCCCTGTGGGAAGGTATAAGTGATGTTGTCTATCGATCCACCCCACCCTTTTTTGTTCTTTCATATAATGCGATGAGTAGGGTAGTCGGTGGTTATTATTGCTTGATCAAATCTAATAGGGGGGGGGGGCTTTTGTTGTCGTTCTTTTTTTTTGTGGTATAGGGGGGGGTGGTATATATCATACATCATAAAGACTGTGTTCGATGATATTTGGACACATGCAATTGTTCGTAACTTTTTAGCGTGTGGGTAAAGATTATTGAAATTTTAACTGAATGTATTTCATTGTGTTGTGTCAATTGTGTAATGAGTTTCGTGAAAATCGGTCGAGTGATTTCAGTGATGGCTTCGAATGAAGAAATAGTGCGCCAACAAATTTTGGGCACTCACTTGGAAAACCCAAACGCTTCTCATCGAGGGATCGGAAAACAGCTCGGAATCGCACATTCAACCGTATCTCATGTGATCAAAACGTTCAAGGACCGTAAGACAACCAAGCGGAAAAATGGTAGTGGCAAAAAACGTGGCACATCAAATCCGGAGAAGGCCAGGATGGCATTGAACCAATTTAAGCGTTATCCCAACATTTAGATCAGGGATGTTGCGAAAAAGGCGAAAGTTTCAGTTTGTTTTGTGCAGAAAACAATGAAACGTTCTGGATAACATGTGTACAAGGTCCAGAAGGCACCGAACCGGAGCGATAAACAGAACTCGGTGGCCAAAACTCGTGCAAGAAAACTGTACAGGGAGTGGCTCACAAAACCGTTCTGCATTGTGATGGACGATGAGACCTACATTAAAGCCGACACCTAACAAATGCCAGGACAGGAACACTACGTTGCCACCTCTAAGTTGGCCGTTCCGGAGAGTGTACGGAAGAAGAAACTGCCGAAATTCGCCAAAAAATTCCTTGTCTGGCAAGCGATCTGCGGATGTGGCAAAATGAGTCAGCCATTCATCACCTCTGGGACCGTCAACGGACAATTCTACAAGGACGAATGCCTCCAAAAACGACTTGAGATCTCACGATGGCCCGACAGGATTTGGCATCTTGCCACTATGCCCGGCCCGTCTTAGACTGGTACAAAGATAATAATGTAGTTTTTGTACCAAAAGACGTCAACCCTCCAAACACTCCGGAACTTCGCCCAATTGAAAAATTTTGGGCAATCGTGAAGGCAAAGCTCGTTTAAACTCCAAAACTGATAGAAAATGAACTTGAACTAAAGAAAGTGTGGTTAAAAGTAAGTATGCAAGTCGGTCCTATCATTGCCCAAAATTTGATGCAAGGGGTCAAGGCAAAGGTGCGGGCATTTGGGTTGGGAGAAGAGGTTCAATAAGCCAATGATGTCAAAACTTAACCATTTAGTAGTACTTTATTTCCAGAAAGTTTGAAAAGAATCGGGTTCAAGGAAAAAATTTGGTGACCTATTTTGTGTGTCCAAATTTCATAGAATACAGTCTTTACATCATACAGAGTAATGTGAAGACATGTTTCTATTGTTGCTGCAAAAAAATGAACAAAATTGTGCACACCCCAATGACTGACCGCATACAATGCAATACAATATTACAGCTTATACGCAATATCACAAAAATAACCTTGAAGATCTACTTTCAGCAAAATTGTTAGTCGATAACCGTAGCAAAAACAAATGTGACAGAAGTTTATTTTTCAGGAACATGATGCGCATTGTCAATAGTCTTATTGACTTTAGACACTTGATTGCCTTGAGTGATTCACTTCTGAATAGAAGAACCTAGTAATTAAAATTCCTATATGCCTTCATTTTGTTTTCCACTCCGCTGGTGGACGAGTGAACAAACCTCGTGTTTTAAACCCTCTAAATCGATGGTTTGATTCCAGAGACTAAAGTTCTGTCCAGTTAGAATCCGGAATCACTTATTGTGTGCAGCGGCACGGAAAGTGACCGCTGCAAGAATTCTTTAGCAGCGTTTTGTTCACCTAGGCGCCCACTTTCTGTGGTATGAATTTGACGGTGTTTCGTGCAGTGAGTCAAAAGTTATTCCAGATGGAAGCCGAGAGGAGAGAAAAAATTCTGCACACCCACGTTGATACTCCAACGTGTCCGCAATAAAAATCGCAAAAACGTTGAAAATCGACAAATCAACCGTGTATTATGTGCTCAAACATTTCAGAACCGTCAGAGCAAACCCTGGACTATCAGATAATGAAATCGCACAAAAATACGCTGCTGCTCGCAGTACCGTTCGAAGAATTCGTTTGCGAGCAGGATATCGTTCTTATCGAGCCAGCAAGCAACCAAATAGAACGTTGAAGCAAAGTTTCGTCACCAAAACTCGAGCTCGGAAATTGTACCAGCAGGTTTTGACGAAGTACGAAGGATGCATGCTCATCGTCGATGAAACCTACGTCAAAATGGATTTCGGACAGCTGCCTGGCCAAAAATTCTACACGGCGACGGCACGAGGAGATGTTCCTGCGAAGTTTAAGTTTGCTTTTATGCACAAATTTGCCCAAAAACGGTTGATTTGGCAAGGGATATGCAGCTGCGGAGCAAAGACCAAAGTGTTCGTGACGAATAAGACGATGGACTCGAAGCTGTACAAGGAAGAATGCCTCAAAAACCGCGTACTACCTTTTATTAAAGCCCATAAAGGTCCCGTGAAGTTTTGGCCAGATTTGGCGAGTTGCCACTACAGCCGGGAAGTCATCCAGTGGTACCGCGATAATAACGTAGATTTCATCGATAAAAACATAAATCCACCCAACTGCCCGCAGTTCCGGCCCATCGAGAGATTTTGGGCAATAATGAAGCGGAAGCTTAAGAAAAGTGGAAAAACGGCTCGGGACGCGACTCAGATGACCAAAATGTGGAACATATGTGCCAAGGAAGTTGACTCCGGAGGTGTGCAGCGTTTGATAGGAGGAACAAAGAAGAAAGTGCGAATTTTCATTAGAAACGAAGAGAAATGATTTGTATTGACATTTTTTCCTTAAAGTACAGTGAACCTTTGTTACCTTTGATGTATCAAACTTATTTGTACGTCAATCCGTTACCGAGATACAGATGATTTTATTATTCCGGATTCTAAATGGACATAGCTTTATTTTGCAAAATTGATAAAACTCATATCGATTTTAAATGCGAGGTCATTTCGCTAAGTGTAGAGTACTGCTTGAGTTTGTATCTATCAAATATCAGCCTTAACAGCAAAAGGCAATAGCACACGATTTGTCCATTTTGGTTTGTTTAGATTTCCCAATATGCACGAATTTTTAGGGAAACTGTTCCCCCTACTACGAGTTCTATTTTTGGCGCCCCTAATAACTCACGGTGACAAAAAAAAAACACTTTAACAAACAGCGAAGATAACCATAAATCGTACCAATCTACCGGTATTAGAGCACGACGCAGTCCGATGCCGATTTGATCTGTTTGCCTGTGCTTTGCCCCGGTATCGAATGTAAGACTTTCAATTGCATTAACTTCACCACCGGAAAACCCAACCGGGAGATCCTCCCGAAACGATAATTGAAAACATTTCGTCAAATTATCACCATAATTCAACGACGCCGTCAACGATTTGGGTTTGCCGCGAGCGATTTTCCCCGTGAAAACAAAAACACGCCGGAACGCATTCCCTCTCGCACTTCCATCCCCCACCCAACGATCCAACTGGGCAGGATCACACGTGCCACGAGTGCAACACACCACAATTGATCTGCCATTAGACATTGTAACACTCAAGCACTCACAGTCCACAGTACCCCAACGTGCACGCACGCATTAGGCTGAAACGAGGGAAAACGGTCCATCGGGAGGGAAGAAAAAAAAAACAAGCAATCTTACCCGCATTCCGACAACAGGCATTACCATAAAAGTTCAAAATGCAATTTCCAACCTCGGTGCATCCGGTAGCGGAGTTTCATTTTTCGTTTGCTCGGCCGTCGTCGACGGGACGCGAAAATCGGCTGCATTCCAACGGCACGCGGTGCGGTTGGCGTGGGAAGTGGAGAGGGCCAGCGAGATGGTCCCCCTCGAATTTGAAACTGGGGAACACATTAGTACACACCTCGTCAGGAGAGAGGAAGAATATTCTAGCTTTTCTGGAAGAAAATGCTGCACAACGGAGAGAACATTCGTTCAACTCCTCCACGAGGTTTTTGCGCTAGTTTGGTGGAGTTGCCGTATAGGTGGAACATGGTCGTATTAGACTGGTTCAGGGGTTGGCGAATCGGATAGATACCGCTAATTGCTATGGGAAATTGGAATATTAAATGTTTGAGAACATAGTTCATTTTTTTGAATTTGGTGTTCGAAAATATAGGTAGTTAATAAAAATAGCCGTTTTTGTTAATGCAAATGGTTATATTTGTTACACTGTAACTTAGTTTGAACTGACTAAGATAAGTAGGTCAGCAATACCTATCATGTGTAAGATTCGGAATGTATTTTTAACATCGTTCGGCTATAGCGTTGAGTTTGTTTTAATTCATAATATTTTACAGAAAATTCAAGAGAAAAAAGTTATTTAGTACACTGATAGTTGGTGGGTTATTTGAAATGTATCTAAAATTCTATTGCATTCAACTTAATGTTCTAAATGCACTTTCACAGTTATTTATTGAGAACTTTGGTTGCAAGTTCCATCCTTTGCATTAGGATGATTGTGTGGCAAGTACAATCATAACAATTTAGAAAACTGAAAAAAAAAACGATTTCGGAATTTGAATTTAAATAAAATAATGCCCATTTGCTCAAATTTCTCGACAGCTCAGATAGTAAACATGTTTGTATTCGGCATTATGAAGAAGACAACATAAAGTTTAGTTTTCTTACATATTTGGAAAATGGCATGTAAAATTAGGTCGTTTTTGAAGTGGCTTATTTAAGTCTTTCTAGCCGCTCATCCTCGTCATTTTTGCCGTGTTTAATATCCACTACCAAATTTACATGAATCAAAAACAGAACATTTAACGTTACATGTCAAGACGTAAATTTCAGTCAAAACATGTAATATTATTTTTTTCCATTTCACCTGTTTGCACATAAAATTCTGTCGAAGTTAAAAACTTTTTTCAATTACAGCAAATGGAACTTGCACTATGTTTATGTGTGATATAGTAAATTACATATAAACTTCGAAAGCCTAGTGCAGTTCGAGTTCGCAAGCAATTGAGCTCAAATTTCGTGAGAACAGTCAGTACCTGGTTTGGGTTCGATTGAGTGGAGCTAAGCTGGAATGATACGTTGAACCACCCTACTAAATCCCCCCTCCTTTGCCACTTATAAACCTAGAACGCTACCATAAAAACTTTCCAAAGAATTCAAAAACCAGAAAAGTGCAGAAAACATCCCAAGTGCGAGGCAAGATGTGTATTCTTCTTTTTTTTTTCTACGTTAGGATTTCCGGTGCTGAGTTGGATGGAGGTACGATGCATAAAAAGTCTTGTAGACAACCGCCGGTTGTGAGATATTTTTCGACACATAGTATTTGCGAGGGAAACTATTAGAGGCGACCAAGAGGCACATGATGGCGCCTAAAGAGACTGAAAATAAGTAGCGTATGTGTCCCTTGACTCAGCCTAATATTACCTTACCTTACCAATCAGCCTAAGGCCCGCGTTGCCTCTGCTGTACACAGAAGTTGTTTCCATTGTAATCGGTCCATGGCTGTACCTCGCCAGCCTCGCTGTCTGCGGAGGGTCCGCAGGTCACCTTCTACTTGATCAATCCACCTTGCTCGTTGCGCGCCTCTTCTTCTTGTACCTGTCGGTTCGTTTTCGAGAACCATTTTCACAGGGCTGTCGTCCGACATTCTTACGACCGAGTCGACCGATTTTTGCGATGTGTACGATGGGAGGTTCTCCCAGCAACTGGTGCAATTCGTGGTTCATTCGCCTCCTCCACGTTCCGTCTTCCATCTGCACTCCACCGTAGATCGTACGCAGCACCTTCCGTTCAAAGACTCCAAGGACGCGTTGGTCCTCCACTAGCAATGTCCATGTTTCGTGGCCGTAGAGAACTACGTTAATGTCTTGTAGATGGTCAACTTTGTGGTTCAGCGAACTTTGTTCGATCTTAGCGTCCTTCGGAGTCCAAAGTAGGCTTATTGCCAGCCATAATGCGCCTTTGTATCTCTTTGCTGGTGTCGTTATCGGCGGTCACCAATGAGCCCAGATACACGAATTCGTCTACTACCTCGATTTCATCACCGTCGATCTGAACTCGTTGTAACATATGTAACATAAGTCCTGGGAAAAATTCAAAAGCATGGTACTTGAAATCAAACAATCTGATTTTAATATGCTCTTCAGGGTATTTTATTCTATTATTAAATTGTTGAAAAATATATTTACAGTACGCTCAATGGACAATTATCTTCGATTTTACGCAGTGTACGGCGAACATGTTGAATCAGGTTCTGGACGGTGTCTATGTCTATTTCTTTCATCTTCCGCTTGATTCGATTAACCAATTGTTGCTCATTGTTAGCTTCCTAGCCATTGTCGTACACCATACGTTTGAGAACACTCCAAAAATTTTCAATTGGACGAGCCTGAGGCACGTTAGGTGGATTGTCCTTTTTCGGTACAAATGGTATGGTTTGCTCAGTTAGCCAATCTAATGTTTTTTTTCGCGTAATGACAGCTTGCAAGATCCGGCCAAAACATGATTTCGTCGTCAGCGTGATATTTGTTGATGAATTGCTTCAATTTCGGCAAGCATTGGCTGATATACACGTCAGAGTTGACAGCTTTGGCTTTGTTTGGGCGTATCAAAGGCGTTGAGATACCCTTCGATGACATAGCTGCCCACACTAACACCTTTGGCTGATATTTCGATTTGCTGGCATATTTAACATCGTCTGGTGTTGTTTTAATGTTAGCAGTATAGAAACCATCGTTGCCATTCAATTCATGGTGCGAAAACGTGAAGTAAGATTCATCATCCAAAATTATGCACATTCCATTTGCAAAATGCTCGCGACGAAGTGCACGGCACCATTTTGGTATTTTTTCTAGTTGTTGCTGTGTATATTTTGGTGCACGCTGACGTTTCCGATAGATTAAGTTATGTTTACTCAAAATCCGATGGACTGTCATGTTTGAAACCTGAAATTTTCGTGCTAATTTGCGTGTTGATTGGCCAACCTTGTTTTCAGCGCTTGACAGCAGTTTTTTCGTTGTTCTGGCACTCAATTTTGTTGGGCGACCTTTTTTTTATTTTCTGGTACTTTACCATCACGAAATCTTTCAAAACACGGTATATTGTTGATTTTGATATTGGCTCGTCTTTGAACACGCTCAAAATTTCACTTGTACTAAGCCGTCCAAAAAGGTTGGCGACTTGTGCTCGTAAATCCAGCTTGTACGACATTTTTAATGGAAACTACTGCGCAATTTGAGTTTGACAGTTCAGTAGGAACACAGATGAACGTGACAATTACATTGGTTGACATCTGTGTGTTTGTTAATGCTGTCAAATAAACGCCTGAAAGTATTCCCAGGACTTATGTTACACATGTTAGGAGGCTAACATTGTCTTCTCGTGAGCCTCTTCCCTTCATGTATTTTGTTTTCAACGCATTAATCACAAGCCCAATCCTACCAGCTTCAGCCTTAAGTCTGATGTACGTTTCCGCCATCGTCTCAAAGTTACGTCGTCGGCGAACCCAAATAGTTGGACAGACTTCCTTAAGATCGTGCCACTCGTGTCTATTCCAGCTCTTCGAATCACACCCTCCAGTGCAATGTTAAACAACAAACACGACAATCCATCACATAGCCGTAAACCTCTACGAGATTCGAAGGGACTCGAGAGCGTCCCTGATACTCGGACGACACACATCACTCGATCCATTGTTGCTTTGATCAACCGCGTCAGTTTGTCCGGAAATCCATATTCGTGCATAATTTGCAATAGCTGGTCTCGATCGATTGTATCATACGCTGATTTGAAATAGATGAAAAGATGATGTGTGGGCACGTTATATTCGCGACATTTCTTTAGCACTTGCCGAATCGCAAAAATCTGGTCCGTAGTAGCGCGGGCATCCATGAATCCCGCTTGGTATTGCCCCACGCACTCCTTTGCAATTGGTGACAGGCGGCGGCATAACATTTTGGAGAGCAACTTGTAGGCTGCGCTCAGTAGCGTGATCGCACGATAATTGCAGCAATCCAGCTTGTCGCCCTTTTTATAGATGGGACACACTATTCCCTCCATCCAATCCTCCGGTAAACATTCCTTCTCCCAAATCTTGGTAATTACCCAGTGCAGCGCTATGGCCAGTGCTTCACCACCGTATTTTAATAGCTCGCTTGGGAGTTGGTCAACACCAGCGGCTTTGTTGTTTTCAACCGACCAATTTCCTCCTCAACTTCCTGAAGGGTTGTGGTCGGGGTCCTGTCCTCTTCTGCGCGTGTTCCTAGATTTATTACCGTGCCACTTTCGTTCGCTGTAACATTACCATTCAGGTGCTCGTCGAAGTACTGCTTCCACCTTTCAATCACCTCACACTCTCCTGTGAGAAGGTTGCCATCCAGGTCTCTGCACATATCAGCTTGTGGTACGTAGCCTTTGCGCGAGCTGTTTAACTTCTCGTAGAATTTGCGTGTGTCGTTAGCACGGTACAGTGCTTCCATTTCTTCGCGGTCTCGATCTTCCCTCTGGCACTTTTTCCTTCGGAGAATAGAATTTTGTCTGTTCCGTGCCTGTCTATACCGATCCACATTCGCTCTCGTACGGTGTTGCAGCATTCTCGCCCGTGCTGCATTCTTCTCCTCTACTAACTGCTTGCATTCGCCATTAAACCAGTCATTTTTTCGATTCGGTGCAAAAGTACCTAGTGTCACTAATGCAGTGCTAACAATGGCGGTTCGAATATTTCGCCAGCCATCCTCAAGAGTAGCTGCGCCAAGCTGCTCTTCCGTTGGTAGGGCTGCTTCTAGCTGTTGCGCGTATTCCTGGGCAACTCCGGTTTCCCGTAGTAGCTCAATGTTAGGTCGTGGCGTGCGAATTAGACGCGTGTTGTACACCGTCAAGAGTTTTGAGCGCATACATACTGCAACTAGGTAGTGGTCCGAGTCTATATTCGCGCTGCGGTAAGTGCGAACGTTGATGATATCGGAGAAGAATTTCCCGTCGATTAGAACATGGTCGATTTGATTCTCTGTTCGTTGGTCAGGTGATCTCCAAGTAGCTTTGTGGATGTCTTTACGGGGGAAGAAGGCACTTCGGACTACTAAACCACGGGAGGCCGCAAAGTTCACGCATCGTTGGCCATTATCGTTCGATACGGTATGCAGGCTGTTAGGCCCTATCACCGGTCTGTACATTGCCTCCCGTCCTACCTGAGCGTTCATGTCACCAATGACGACTTTTACGTCCCGCTGCGGGCAGCCATCATACACTTGCTCTAGCTGCGCGTAGAACGCTTCTTTTTCGTCATCGGGTCTGCCGTCGTGTGGACAGTGTACGTTGATGATACTGTAGTTGAAGAATCGACCCTTGATCCTCAGCTTGCACATTCTAGCGTTGATCGGAAACCATCCAATCACGCGTTGACGCATTTTGCCCAGCACTACAAAGCCGGTGCCCAGCTCGTTTGTGGTACCACAGCTCTGGTAAAAAGTAGCCGCTCGATGCCCGCTTTTCCATACCTTCTGTCCTGTCCAGCAAACCTCCTGCAGTGCTACGACTGCGAAATTACGTGGTTGAAGTTCGTCGAAGATTATCCTATCGCTGCCAGGGAAGCAGAGCGATTTGCAGTTCCATGTTCCGAGTTTCCAATCGTAGTCCTTAATTCGTCGCCTAGGTCTTTGCCGATTGTTCCGGTCCGTATTAACTTCTGTATTATTTGTAAGATTGATTTTTTAAGGGCGGCTTGTTGGGCCTTCCCCAACCCCCTGTCTCGCCGGAGGACCATCGTGCACAGCACTGTTTATAGTCCCACGCTGGCACAAGGACGATGATCAGCCGCTCCTAACATGGACAACAGACGCTGTTTTGAGCCGCCCCTAACATGGAGAACAGACGCTCAGATAGACTGCACCCTCAGCCTAATATGCAACGATTGATTACATTTTTTATTATAACTAAATATAAATTTTAGCTGTAAGCGATATTTAACTAGTTAATCACTTAAATATGACGTTTGGTAGTATATATCACGAAAAGTTATGCAACTCATTTTATAAAGTCAGAAAATTTCGAGGGATATGGATGTAATATCGGTCTATAAGCATCAAATTGGGTTTATTCATGGATGCAACTTTGTCCCATTCGATCGATTTTTTATTAAATACAGTCTTCGTACGAATTGTCCCTGAATTTATGATTTAAGGCGTTTCCAGCGGTATTCGCTTTACCCAACATAAAATTTCACAAAACAAATTAAACTAAAACTGCTATGGAATCCTTAGGAGATCTTAACAAATGATTTATTGGCCGTTCTATAACGAAAACATAATAAATCACTCTGCACAGGTTTATTCCTTTGGGCTACTTGGAAAATATACAACCGAAACTCATACATTTTTCATTGACAATTTTACCAATACCAATATTTTTATTAAGTTATCCAGACAACAGGCCTTAGTTGAGCAAATATGTCCCTAATAATCTTGTTAAATCATTGTTATTTTAACTGTGTGAACTGTTAGTTTATAAAGTGTGAATATTGTCTGTACATCTACGCTGCATTATTCGGTTTATCGGTTCCAAATTTGGATTTTTCAGATATAATTCTAAATAGGTTATAGCGTATTTTTCATACATCTAGTAACCTAACGTCCGTGCTCCATCACAATATTTTCTATTGTTCTGTGTCCTACTCAATGGGTAAATTGAACTGAGGGTGAGTTTGAAAGAAGGGGAACTTGGAGTAGAGCACACGTACCCACTGGTTGACACTAAATATTGGCCAACGTGCTTTTGCACATTTGTTTGAGGATTTGTGAAGCGACACAGGTTTCCAAATCCAAAGTTCGGATACCGTGCTGCATCGGTGCCCGGACTTTTTGTTCATGAATCTGGACATATTTCAAATCACAAACAAATCGGTACTAATTACACTTGACAGCTTATTGTTAACCAAAACGAACCCTGCTGCCACCCAATCCTGCTATCAAAAATCCCAGTGATATCTCGTGGAAGTGCAGTGGACTTGATCTATGCGATAGCAACCGTATCTATTGTCATGGTTTCGGTTTTCGGAAGTGACGCTTGCTCGATGATCTGGTGATTACCGAGCGATAGAGAGAGAGAGGGGGGGCCGAAACCACATTCGGGTGTGGCGGCTTACTTCGATATTAGTTCAATTTAAAAGTCACTCGTCGGCTTCCCCCTTCTGAATATGAACGAATGAACCTAGCGAAAACTACACACATGTGGTGCGATGTCTGTTGCTGTGCTGATTTGTGTCACCACCATAGCAGGTACACCGTTGTGGTTTTAAAATTCGGGAAATTGAGGGGGGAATGATACATCACACTAGATTCAGCAGTAAATTGTGCATTTCCGCTATAAAGATTATTAACATGTGCGCAAATAGGAAGGAATCATTCACAACCGGCCGAGTTGATTGAGGTTATGAAATTCTGAACTTTTTGAATGATGGAATTGTCCTGAAATTTCGACAGATAGACTACTGACAAATCGCATCCAATCAGATCTCTTCCTTAATATCAATTTTGACCCCGTTGATTCCAGGTGGACATTTATGTTTATCTAGTTCGTTTATTTGGGAGGCTCAAGCGCGTTGGAATAACAGGACCGATAGTTCATTGTTTTTTGATAACATGAGTGACTTAATCTTAATCTAGCATTAAATTTAATAGCAGTATTATGAATTTAAGTGCATGATGTAGTATTAGAATACTATATTCCGCATTGTGATAGTATTAATTGTCTAATACCGTTATTATACACTCAAGTCTTTTTTACACGGGGGATACGTACCGTGTAAAAAAACCGCGTTATTTCGAAAATCGACGTAAAAAAACCGCGTTATTTCAAGAATCGTCGTAAAAAAAGACCGCGTTATTTCAAAAATCGTCGTAAAAAAAAAAACCGTCTTATATAGAAAAACATTGTAATATCTAATAACTGTGAAGGTGCATATGCATTGTTTCAACGCATATTGCATTGTTAAAAGACAAAAATCGCGGTTATCATTAATTTATAGCTAATCTAATCTAATCTCACACTAACGCAGCCAATTCTTGAAAGCATCCTGGAAAATGACGTCCTCTTGAATGCATCATTTTTCTTGTCACCGGCCAGGCCAACTGCGTAGCATGTACCGCAGAGAGGATTCCAAGAAATAGAGCGATTCCAGAAAGAGTGTCTGAAATCGCTCTACTACTTCGAAACAAGAGAAGGAAGAAAGCGTGGACCTCCCGTACCAAACGCCTCCATATAGAGTTGAATAATGTGATAATTTGTATTTTATCGTCGGGAGCATAGATGCTGGAAATATTAGTTAATGCTCCATTTGCCTGAGGGTAGACTTTTAGCATTTGAACCAAAAGTCTGGCAATAATTTGCCAAGGTTATAGCGCCTTATCTCGCTTACTAAAATTGAGATTGAAATTTAAAATTTACATATTAATCTTTGCTTCCACTGATATTCAAGCTCATCGATTTAGCACCACCCGGGGGAGACTTGGTCCTATACCCAATGATTTCATTATCTCCAATCCGCTCAACAAATCGCAATGTTTTGTGATATAGTGGACGGATTATTATAATTTGAGATAACTCAATGCAGACGTCTTCCAAATTTGGCAGATCGACAGGCAATCGGTGGAGACCCACCTGGTACCTCATAGCAATATGCTTAGAGGCGGACCGGAAGATTTGATGAGCTACCTCCCCCACAGTTATCATTAATTTATAGCTAAACAGGATGAAACTCGATATTGAAGGGACCATCGAGATAGGGAGAGATCGACATTCAGAACAGAAATTGACTAGCCTGCTAGAACGATCCTAGAAGCATTTCGCGTTGCAAAGTTTTTTTTGTGTATCCCGTATCCAAAGCAAATCTCGAACGCTTGCTCCAAACACAGGTGATACTGGTTTTTCGCCGTTTTTTCATCGACAGATGGAAGGTTATTTGCTCACAAATATTTTCAAAGGACTACAGACATCAAGATAGAGAGAATATCGAGATAAAGAGACTCTCATTTATACCAGAGACTATGTTATTAAAAGACGCGCGGAGAGAATGAAAGTTATTTTGGTTACACGGCCAATTGAGATATGTTGTCTGTAGGTTTTGGCAACCCCAAATTTTGTGTTTACTTCGAGTGACTTTCACAAGTAGCGTGAATTTTGTCTGCTGCAGTGTAACGATAAACGATTCCATTATTGTCAATAACAGTCGTGTGCATTTAATTTCAGAACTTTTTTCTATTTCCACACACACCTAAAAATAATTACTACCGAGTTGAGAAAAATATGATAACAAAACCAAATCTCTAGAGAACTCATTATTGTGAAGGGACTGTATGTTTAGCTTTAAATTTTGAATTTATTTAGTGACTAATTTATAACCAGCTGCGGAAAATCTACAGAACTGTAGAATCAGTTTTATTGATTGACCGACAAAACCTCAAAACGCTTAAATCAGTTGATCACTTACATAATTGTTCCGAATCTTCCGCCGGGACACCATTCCGGTCCATGTTCCGGTCAAAACTGTGGATTCATTGTAATGAGAATTCAATTTATGGTTTTGTAAAAACTGCCTAACTATTGAACCAGTTTTAACAACTGAAAGCTCTCACGATAAAAAAGAAAACTTCTAAGAAGAAGCCATATGGAGGAGGTGGACCGGTTCCCGGTTTCAATCGCGTTTGCTCAGCCAATTCAAAATTGAATTTTGGATAATATTTTATTCACGTGTGCATCCAAAATAAGAAAGCAAGATTGTAATATTGATGAGTGCGAGCTTTTTAGTGGAATAACTGTAACGATGATTCAATGGCCGAGATTAGTATCTTCCATTGAATTCCAACTACTTTTTTGTTATTAGACAAATACGTATTTCGTCTACAATGTGCAGACCTCTTCACCCAAGTAACAATTTTAGTTTTATTCTAGCCGTATAGCATTCCTCCCGGCTTTGTTGATAAAACTACATTCAAAACTGTTTTGTCTACCAACACCTCCTCTATGCTTCTTTAAAGCCAAAATTTGTACAAAGTGGCCCACTTTATAGATGGTTGTGAAAACAAGTTAATGAAACCATTATAAGAACATAAAGATTTTGAATATATTCTAGTGATAGATACTATGACTACTTGAGAACCTTCATAAAACCTTTTGGCTGCCATGAAAACCTGCATGCGGCCAAATGGCCACAGCTGCAAACTTCACTGTGGTTGGTTTTTGTTGTTCTGCTTTGTTCGATTCTCTGCTCTTCTGATTCATTTAGCAGTAAATAATATCGAAGAAAAAAGGTCAAGTGATGCGGGAAATTCGATAGCAAAATATCCAAAGCAAATTGAGTTTTTTACAGCGCATCATGCCCCAAATCATATGCGCATTTAATTTTGTGGTGAATATTGGCACGATAAGAGCCGAAACTTAAAGCGCCTCGGAAATTATGCGAGTTCACAACAACAAACACAAAATTAATGCAAATATATTCGAAAAATTAATCATGAATTTCTTGAAAACTGATGGAGTTCAATAAGGTTATCTAAAAAAAATGCAGAAATTGGTCTCCGATCTACAGTTCATTTGCATTACATTTAGAATTTGGTGCATTTATTTTTCCCTATTTCAATTATTTCGTATATTTCAATATGGCGATTGGAAAAAAAATCACAATTCTGGCATAAAGCCAAATTATCTTCGCAATGACTACTTTAAAACTATTTGGTTATTTGGTGGCTTCCCTCAATGCCAATTTGCCGTTTAATGCATTTACTGGATGCAAAATGGTTTTAAAAGGGTTTTTCAACTGACCATAATAAGATAATATGAATGAGTCCTAAAACGGCATTTCAAAACAGCATATTATGAGTTCATAAAGTCAAAATAAAACCTTTGATAGGAGTAAAAGGAATTTGAAAAACGAGGTTTTAAGATCGTTTTAAACAAGCTGTGTAGGTTCTCATAAACCTGACTAAAATATGAAACCTATTGGCAGCTCTTGGCAGCACCAAATTGATTTCTAGTGGCTTTGATAAAACCTTAATAAAACTTAATAAAGCAGTTTGGTTTTGGCAATGTTACTTGGGCAGTGTCGTACTAATGTTGACGAATTTCACGCCAACTCATCCAGTGTTTGGCAGCACCCTCTCAGAATCCAATGAAACTTTGTGGGTGTGTAGACTATGTCTTTTCAAGCAACTTTGCATACTTTGTTTTTTCAAAATTTATCTAGACTACCATTTGAAAAGGGCTTAAGTTTTTTGATTGATTTTTTTTAAATCAACATAACTCAAAAAGGAAAAAACATACAAAAAAGTAAAGTATGGTTGACTTTTAGAAAATTGTCTTTACTTTAAGGAAAAGTATTTCAAAAGTTGTAAAATCGATTCCTACACACTAAAAAATATAATTTAAAATTTGAAGTAAATTGGCAAAAAATGGCTATCTTAGAATTGGACGATTTTTTTAATACAAGCAATATAATTGTCTTAAAGTTCGCCATACATTGCAAGATGTCCTACAACTTTTTCATGTCCTATCTTTACCGTGTATCACGCAAACTCGTCTAGTTATGGTCTTCAACACCCCTATAGGGTCCAATAAAATTTAGCAGTCATAAAGAATTGAATATATTGAACATTTGGTAAAAACAATAATCATCTTGACTAACATTTGAAAAGGGTCCTAACTTTTTTACCATTGGGTAAAAATCAACCAAATTTTGCACACTTTCTCATTGATGTGTATTGTTTACATGCTGTCAAACTCGAAGTCGTGTTTATCGATTCAACGAAAATGGAGGTGAACCAACGCGAGTCGAGAGAACAAATTCTTTCCAAACACCTGGAATTTCCTGACCTGTCGCACCGGCAGTTGGGAAAAATGTTGAACATTCACCATTCAACCGTCTCCAGAGTGTTGAAGCGGTTCCAGGAGCGGTTGACGTTGGACCACGGCAAAGGAGCTGGAAGAAAACCGGGACCGGAGAACAAAAAGACGGAGGGAAAGGTAAAGCGGATGATTAAAGCAAATCCCAACGTCTCAAGCCGTGATTTGGCTAAAAAGATCGGCATGTCGCAGAGCTACGTCCAGAATGCAAAGAAGAGAGCTGGACTACGGAAGCTCTACGAGAAGATGCTGACGAAATATGGCTGCTGTGTGATGGACGACGAAACGTATATAAAAGCCGATTTTAAGCAAATTCCGGGGTTGGAGTTTTTCACCGGCAAGAGCAAGTTCTATGTGGACGACAAATTTAAGAAGAAGAAAAATGTCGAAGTTCGCCTCCAAATATCTCATTTGGCAGGCCATCTGCTCTTGCGGACTGAGGAGTGAGCCTTTCGTGACAAAGGGCACAGTAAATGGCGAGATCTACAAATCTGAGTGCCTCGAGAAGCGCCTTTTGCCGTTCTTGCAGCAGCACGACAAAGCTCCGCTATTTTGGCCAGATTTGGCATCATGCCACTATTCTAAAAGTGTCCTGGAGTGGTATGAGGCCAATTCTGTCCATTTTGTTCCAAAGGACATGAATCCGCCAAACTGTCCGGAGCTGCGCCCGGTGGAGCAGTACTGGGCAATGATGAAGCGGGAACTTCGGAAGAGCAAGAAGACAGTCATAGACGAGAAGGACATGTTCAGAAAATGAAAAAAAAAACTGAGAAACTGGTAAAATGGTATAATGCGTTCAATTTTACACTCAAGGCTCCATCGATTAACTTTTCTTTTGATTTTTGAAGTAAATATATGTATAAAACTACCCTAAAATTTTGGTTTGATTCTAAACATTATAAGAAAATTGGCATGACATTTTCGGTGTCGCAATAATTTCGTGCTCGCCCTTTACGAACTAGAATTGGGTTATCTGGGATTGATCTTACGATGGCGATTTTCGATGTTTTAAATTGATCCTATGACCCAAAGAAAAATCGGAATCATCTTTTGTTTTGATCATTTTGGAACCATAGGAACCATAATTAAAACGTTAATTGTATATGCTAAACTGAAAACCCTGAGCCAAAAAGGAAAAAAAATGGGAGGATGAATGGTAAATTTGTCAAAAATATTGTACAAGACGAATTTCACGCCAACTCGTCTTCGTGAAGGGCAGCACCCTCTCAGAATCCAATGAAACTTTGTGGGTGATTATACTACAGTGGTGGTCATAAAAATAAGGCCATGTGAGTTTTGGCGAAAATTTACTATTTTTAAACGAAATTTTTGAATGAGCTAACTTTTGTTACTGAAGAAGTTGTTCCTGATTTCTCCCGGTGCAAAAAAAGATGAAGTTGTACTACATTAATTGATAATTTGCATTTATTCTTGAAAAAAATAAAAGTATGACAATAAATTCTCTGGTCCTGGAAATAAGACCATTTGTGAAAATAGCTTTATTTTGCCGTATTTTCTTGTCGTTTAGTTTCTTTTTTTTGCACTTTGCTAGTACTTCGTTGCACAGCCGTTACTCTTCACAACAGCGCTGCATCGCCTCGACATGGACTCGACAAGCCTCTGACATCGCTCTACAGGGATCGAAGCCCACTCCTTTTGAACCGCTTCCCATAATTCCTGCTTATTTTTCATTTTGTATGCAGATACTGCCGTTTTGAGGTCTTTCCAGAGGTTCTCAATTGGATTTAAGTGATTTCGATGGCCAAGAAAAAAAATTGATGAAGTTGCTTGCAAAAAATTGTTTAGCTCTGCGAGAAGTGTGTTTGGGGTCATTATCCTGTTGGAATACCCATTTTAAAGGTATATTTTCCTCTGCGTATGGATGCATTACAGTTTCGAGAATATTAGTATACTCGTGTTGATCCATCATCTGCTTAATCCAGTATATAGGACCTACACCGTACCAAGAAAAACATCCCCATAGCATAATGCAACCGCCTCCATGTTTGACCGTCTTCTTAGTGTACGCTTGTGAAAATTCCCGGCCCTGCGGTCGTCTGACGTACGTTCTACCATCCTATCCAAATAAATTCATTTTTGTTTCGTCACTCCATAGTACGTTCCACCATTTTTTTTATGCCATCGAGACGAGACCAATTCAAATGTTGTTTCGCAAAATTTAGCCTGTTTCGAATATTCTGTTGACTGAGTAGAGAAAACTTCCTAGCTACCCAACCATGTAAATTCTGCTCTTGAAGTCTTCTGCGAATAGTACGTACACTAATTTTAAGGTGAAGCTCCTGCTTTATTGCTGTAGCTGATTTGAAGGGATCCCATTTGGAGACATAACCGATTCGACGGTCGGTATGACTTGTTGTTTTTCGTTTAGGTCCGCGGTTTTCAATATTGTTTTGTACTTTCAGTGCATTCTGCACCATGCAACGAGATGCCCCACCATTCTAGCGATTTCTCTTTGAGATTTACCTTCACTATGCCATTTCAAAATCAATTGCCCCTCCGAGTGTGAACAATGAATTGCACGTCCCCTTTTTGCTGTATATAAAACATAAATAGAACAAATATATTGTTTATCAAGTGTTATTTTATTATTTACCAGTTCAACACAGCCTCCAACGACGAATTTTGTATAATATTTCGAATTTGAGCGGTTCCGGTTATGCGGCCTCATTTTCGTGTCCAACCGAATTTGACAGCTGCTGGATAAATAAGTCTTTCTACATGCACGAAAGACACCTAGCAGATTTATTTACAACTTAATTTGTTACTAGCATAGTTCCTCTAATGACAGAAAGAGTGAGCTCTTCTTGTGATGTTTTTCATTGTGAATTTTACCGATTTAGTAGTTCAAGTGAAGGGATGGCCTTATTTTCGTGTGCACCGCTGTATGTATTTTCAAGCAATTTTGCATACTTTGTTTTTTTTCAAAATTTATCTAGACTGCCATTTGAAAAGGGCTTAAGTTTTTTGATAGATTTTTTTTAAATCAGCATAAATCAAAAAGGAAAAGATCAACAAAAAAATCGTAAAAATTGTAAAATCGATTCTCACACACTAAAAAAAAAAAAAATTTAAAATTCAGAGTCGATTTCCAAAGAATGGCTATAATAGAATTAGACGAATTTTTTTTCTTAAAAAGGCAATATGATTGTCTACAAGTTCGTTATACATTGCAAGATGGGCACTTTAAAGGAAAAAAAGTTTTTCTAACAACAAATTTTTCATGTCCAATTTTTACCGTGTATCAAGCCAGCTCGTCTTATAATTTGGTCCTAAAACCTCACAGAAGTCAATAACATTTAATTTCAATGACAATTTGGATTTTTTAAGGGTCTTTGAATGTTTGAAAAATCAAGGCTACTATTTGAAAAGGCTTATTTTTAAATGATTAATAATTTCAAATGTTAGTGATAATACAATTAAATTAGGTGGTTGATCCTGTTTATTACCAAACCATTGAAGTGTACTACAAGAAGGACAATAAATTGAAAAACAAAAGCTTTATCATAATATCTGAAGTATTGACCCATGACTCAATAGCAGTTCAGTTGTTTATATCAAAATTGCTAGATTTCATTAAACAAAATTCAATGTATTGCTCAAAAAATATTTTCATGTCGGATGGAGCAGCGGCCCATTATAAGAACAAAAAGAACTTTGCCGGCGTGTGCAATTTCAAGTCCATGTATGGATTGGAACGTCTCATGGGAAATGTCCATGTAATGCTATTGGTGGTAATCTCAAGAGAATGGCCAAGAGAGCAAGCCTTGCTCAAGATTATGGAAACCCAATCAAAACTTCTCGAGAACTATATGACTGGGCTGTTGAAGAGTCAAATAAAAGTATTACAAAACTTAATTTCAGCTTCATATCAGGTGAACAGTCTGCAAAAATGTCAGAAGAACTTGAGGAATTCTATAGCCACGTAAAGACAATACCTGTTACACAGGTTCATTGTTTTGTACCTATTTCAGAAAATCAAATTTCAGCTAAAAGGTTTTCTGGTTCAAAGGATAATCCAAAGAAAATCACTTTGTATGTGAAAGATTTATAAATTTAATATATGAAGCTATGTTTGTTATTAATACTGAGTTATGTTGACATGAGAAATATGTTGTTAGAATAACTTTTTTTCCTTAAAAGAGCCCATCTTTCAATGTATGGTGAACTTTTAAACATTTATTTTGCCTTTATTTAAAAAAAAAGTCCAATTCTAAGACAACCATTCTTGCAAATTAACTTTAAATTTTAAAATATATTTTTTTGTTGTGCAAAGATCTATTTTACAATTTTCAAAATACTTTTCATAAAATACAAGACAGTTTTCTAAAAGTCACCCATACATCACTTTTTTGTAAGTTTTGTCCTTTTTGAGTAATGTTGATTTTTCGAAAAACGATCAAAAAACTTGAGCCCTTTTGAAATGGCACTCTAGATAAATTTTCAAAAAAAACAAGGTATGTAAAATTGCTTGAAAAGACATAGTCTACACAACCACAAAGTTTCATTGGATTCTGAGAGGGTGCTGCCAAACACTGGATGAGTTGGCGTGAAATTCGTCAATAACAAAATGAAGTGTGAAGTTTGGCTGAAGGTGCCAAATATTCTTTAACCGTTGTAGTGGCTATATATGTAGAGTGAACGCAAAAGTGTAAATCTGCTGTGAAAACTTGAAGCCTTGCCTAAAGCTTCATGTTTCGTGTCGTCAACATAGGGTGCAGGGTGCAGGGCCAATTCATGTCGTCAATCGCTATTGCTCAGCCTTATTGAAACCGAATGATTTGATTTTTTTACATGACTAGTGTCTATGTGAAACTATTCATGAACAGAATTTGAAGTCATTTGGTTCTTGTATAGCTGAATAATAGCGATTGGTGACGAGAATTGGTCCCGCACCCTATATGGGTTCAATCAGATGATTTAAAATCAGCAGTATAATATACAGTAATGGGCTAAGATGATAGCCTTGTAGCACCTAGGGCTGATTACGGTAAAATTTGATTGCTTTTCTATTGTTGTTTTCAAATTACATTGAAATATTCTGAAACGTTCCAACGTGCATATAAATGAACAATAATAGTAAACAAAGAAAGCTATGTCAATTGGATCCGTTAAGCTGATTCTGGAAGCTCACAAACTAGATTACCTTCCTGGCTACCGAAATTACCGAATTCTGGCAAATTCTATTTCTGGTAATAGAATTCGTGAGTTTCCAAAATCAAAGAAAACCTGATCCAATTGACATAGCTTTCTTAGTTTATCATTTTAACTCATTTATGAGCAGTGGCGTTGCGTTGTCGGGCGAGGGGTCCTACAGCACACGTTTGACATTGACAAGATAGTAAATGTGAAATTGACATGGCATCCTTTGACAATGACTATAGCTGTTATGTCAATATCTTCATGCATGGTCGAAATTTTGTACCATCTGCATGTTTTCGCAAAAAAAAAAGTATCGGAGTATCCGGGTTGTCTCGGAATGGTCAATATGGTCATTCGTCCATTTAATGAATACAAGAAGATTGTTTACAAAAACTCATGAAGTTTGAGCCGTCAAAAGGCATAAAACGTTCCCCGGGGCATCCAGATTGTCCCGGAATGGACAATATAGTCATTGGGCCATTTCTACACCCAAAAGTTAAAATAGTGGCAAAAATGCAATTGCAGTTTTTGCAATCATTACAAATCCACACGATTCAGAAAAGGCAATTTTGCCCATCATAATCCACAAAGCGTTTAATGGTATAAAAGAAGCCAGAAGTGTGTGCAAGCGGTTGGCAGCACACATATTCCTCGAAACAAATATGTCGCTGTGTGCTTAGTGCCTCGACAGTCAAAGCAACCGTTAGGTTTTTGTTCAACCGTCAACAACTTTTCAATATGGGTGAGACAATACCACAGAATGCAACATCGCTATTAGCCACTGTTGGAATTCCGCTGTCAAGTGTTCTATTTCTATTTTCACTCGTCATCACACTCCGATCTCCCTCTCTTCAAGTTTGCCCTTCTTTATGAAATAAACAAAGCCATGCAAGTGTGTGCGAGCGACATTTGCTTCATTGCTCTATCACGTAGTGCCTCGACAATCGAAGAAACTGTAGGGCTTTTATTCCTTATGTTTATGTGGCTGAATGGTAACTAACTAGAGTTGACACGCTGGCGATCACGGTTCGCAATGCAAAAACGTTACTTCATATGATTTAGGATAAGTCAAGAAAATTCTATCGTCTAGATGCTTATTTTAGAAAGTTATAACATTTTTAAACCGCATTCCGGGTCATATTGACCCCGACACCTAAATAAGGTTTCCACCACTGTCAATTGAAAAATAATGATCACCAAATCACGCAAAAACAAACCATCCTTCCAAACTCCACAGGATCCAACTGCGAAGCGCCGAAATTAGCACTCCCTAAAAAAGCGAAAAGTTTCAAGAAATTCACACTCCAATTGCACACGACGACTGAGCTGTGTGGAAAAAGCGTGATCCCACGTGCAGGAAACCTGGCTCAAACAAACGGGAAGGAAGAAACCGTCAAGCGGCAGCGCAATTTTCCGCCGATTTTCCTCACTTGAGAAAAAGTGGCGAGCAGCAAATCAGTCGCGCCGGCAGTCGCAACAAAGGAAATTTGGACCGGCTTTTTCTCTGAAGTCACGCTAAAGACGGGATCAGGCGGGGATCACAAGGGAATGAGAATTATGCTCACTTCATTTGTCTTGCTTCGGATAATGGGTTCTTGGGATGAAAGGTTCCTGCTGTGCTCTATGGTGGATGTAAGTGCAAACAAACAAAACCCGTACTTCAGCGGGTGAAGCATGGATACTTTCTCGCTACATGCTGCGTCTGTGCTGGTTATGATTTCTTCCAGTTCCTGTCCGCAGGTGCAATTTTCCACATGACCATCCAACGATTAACGCTGCCTCCGTGGGTGGTAATTCATTGCCACGCAAATGACTTTCTCGATTATCCCCCGCCGCCCGAGTCGGCTTCAATTGATTGTCATTTATCACTTGGTAAATCAGACCACACAATCCACAACGGCCTAAGAGGCAAGAGCAAAAGGCCTGCTAATTGTCGGTTTTTTTCTTTGTATTTCCGTCCGTTCCCTAAGCACTTGTGACCATCCCTAGTGAAAAAAGATGTCGTAATCACTGTAATTACAATCCTGTGTTTGTGTAGTGGGTCGATTTTTGCATCTTCGCTTTTTTCCCTCGTCATACACGTCGTGTTGATTCATGGTTGACCGGTGCGATTAAATCGCAAATTAGTCATTCCCGTAGTTGTGGTCGTTGACGAGGTGTACTCGCTCACTACATTTGATATAAAAAAAGGACTGCAGTGGAAATGGCCAAAGGCCACAAGCTCATCGTTTGCGTGAAAGAAGCCGCGTGCTCGTTTGCAGCTGATGGCGAAGGTCATTATATAAATGGTGGAACTAGGTTGGGAAGTGGTTGAGGCAGTAGATTTACGAGTACGCGTGTTAATGATAGTCGGGGTTAGATTTTGATAGATACGATTTCTAGTATGAAACCATACACAGTTCTAGAGAGGAAGTAGTTAGTATAATAATGATGGATTGCTTCGATACCTTGATGCTTGTAGAAAAGTGTCCAATCTGTTGGGCATTCCCAATTATTTCAATTCAATTTTCATCGAATTGAGGCTTGTTCTTCTGTACAAAGTCGACCTATGATTAGACCTGTGCGCCGATCTAATTTGAATCGGCGGCGGCGTGTATGGTATTTTCAAAGGCGTGGATCGGCACGAGGATAAATTATCCCCTCAACATTTCCTTATGCTTATCCCTTTTAACTGTTTGGCTTCCTCGTGCACTGTAAAGACTATAGGATCACTCCATGTCTTATATTTTGATAGAAGGCCTGGATATCCATAGTGTTATATGACTCAGGTCGATGAAGTGACGTGTGTATGTGTGTATCTGTATGTGTGTGAACAAAAATATGAGACTTAAAATTATAGAACGGGGAATTCGGCTTATGTCTTTATCACTAAACTTAACCAAAACTGTTTTTTCAGCGTTCAGAGTTCAATTGCCAAGAGACGCTCTGTACGAAAAAAGTTTAGTTTAGATCTTCACGAAGATGACGAGTCAAGTTTTCAGCGCAGGCAGAAATCGAATACGATTTCACGGGGAATCTATTTATAATAAATTAACGAAGGATGCTACCTTGTGATCAAAAAGTTCCGGTAATTTTCAATTTAAAAAGGCCGCCTTTATTTTTTCGGTAAAATCTTTTTAGTGTAAGATGGCAACACTAGTTCTGATATTCTGTCAAAGTGTGAGAGCAAATTATCCATTAGTTTTGTTTTGACAACTGCTTTTGTTAGTCGAAAAATAGACGCTCGGCGATTTTTACCATGGATAAAAAATTGGAACAACGCGTTTGTGTGAAATTTTGTGTTGCAAACGGATTTTCTGCAGCGGAAGCGCTCAGAATGTTGCAAAAAGCCTTTGGTGAGGACTCTATGTCACAAAATCGTACATTTGTTTGGCACAAAGACTTTAAAGAAGGCCGTGAAAGCGTGAGTGACATGCCGCGTTCTGGACGACCATCGACCTCAACTACCGATGAAAACATCGCTTCCGTGAAGAATTTAGTTATGGAAAACCGCTCAATTAGCATTCGGGAGATAGCTGCACTCCTTGATATCTCATTTGGATCGACCGAACACATTTTGACGGAAATTCTGGGCATGAAACGCATTGAAGCACGACTTGTTCCAAAAGAGCTGAATTTTTTGCAAAAACAGCATCGAGTTGAGGTCGCTAAACAGATGATTGCGAACGCAGATAGCGATCCCACATTCATGGAACGCATCATAACTGGTGATGAAACGTGGGTATATGAATTTGATATGCTCACAAGTCAACAATCGTCCGAATGGCGCGCCGAAGATGAGCCGAAACCAAAAAAATCACGACAAAGTCGCTCCAAAATTAAAGTTTTACTGACCGTTTTCTTTGATTTTCGCGGTGTCGTCCATTCTGAATTCCTTCCAGAAGGTCGAACGGTTAACAAAGAGTATTATTTACAAGTTATGAGACGTTTGCGTGAGGCAATTCGAAAGAAGAGGCCAGAATTGTGGCGCAATAATTCGTGGATTTTACACCACGATAACGCTCCATCACACACCGCGCTCACTATTTGTGAATTTTTGGCCAAGAACTCCACCAATACCATCAAACAAGCACCATATTCACCAGACCTTGCCCCGTGCGACTTCTTTCTCTTCCCAAAACTGAAAATTCCGCTCAGAGGTAGGCGTTTTGAATCGATTGATGCGATAAAAAAGAATTCGCTGGAAGAACTGAAAGCCATACATTCATCGGCCTATAAAAAATGTATGGATGATTGGATAAAGCGCTGGCATATGTGTGTTGCCTCTAATGGCGAGTACTTTGAAGGCGATAATAAAGATATCAATTAAAAATTGAAATAAATGCGTTTTTTTTTCAAATTACCGGAACTTTTTGATCACAAGGTATATTCAAAAAATAATATTTTACTGAAAACTGTGCAATGTAGATTATAAAATTCTGATTCGACACTTTATTAATTTCTAAATCTTAACATATAAAACTCTAAAAATCTAAAAATCTAAAACTCTACAAATCTAAAAATCTAAGAATCTAAAAATCTAAAAATCTAAAAATCTAAAAATCTAAAAATCTAAAAATCTAAAAATCTAAAAATCTAAAAATCTAAAAATCTAAAAATCTAAAAATCTAAAAATCTAAAAATCTAAAAATCTAAAAATCTAAAAATCTAAAATCTAAAATCTAAAAATCTAAAAATCTAAAAATCTAAAAATCTAAAAATCTAAAAATCTAAAAATCTAAAAATCTAAAAATCTAAAAATCTAAAAATCTAAAAATCTAAAAATCTAAAAATCTAAAAATCTAAAAATCTAAAAATCTAAAAATCTAAAAATCTAAAAATCTAAAAATCTAAAAATCTAAAAATCTAAAAATCTAAAAATCTAAAAATCTAAAAATCTAAAAATCTAAAAATCTAAAAATCTAAAAATCTAAAAATCTAAAAATCTAAAAATCTAAAAATCTAAAAATCTAAAAATCTAAAAATCTAAAAATCTAAAAATCTAAAAATCTAAAAATCTAAAAATCTAAAAATCTAAAAATCTAAAAATCTAAAAATCTAAAAATCTAAAAATCTAAAAATCTAAAAATCTAAAAATCTAAAAATCTAAAAATCTAAAAATCTAAAAATCTAAAAATCTAAAAATCTAAAAATCTAAAAATCTAAAAATCTAAAAATCTAAAAATCTAAAAATCTAAAAATCTAAAAATCTAAAAATCTAAAAATCTAAAAATCTAAAAAAAAAATCTAAAAATCTAAAAATCTAAAAATCTAAAAATCTAAAAATCTAAAAAAAAATCTAAAAATCTAAAAATCTAAAAATCTAAAAATCTAAAAATCTAAAAATCTAAAAATCTAAAAATCTAAAAATCTAAAAATCAATCTAAAAAAATCTAAAAATCTAAAAAATCTAAAAATCTAAAAATCTAAAAATCTAAAAATCTAAAAATCTAAAAATCTAAAAATCTAAAAATCTAAAAATCTAAAAATCTAAAAATCTAAAAATCTAAAAATCTAAAAATCTAAAAATCTAAAAATCTAAAAATCTAAAAATCTAAAAATCTAAAAATCTAAAAATCTAAAAATCTCAAAATCTCAAAATCCCAAAATCTAAAAATCTAAAAATCTAAAAATCTAAAAATCTAAAAATCTAAAAATCTAAAAATCTCAAAATCTCAAAATCTCAAAATCTCAAAATCCCAAAATCTAAAAATCTAAAAATCTAAAAATCTAAAAATCTAAAAATCTAAAAATCTAAAACTCTAATAAAAATCTAAAAATCTAAAAATCTAAAAATCTAAAAATCTAAAAATCTAAAAATCTAAAAATCTAAAAATCTAAAAATCTCAAAATCTCAAAATCTCAAAATCTCAAAATCTCAAAATCCCAAAATCTAAAAATCTAAAAATTTAGAAATCGAAAAATCTAAAAATCGAAAAATCTAAAAATCTAAAAATCTAAAAATCTAAAAATCAAAAAGTCTAAATATCTAAAAATCTTAAACTCTAAAAATCTAAAAATCTAAAAATCTAAAAATCTAAAAATCTAAACATCTTAAAATCTAGAAATCCAAAAATCTAAAAATCTAAAAATCTATAAATCTAAAAATCTTAAAATCTAAAAATCTAAAAATCTAAAAATCTAAAAATCTAAAAATCTAAAAATCTAAAAATCTAAAAATCTAAAAATCTAAAAATCTAAAAATCTAAAAATCTAAAAATCTAAAAATCTAAAAATCTAAAAATCTAAAAATCTAAAAATCTAAAAATCTAAAAATCTAAAAATCTAAAAATCTAAAAATCTAAAAATCTAAAAATCTAAAAATCTAAAAATCTAAAAATCTAAAAATCTAAAAATCTAAAAATCTAAAAATCTAAAAATCTAAAAATCTAAAAATCTAAAAATCTAAAAATCTAAAAATCTAAAAATCTAAAAATCTAAAAATCTAAAAATCTAAAAATCTAAAAATCTAAAAATCTAAAAATCTAAAAATCTAAAAATCTAAAAATCTAAAAATCTAAAAATCTAAAAATCTAAAAATCTAAAAATCTAAAAATCTAAAAATCTAAAAATCTAAAAATCTAAAAATCTAAAAATCTAAAAATCTAAAAATCTAAAAATCTAAAAATCTAAAAATCTAAAAATCTAAAAATCTAAAAATCTAAAAATCTAAAAATCTAAAAATCTCAAAATCTCAAAATCTCAAAATCTCAAAATCCCAAAAATCTAAAAATCTAAAAATTTAGAAATCGAAAAATCTAAAAATCAAAAAATCTAAAAATCTAAAAATCTAAAAATCTAAAAATCAAAAAGTCTAAATATCTAAAAATCTTAAACTCTTAAAATCTTAAAATCTAAGAATCTAAAAATCTAAAAATCTAAAAATCTAAAAATCTAAACATCTTAAAATCTAGAAATCCAAAAATCTTAAAATCTAAAAATCTATAAATCTAAAAATCTTAAAATCTAAAAATCTAAAAATTTAAAAATCTAAAAATCTAAAAATCTAAAAATCTAAAAATCTAAAAATCTAAAAATCTAAAATAAAAATCATCTAAAAATCTAAAAATCTAAAAATCTAAAAATCTAAAAATCTAAAAATCTAAAAATCTAAAAATCTAAAAATCTAAAACTCTAATAAAAATCTAAAAATCTAAAAATCTAAAAATCTAAAAATCTAAAAATCTAAAAATCTAAAAATCTAAAAATCTAAAAATCTAAAAATCTAAAAATCTAAAAATCTAAAAATCTAAAAATCTAAAAATCTAAAAATCTAAAAATCTAAAAATCTAAAAATCTAAAAATCTAAAAATCTAAAAATCTAAAAATCTAAAAATCTAAAAATCTAAAAATCTAAAAATCTAAAAATCTAAAAATCTAAAATCTAAAATCTAAAAATCTAAAAATCTAAAAATCTAAAATCTAAAAATCTAAAAATCTAAAAATCTAAAAATCTAAAAATCTAAAAATATAAAAATCTAAAAATCTAAAAATCTAAAAATCTAAAAATCTAAAAATCTAAAAATCTAAAAATCTAAAAATCTAAAAATCTAAAAATCTAAAAATCTAAAAATCTAAAAATCTAAAAATCTAAAAATCTAAAAATCTAAAAATCTAAAAATCTAAAAATCTAAAAATCTAAAAATCTAAAAATCTAAAAATCTAAAAATCTAAAAATCTAAAAATCTAAAAATCTAAAAATCTAAAAATCTAAAAATCTAAAAATCTAAAAATCTAAAAATCTAAAAATCTAAAAATCTAAAAATCTAAAAATCTAAAAATCTAAAAATCTAAAAATCTAAAAATCTAAAAATCTAAAAATCTAAAAATCTAAAAATCTAAAAATCTAAAAATCTAAAAAAAATCTAAAAATCTAAAAATCTAAAAATCTAAAAATCTAAAAATCTAAAAATCTAAAAATCTAAAAATCTAAAAATCTAAAAATCTAAAAATCTAAAAATCTAAAAATCTAAAAATCTAAAAATCTAAAAATCTAAAAATCTAAAAATCTAAAAATCTAAAAATCTAAAAATCTAAAAATCTAAAAATCTAAAACTCTAATAAAAATCTAAAAATCTAAAAATCTAAAAATCTAAAAATCTAAAAATCTAAAAATCTCAAAATCTAAAAATCTAAAAATCTAAAAATCTAAAAATCTAAAAATCTAAAAATCTAAAAATCTAAAAATCTAAAAATCTAAAAATCTAAAAATCTCAAAATCTCAAAATCCCAAAATCTAAAAATCTAAAAATCTAAAAATCTAAAAATCTAAAAATCTAAAAATCTAAAAATCTAAAAATCTAAAAATCTAAAAATCTCAAAATCTCAAAATCTCAAAATCCCAAAATCTAAAAATCTAAAAATCTAAAAATCTAAAAATCTAAAAATCTAAAAATCTAAAAATCTAAAAATCTAAAAATCTAAAACTCTAATAAAAATCTAAAAATCTAAAAATCTAAAAATCTAAAAATCTAAAAATCTAAAAATCTAAAAATCTAAAAATCTAAAAATCTAAAAATCTAAAAATCTAAAAATCTCAAAATCTCAAAATCTCAAAATCTCAAAATCCCAAAATCTAAAAATCTAAAAATCTAAAAATTTAGAAATCGAAAAATCTAAAAATCGAAAAATCTAAAAATCTAAAAATCTAAAAATCTTAAAATCAAAAAGTCTAAATATCTAAAAATCTTAAACTCTTAAAATCTTAAAATCTAAGAATCTAAAAATCTAAAAATCTAAAAATCTAAAAATCTAAACATCTTAAAATCTAGAAATCCAAAAATCTTAAAATCTAAAAATCTATAAATCTAAAAATCTTAAAATCTAAAAATCTAAAAATCTAAAAATCTAAAAATCTAAAAATCTAAAAATCTAAAAATCTAAAAATCTAAAAATCTAAAAACCTAAAAACCTAAAAATCTAAATATCTAAACATCTAAAAATCTTATTATCCAAAAATCTAATTATCCAAAAATCTTAAAATCGAAAATAGAAAAATCTAAAAATCTTAAAATCTTTATATCTTAAAATCTAAAAATCTAAGAATCTCTATATCTAAAAATCGAAAAATCTTTAAGTCTTAAAGTCTTAAAATCTTAAATTCTTTAAATCTTAAAGTCTTTAAATCTTCAAGCCTTTAAACCTTAGAGTCTTTAAATCTTAAAGTCCTTAAATCTTAAGATCTCAAAATCTCAAAATTTCAAAATCTCAAAATCTAAGAATCCAAATACATATCTTAAACTTAAAAATCTTGGAATCTAAAAATCTTAAAATCTAAAAATCTTAAAATCTAAAAATCTTAATATAAAAAAAAAATTAAAATCTTAAAATCTTAAAATCTAAATATCTAAATATCTAAACATCTAAAAAACTGAGAATCTTAAAATCTTATACTTCAAAAATCTGAGTCGAGAGTGACGTAAGAACATCATTAGTGGATACATTAAAGTGAGGAAGATGGACGGATCTCAAAGAATCAGGTGTTGTACATTCTGCAGCTAGACGCTACTGATCAGGCAAATGGAACCAAATCTGGCATGTGGGGTTTTTTGGAGGCATGAAATGTTTTTATGGTGGTTTGAGACCCCTCACGCCTTTGGAAGGGAGGAGGGGCTCTCAAAACACTTAAAATTTCTAAATCCAAATATCTGAAAATTAAAAAATCTTAGGATCTAAAAATCTAAAAATCTAAAAATCTAAAAATCTTAAAACCTAAAAATCTAAAAATCTGAAAATCTTATAATTTTAAAATCAAAAAATCAAAACATCTATATATCTAAATATCTTAAAATCTGAAAATCTAAAGATCTTAAACTCTTAAAATCTAAAAATCTAACAATCTAAAAAAATTGAGAACTTAAAATCTTAAAATATTAAAACATTCTCCTATTTACACTCTGCGAATCTTCTGGCAAAATATGAGCAGTCAGTTAAAGAAAACTCTCTTTCATTAAATCAGATAGTAAAAAAAAAATAAACAAATATATAAAAATGTTGAGATTAAAATATTTAAGAATCTCAAAGTATCAAAACCTTAACACTCAATATTTAAAAAATCCAAATTGCTTTAAAATGCATTTGTTTAGGAGTTTAAAGATAAAAAAATCAATTATAAAAAAGATCAAACTAAGAGCAGTGAAATGGACCGAACTATCAATATTTATACAATCACGTATTAAAAAAGAATCCACTGTGCGCTGATTAACCGGTTGATTTAGTTGTTATCCAAGTTATTTGATTCGAGATGTCACGTATAAATAAAAACAATGTTTTTCCTGACGATGGTTTTATTCGGCAAATGCTTTGCCAATAAGGTCTTTCGGTGATATTAGTGTCGATATATATTAATTTTAATAAACACCCCTTTTTTATACAGTCTTGGCTATTCAATGCAAAAATATGGTATGTCCAATCACTGTTAATTTAAACTGATAATTATAGATGGGTTCTGTACTTTGTCACGCCTTACAAAATGCTATCAACTTGTGAAAATAAACTCTATTTGTTTTAGATTTTTTTTAAGACTTGATATGAGACGTCAGATGCAGTGAAAACTAGATGTATGAACATTCATATCAAGCTACTTTATAACAAGTGATATAGGTCGTAGTCTGGACGGCACGTTATATTTCCTAATATTTTTGACAAAATTATTAAATACCATTTAGCAAATTTACCGATTCGTTAAACATGAAGAAAATATGAAAATTAGAAGGTAATCTTTGCCCTACCATATTTAATACATTACTTTAACATAGATAGATAATTGTGTTTTATTCGCCAGTATTCACTACAATTTTAGTTTATTTCTCAATTAATGGTAGTCTCATACCTATGAATGTATTTTCGCTGAATTTCAATACCAGTACATGTTAAATGTTGCCGGATTTTTTATATTCCGTTTCGAAATCCCGTCAATTTTACCCCTTAAAAATTACATGAGAAAAAAATTCTTGGACAAGATTTGCGAGGGGGTAGGCTACCTTAACCATTTTTAATTTCAATCGGAGTTTTGAATAAGAAAAAAGTATACATAGGCATGCAACCTGACGTTACCAGGTTTCCCCAAGAAATTCTAAGACAAATTTATCCATTTCATTATTAATAAAACATACTTATAGAAGGAGATGTTTCCATGAGGCACCAAGAGTGGACAGTAATGTTTGCTAAAATGAAAGATATAAAGAGAAAGTGTTGAATGTTCCGTCAGTGTACGGTAGGTTGGAAATAGAATAGAAGTATTGAAAATTGAGCGAAAGCGCATGGGTAAAGTAGTACTCGAACCATAACGACCTATCAATTGCAAGATCGTTCTCAATATCTCGATCCCTGTCTTCCTGAAAATTTAGACCAGCCTTTTGTTTTGCTTCGATTAGACATGCATTGCAAAACATTTTGTCAGGAAGCAGATGATTAGTAAAACCATTTTTGACATATTTTAGTCATTATATGTGGTATCAATATGTTCACTCGGGATGGAAATTTTCTCCACATTTCAGGCGGACATTTTATTATCTTTACGTTCAAGCTCACTCGCGAAATTGCTGAAAGTTGAAACACGAAAATGTTTCACTGCAATAGCTAGAACGAAACGACAAAGCAGATCACCATCTCACACGCATCCCTCTCGATGGCACATCGCATCGATACGTCATCATTTGTTATAAAAGCAGATTTCCAAAGGGTTAATGTACATAACTGAAGGGATGCATATTCGGTGTTAAATTTCATCGCCGCGCCTCAAAATCGCCTCAAAAAAATCCAGCAGCGCGCCGATCGAAAATAGTGGCCGCAGCGGCACTATAAAATAGTCGGCGGCAGCGGCACGGCGCGGCGGCGCACAGATCTACCTCTGATCCTTTTTTTTTCTTCGAATAACCGCTACTACATACTGGATTATTCCATCAGTAGATGGAAGAGGTGATAGTAATCCGATGCCTCGATTGAGTCGTACAGCAACAAAGCACCCGGAAGTGAAAAACTTGAGTCAATGCTACCGAACGATAAGCCACCTATGTCTTCTTCTTCTAAATTTCTTACGCACCTGCGGCAACTATCAACTGTTCTAGATGAACTCCCACTGCCTAGAATTGAAGATTATCATCATTTCTGAAGATTTCTTCGAGCCCACTTCTCCTCATGGAAATGCCATGCTTCGACTTTCTACCATGATCTAAGTGTAAAGCCACCACTTCATGCAATTTGTTTAGCTCTATTCAGTTTCCCACTCAGAAAGCTCGTGTATTGTTCGCTTGACTTGAAGAAAAATGCCTGGCCCCTGAGGGGATGCAACAGACGATGCACGCGATTAAGAAAAGCTTCTTCCTTCTTTTCCGCAGTACACCGGACTGACTGCAAGAAGTCTTCCGAATCCCCGACATCCCCATTATGGATGGGTTCTTTCTTTGTAATTATTTTCCCGCCGCTGTTGCCCTTTCTCTCGGCAGTTTTTGTGTGAAATCGGTCGGAAGCAAAATTCAATAGGAAATTAAATTTTCGTTTTCCCAGCCCACCGGCAGTGGCCGGCCGACGACAGTTCTGGATGTGGAACTTATTGCTGGGTTTTTCTAGAGCAGAAATTGGTTTCATGAAAGGATTTTGATTTGCTTCCTTTTCAAAAGTGACTCAATTTCAGAGTGGCACAAAGGAGAGTTATGAAAAACGAACAGGCAGCGTCCGTCGCCCTGACAGCATTAAAAGATTAATTCACGGAACTTAATTAGAATTTCGCTGGCTGCCATGTCTAAGGCGTCAAATCAAATCGGTTTGTGACGGTTGGGAGTGAGGCAGGGTGTCCTTCCCGGTAAGTGGAAAAGCAGGAAGCTTATTAGGTTTCCAAAGTGGGGAACTTGGGCTGCGAGTTTAGCTGGCACACGGATGAAGTCAAATAAGCTCGCGTTTTTATCGGTAAATGCCAGCGCTATTTGAATTCTGTTGAATATTGCTGAACGCTGTTGCCATGTTAAGTGTCAGGTGTTAATGACATTGAGTAAATGAGACTGGCAGGATCAAGTTTCCCATTTTGACTGGCTAAGATCAAATACTATCAAATTTTTAACTCTCGGCTGCCCTCGATTTACTGATCCTCAAAATATTCTCAAGGCTGGAAGCGACTTTAGAGGCCATATGCCTAGCAATAAATCAAAAACAGGCCAATTAGAAAATTTATGCTGAGGAGTAAGTGGCTAGACAATATATCTTTTTATTTGTTCTAGCTGAACCTGCTGCAAGCGTTGCTAGGCTTCCAACTAAATGAATGAAAATTGATTAGAACTGGCGCGTCTACGGTTGTTTTTTCGAAATAATTTTTGTTAAAATATTTTTGTGGCTCGCCTGAGATGCAGATAATTACCTCATGTTGCTCACGGTGCTAGTGAAATGCCTTTTCGTTCCATTCCTGAATAAAGAGTCTTAGTTTTTTTTACTGCCACTGAATTTTCCGGAAAAAACTGACTAGTTCTAAATGAGGCGGCTCCCGGAATTGTGACTGTTGTGGATTTTACGACTAATTTGGTGGCAAATTCCAATTCCGAATAGTACTTTGATTGCTCGGCAATGAAAATGAATGAACTCTTCAAAGTGAACAATCCGTTTATTGATGGATTGGTCATGATTAGTACTCGCCAATAACTAGTACAGATATATTTTAGAGAGGCCTTTTATAAAGAAACTTTCAGCAGGTTTACTGGGGATCAGGATATTCAGGTTTATCTTCTGAGGGAGGGAAAACATTTTACTATGGCAGTTTTGATAAGGTTTCTGGGAGAAGCCGATGATATCTTGAAGATAGATTCAATTCGTATTTCTCGAAGGAAAAATTCGAGAAATCTTTGATTTTTTCAGGAATCCGTTCTATATATTATACTGTTCAATTGCATATTCTACAGCTTTCAGACAATTCTTTGCACTTTTCGGCAGTTAAATGCATTGATCAGAACTTATATACGCTTTTAAAAACTGAACGAACTCTTAAAACATTGTTTTCTGAATTACATTGAACATCGAAATACCTATGAAGATTGGATGAAAATATAATGAACTTGACAGAAGTTAATTAAACTTCTCAAAAGTTCAATAAAATTATTGGAAGTTTCATGAATCATGAAGTTTGCTCGCTCTCTTTTGAAAAGAGAAGTGGTGGAACTTCAGAGAAATCCATTGAATTGCCGAAAAATTCTCAACGTTTCTTGAAACTTGGTTGAACTTCCAAAAAGTTTGCTGGTCATTCGTGGAATAGAAACAACTTTCTGGAAATGACCGGAACTTTGATTTAGCCAGTAAAAATTAACGAGTCATTGAAAAAAATCTGGGAAGTTGATCGATTTGCAAACCTTTTTATAAGTTGGTTGAATTTTTGTGGAATGAAAAGCATATCTGAGATGTTGTTAAACCTTTATAGAACTTTTTAGAATCTCCAAGATTGTGATACGGCGAAATTGATTAAACATTAAAAAAGTTGATTTTTTGTATCTTGTTTTGTTTCGATACGAAAAAATTATCGAGTATTAAGAAGTTTTCTGAAATTCTGAAAAGTTCCCAGATCTTTGGGAAGTTCTCTGAAATTCTTGGAAGAACCCAAGACTTTCGAAACATTTCCTGAATTTATGGGAAGTACCCTGAGCATCTGGGAGGTTCTTTGAGCTAATGGGAAGTTCTATGAACTTCTCGGAAGTGCTCTGAATTTCTGGGACGTTCTCTGAACGTCTGAGATGTTCGTTGAGCTTCTCTGGAAATTTGTTGATCCTTGAGGAAGTTCACTGATCTGTGTTCTGAAGTTCTGGAAAGTTTTCTGAATTTCTTTGAAGTACCCTGAACTTCAAGAAAGTTCCTTGAATTTCTACAAGTTTCCAGAAGTTTCACAACCTGTGAAGTTTCATGATCTTCTGAGATGTTCTTTGAACCTCTGGAAAGATCCGAAAACTTTTGATAAGCTTAATAAATTTCGGGTATGTTCTTTGAATGTTCCCTAATTTTCTGGAATGTTCCCTGATCTTTTGGGAAGTTCTCTGAAATTCTGGTTCTCTGAACATTTTGGGTACTTTTATGAACTTCTGATAAAAAGCCAAAATAATTTGCTACGTTTTCTGAACTTCAGGAAAGCTCCCTGAATTTCTGGAGAGTTGCATGAACTTCTGGGAAGAAAAACTTAACTTTTGAGAAGTTCTCAGGCATCATGTGAAGCTCCCTAAATCTCTGGGAAATACTTCAGTGACGTTGTCTGAACTTCTGTGAAGAACTTTTAACTTCAGGGAAGGTCCCTGATTTTCTAGAAAGTACTCTGATTTTCTTAGATGTTCCCTAAACATCAGGGAGTATCGCGAAACTTCTGGTAAGTTTTCTGAATTTCTTAGAAGTATACTGAACTTCTGGCAAATTTGTCCATCTTTCTCTTCCGGAACTTTTCCGGAACCTCCATGCGGGACGTATCGACAAAAAACTCGAGGCCGGCGATTTGTTTGGTGTCCGCCTTGATATATGTCTCGTCGTCCATGATGAGACAGCCTGGCTTGACCAGCCACTCACGGTACAGCTTCCGTGCACGCAATTTGGCCACCATGTTTTGCTTGCCAGTCCGGTTTGGCGCCTTCCTGACCTTAAAAACACGTAGCCCAGCCCGCTTCATGGTCTGCTGGACGAACCACTTCGACGAATTGATCTTTTTGGCCACGTCTCGGGTGGAAAGGTTCGGGTTATTCTTAAAGTACTGCCTTATCTTCCGCGCCCTCTCTGGGTATTCCGTTTTCGGTTTTTGGCCGCTTCCAGCGCGCCGCTCAATGGTCTTCGTCTCTTGGAACATCTTCACAACGCGGGACACGGTGGAATGGTGGATTCCAAGCCTTTTGCAGATCTATCTGTGCGACTGACCAGGATTATCGATCACCGCGCCCAAGATTTGCTGGCGTAGCTCTTTTGTTTTGAATGCATCTTGAAAAATACTTGACAGATCGCAATAATCGCATTTGCACACATAAACATCACACTCTAATCTAGTATAACTCAAAGTTTCATTAATTTTTATCTATGCGATAAAAAGTTACACCCAAAACAAAGTGTCGCATTATAATTTATAAATATAATTTATTCAAACACTACAATATCTTCCTCCTTAAGTTTAACTTTCTTTCTTTTTGGGTTTCAAATTTTTGGGTAAAATTGTTGGTTTATTTTTTTTTTTTCCAGGGTTATGGTTAATTTTGGATTAAATTAAAATTGAAAAAAAAAATAAAGTATGAGAAAGTGTTTCTTTTGTTTTTTTTTGTTGGGGGGTGGTTTTTTATTGGGGGGATTATTTTGATAATGGGTAGCTAAGCATTGCATTTGTGATGAACGCAGTGTGTCTGGGTGGACTTCGCTTCTAGACGGTGGAGGTGTCTCAAAAGCAAATCGAACATGGGAGGATCTCCATCTTCTTCTAGTTCACCTGATCTCCTTTTAATACCTCTGCATGGCACCGACTGAAGCGCCAGTTTGCGCCGTTCATTTTTCGCTGGCACCCTCATTTGCCCCCTGTGGGCCGAAACTGGGTGAGACCCGATGGCAATCTGAAACTTTTTTTTTGAAAGTCGTTTAATAAACTTAGCCTCAATCCATCTTTGGGTTACGTCATTTCTATAATTTTTATAATATACCTTGTCTCCAATTGCCAACTTTGCAAATGGGTCTCGGTTTTCAATCTCAGATCCTTTTGAATCCTGTTGAATTGTCACCGTTGGTTCAGCTAATTGTAGTTTGAAACTTTTCTTTGGATTTACCAAATCTAGCAAAGTTCTAGGCTTAAATCCCAACACCTTTTCCGAAGGATATTCTCCAGAGGAAGTGAGGCAAGTATTACGGTAATTGAACAAAAAGTAGTTTAGTCGATCTTCCAAATCTATGTGTCTAAAATCTGAATCAATGAGAAACTTTTTTAAGACCTCTTTTGTCACTCTCACTAACCGTTCTGCCTGTCCGTTACTCTGTGGATGGTATGGTGGACTCTTCATAACTTGAATCCCTTGCCTCCTAAGAAAATTTACAAAGTGTGTTGAATTAAAAGGTGGTCCATTATCTGTGACTATTATGTCAGGTAAGCCGAACCTCGCAAAAAAGGCAATGAATTTCTTGATGACCTTTCCAGCCTCTGTTCCAAACCTCATCCAATCTATTTCCAACCATTTCGAATGGCTATCAACAATCAGCAAGAATGTATGTTTCTCAAAAAAGAAAAAATCTGCGTGAACTCTACTAAAAGCCTTGTTAGTAGGGATCCACTCTGAAAGGGACTTTTTTTCTGATACCACAACCATTTTCATACAAGCATCACAATGTTTTACGTATGTTTCAATGTCTTCATTAATCCCGAACCAATACACATTCCTTCTTGCTTGTTGTTTCATTTTTACAACACCTGAATGGTTAGCATGTAATAACTTCAAAATCTTCCTCTGTAATGGTCCTGGTATTACTACCCGATCCTGGAAAAGCAGGCATTCATCGACTTCTTCTAAATCCTGATTATGAGAATATATATCTCTGTACCATTTATCTATGCGCTCAGGCCATCCATTTTTATGAAAAACATTATTTGTTGCAAATATATATCTTTTTTTTTGTCTCTACAGCTATCAATGAGAAATCCAGTGGAAATTCTTCAGAAAAATTCAGACTTTTAATAAAATGTTTTTCATAATTACCAGGAACTTCATCCTTTAATGGAAAACGAGAACAAAAATCAGCGTAACCCATCCTTTCTGAGGGCCTGTAGATAATATCAAACTCATAAATGGACAACTCCATTATGTAACGTTGAAGCCTGGTTACAAATATTGAATTCCGGCCAGCTTTCCCAAGGATTCCAATTAAAGGTTTATGGTCCGTAAATACCGTGAATTTCTGTCCGTATAAAAACTTATGAAACTTTTTTATGGTTGAAACTACAGCTAGAGCTTCTAAATGCAATATGGTATATGATTTTTGAGCACTGTTCAATGAAATTGATACAAAACTTATTGGATTCTCTTCGCCCTTAATATGAGAAATAACTCCTCCAATTCCATAAGATGACGCATCAATACAGACAACAATTGGTTTTTTAGGGTCATAAAAAGTTAAAACATTGGCATTAATCAGCATTTTCTTACTTTTCTGAAAAGCTTTGTTACATGGTTGATTCCAGTCAAATTTTATATCTTTTCGTAGTAGACGGAGCAAAGGGTTTAACACTGATGATAAGTTGGCAAGAAACTTTCCATAAAAATTAATAAGTCCAAGAAATGCTTTTAGTTCAGTGACGTTGGTAGGTGGCTTGGCTTCTTGTATCGTTTGAACCTCTTCTAAATTTGGTAGAAGGCCATTTTTTGTAATGATATGTCCCAAATAAGGGAATTCTTCAACGAAAAACTTACATTTCTTTAAATTAACCTTAATGTTGGCTTGTTCAAACGATCCAATTCAAGCATTAATTTATTGTAACAATCATCCAAATCTTTTCCAGCAATCAACACATCATCAAGATAGCAATAAACGTAGTCAATTCCTTGTAAACTGGTGTCCATAATCTGCTGAAAAATTGCAGCACTAGATGATGCGCCTTGTGGTAACCGATTGTATGAATATAATCCTTTGATTGTGATGATAACAACAAACTGTCTAGATTTTTCGGAAAGATTGAGTTGAGTGTATGCAGTTGCCAAATCGAGGGCACAATAAAATTTACAGCCAGCTAAAGAAGCAAATAGATCCTGGGCAGTGGGTAAAGGGTAGGTGTTTGGAATTAATACTTTGTTTATGGAAACTTTACAATCTATCACTAAACGTATGTCGTTATCCTATTTGATGATCACTAAAACTGGCGAAGACCACAGACTCGTCTTCACTGGTGAAATAATTCCATCATTCCCAAGAGCATCTAAATGTTCTAAGACTCTGTCCCGCAATCGGTAGGGCACATCATATGCTTTTTTAAATATCGGTCTGTCTTCTCGGAGAACCAAATCTGCTTGAAAACCCGACAATGGGTTTTCAAAAATCACGGTCAAAAATATTAGCGTATTTAGACTTCAATTCATGCAATAATTTATCTTTGTTGTTGTCAACAACAGTGTTATTCAATGGTATAAGGTTGGAAAAATTATTTCTCCACCCAAAACAGAAGGCGTCCAACCAATCCCTGCCTATCAGCGGAGTAAATTTATGATCAACATCTAAAATGATAAGTTCCAATTTATCAACTTTTCCATTCAATGAAACAATAACACATGCTTTGTCAAATACTTTCAAAATAGATCCATTAATTACTAGCAGCTTCTTCATGCAATTCCTCATGACAATAGTGCTGAAACTTTTCAAAAAATCAACTTTGCTCATAACGGATACCGCTGAGTCACTATCAACCTGCATTAAAAACCTTTTATTTTCAATGTTGGCTTCACTAATATTGTTAAATGGTTTAACCATAAGGCAAGGATAGTCACCTGAATCATCACTGCCACTGTTATAGTCTACTTTCGGACGTTTGATATAATCGTTTACTTTGTCTGGCTTCGTCGCTTCCTCCATAAACTTCACCGTCGTACGCTTGCTGTTAATGTAGCGGTAACAATTCTTCTGTATGTGACCCTTACGATTGCAAAAATGGCAGGTGAAATTAGCATATCTGCTCCTGCTGCCTGATCTGTCGTCCAACCGTGACCTTCCTCGGAACGCTCTACGCTTGTCGTAAAAATCGCGACTTCTACTCCTACCATGACTACGTTCACCTTCAAACCTATCGGAACGACTATGTCTATTACCCAATCGATATTTAACAGAATTCACGCCTAGATCTGAATTAATCGCTTGTGCCTGGGAAACCGTTATTTCCCTATTTTTTATCAACCTCTCTGCTGTGCGAACTGTAAAAGTCTCTTCATTTAAAAGCCGTTTCCGAAGATCACGATCGAAAACACCAAAAACTAATTGTTCGCGGATAGCATCGTCATGGTGATTTCCAAAATCGCAAGATTCCGCCATCAATTTGACCGCTAGGACAAAATTTCCCCCCGCTTTTGATGGACCCTGTTTCCTACATCTAAATTTGTACCTGAGCACAATGGTGGAGTCGACTTTATCGAATCTTTCTTTGAGTCTTTAGTTATGTCAGCGTACGATAAGGTTTTTAAATCTGTCGCTGGGTATAACAGTTTAAGTTCTTCAAACACTGTAATACCCGCAAGGCTAATACAAATATCTTTTTTACGACTCGCTTTAGTATTATTGGAAGAAAAGAAATATTCATACCATCACACCTTTACGCCAAATGGAATGGTCTTGCTAATTCCAATGGCGGTCTCTCCAATTCAAACGCTTTTCTGTATATTCAATCGTACTTAGCACCGGTCTTACTAAGCTTCTGTTGTCTTTAACTCCGTTCTTTGGTTTTGTTTCCAATTTCCACTTTTCTGCTATTTTTTCTGCACTTTTATTTCCTTTTTCTCTGACTCACTTTGAAATGTCTGTATCAATCAAGCATGCTTTTCACACTGCTCATAGCCCTTTTTTTATTTCTCTGGCTTTGATTTTTCTTCTTTAAAATAATTTCCGTTTCGATCTACCACGCTCTTTACACTACTTATAGCGTTATTTTTTTTAAAGTCCAATATAAAATTTGCACAGTAGCAGATTTAATGCTTTTCCGACGACGCTCCGACAGCGCAAACCGTGCGAAATCAAAATGGTCTAGCAAAACAACCAGCAAAACCACCATCTGCAAGCAGCAACAACGAATAGCAATCCAGTTGTCTTTAACACTAATTCAAGCTTGGCTCTCCGGCAAGCTTTTTTTTTTTTTTTTTTTATAGCACAGCCGTAGATACGAGGACAGAACTCTCTGGCACCGTAAACCCTGAATAATATGCCTCCGAAGCTTGATCATTTTGGTGATCTGCTAATCGCCAACTGCAGCGAACAAAACCCTATTATATCCCATCCTCGTCGCCAGTTTTAATGTTTCTTGACGAATTCTAAATAAAACACAAACACCTTGGATGTCGAGATAATACTAAATGGTTTGTTTATTCCGTATAGTTTTTATAGGGTTTTCTGACAATACATGACTATCGTACAGAGAATGCATACTGGTGTTAGTTCAGTACGTTATGATCGTTTAATGCATTCTTCATTTGCGAATTCAGAGATTGAACAATTACAAATCAGCGTTATCTTATATCGTTTAAATGAAATGCATCTGATCTCTGATGTCGAATGGTTGACATGATGACAGGTATTGGCGAGTTTAACAACACAAAAATACAAAAAAGTTGTTCCGAAAATAGACCACCGCTGGAGATGCCCTTAGGCTTTTATAATTGTAGTTGTAGTTGAAGGTTAAGTAGGTTAACAAATTTTAACTAACAATGCCACAAGCGCTGATCTTAATAATTGATTAAAACATAAAACACACCAAATACATAATACTCATAAAACAAAGCTGAAGAGTTCAAAGGGCTAGAACACTTAAAATTGTAATTGAGAATATAAGAAAAAGAATGAAAATAAAGAAACAATTTTAGTAGTAGTCCAAACTAAACGATTCCGCAATTTTTGAACCAGATCGAATTTTCAATTTGGGTGCTAAAAAGTGTAAAATTTTCGGCTTCCATCTGTCACAACTTTTTCAAATCTTTATTTTTGCTTTTTACTCTTCTTACACCAAAAGAAGGGTATTAAGATCGCTTGAAAACTCGACTTTTTGTCCGAGGCCTAGAGGGCCGAGTGTCATTTACCATTCGACTCAACTCGACGAACTGAGCACATCTCTGTCTCTCTCTCTCTCTCTCTCTCTCTCTCTCTCTCTCTCTCTCTCTCTCTCTCTCTCTCTCTCTCTCTCTCTCTCTCTGAGAGAGAGAGAGAGAGAGAGAGAGAGAGAGAGAGAGAGTGTGTGTGTGTGTGTGTGTGTGAGTGTGTGTGTGTGTGTGTGTGTGTGTGTGTGTGTGTGTGTGTGTGTGTTATAAGTAATATCACATCGGTTTCTCAGTCATTTGATAACCTTTTTCAGAACCTATTGACAGAAAATCAAAGCTACAACATTCGCACAGATATTGATTTTTTTTTATTTGGATTTCGTTACGAAGATATGAGCGAAACAGTACTTGACGGCCTATTATAAAAGTAATTGAATAGTTTAGTCTCCGATTACATACTGAGCTATTTGTGTACAGAGTTTAGTTTTGTTAGCGCCAATTCAAAGTTTGAAAATAACTCTCAAATAACTGCTCAAAATTTCATTATGATTGCATAATCTTTCATGGAGATATGACCAAAACAATAACTGAGAGCACATAATTGTGAGATGAAAATATACTCGTCAAAACCGATCAAGACCACTCACCCCAATCGATCCGCTTGTATTCTATTTTGTCGCATCTGGAGCTTTGTTAAGCACATACAGCGGACTAGTCACACTATGCGACTCTATAGAATTTGAGCAGGATCGATTGGCTCGACTGGTCCGGTTTTGAACTGTAACGAGTATAACCCAAAATTACACAAAGTCTCCATTTACTATAACTATACAATTTTCAACGAGAAGGTACTTATAAAGGATCTTGAATCCATATCGATAATCAAAATTGACGCATAGAATTTTCTAATAATTCATTCTATGGACTGAATGTATGACACATCGAATATTCCTGGATGAAGTGTAAGAATGGTTCAGTCTCACCATCGGTGGATTAATTCGGGTTCTCTTATCGTCTGCTTTGCTACTAAGCGGGATTGAACGGTAAATGAAAAACAAACTTGTCGCCTGGTCGAAAATTTATACTTTCATGATGGTTCATTTTGAAAACCTTGGAATAATGGATGTCACGCAATAACAGCAACAAGCGATAAAGCGTTAATTTGCTGACAGGAGCAATTATTTCGTTTTGTTTTCAGTGTTAATTTCGCTTAATTTTTATTGGTTGGTTTTCGCCCTAGCATGAATAACGGTTTTATTTGAGTTGGCAACAATGTTTGGGACGAACGGCATTCGACTCTTTTGTTTTTGCTATTGGTTTGAGGGTAGGAAGGCTTTTTAAAATTCTTGGCTTGAACGCGATCCAATTATGGCCAACAGTGCTGTTTGTTGGCTACTCACAGTTTGCGGTAGTCCGTGCTTATGGATTGAGCTAAACACGGTTTGCGTTTAGCAGGAAATAGCTGGCGTCAGAGTTGCTGTCTTCGAAAATCAATGTCGTTCAGTGTGTCAAATATTCACTTTTTGTACCTAAAAACATAAAGATAGCTTTGACGAGTGATACACCCGTTATTCTTTCACTCTGCAACAATGATATGTTGTAACTTGAATGTATTACAACACAACACGACGGAAACCAACAAAATGTTGTATCGATGATGGGAAAGAGACAAGTTGCTGTGAGAAAATGTTGTGATTCGCACGTATGTGGCAACGGCCTTGTTTTCATGTAACAGCGACAAAAAAAGGTTTTGTCATTATTCCAACACACTACCACTAGCTTGCTTTATGAGCAACATGCACAAAAGCAAGTTGTTGCTATCAAACAAATTAATGATCTGAGTAATTATAAAATTCGTTGTGGATAAACTTCCACCTGAAGAAAAATGCCTGTATAAAATTACACACTGAACAAAAACGAACACTTTCTTCGGTTAACTTGTTGAAAATTGACTATTCTATCAGCAATTTTTAAATATATATAAATAAATATATATATTTTTATATATATATATATATATATATATATATATATATATATATATATATATATATATATATATGTATATATATATATATATATATATATATATATATATATATATATATATATATATATATATATATATATATATATATATTATATATATATATATATATATATATATATATATATATATATATATATATATATATATATATATATATATATATATATATATATATATATATATATATATATATATATATATATATATATATATATATATATATATATATATATATATATATATATATATATATATATATATATATATATATATATATATATATATATATATATATATATACTTTTAAGGCCTGATTTTCAACCCAGAGCATCCTGAATATAAAGAAGTTCGGAACTTAGGATCTACAGTTGTAACTGTAGCCTTTTTAAACTATACAAATTAGCGATATGTATTCATTAAATTTCATCGAATCTTTCGAAGGATCAACCGAAACTATAAGATAATCTGAGATGTTCTTAGTCATCCAAACAGTTTTGCAGATCAAAACTTGGGATCTATAATTGTAACTGTAGCTTTTACGGCTACACAAAGTTATGATATGCTCAACCATGTTACATACATGAATACATATCGTAATTTTGTGTAGCCGAGAAAAAACTACAATTACAACTGAAGACCTTCAATTCTGAACTCAAAAACAGTTTGGACTACCTAGAACCTCCCAGATTATAGCATTATCTCTTTTGACTTTTAAGAAGATTCAATGAACATGGGTGGGGTCTATCTCGCCGAGAAACTTGCAATCTATTTGCAACATTCTTCCAAGATATACATCCCACATTTTCTGAAGTAGATTGTGATCGCAAATATTTCGTTTTTTTTTCCAGAATTTAGAGAGATATTAGTGTAAACAATATAAATGTGCATGACAAAAAGGAAGCATTGAAAAAAATAGATGTCTCCAAAGGATGTGGGCCCGATGGGATTCCCCATTCTGGAGTGGGGGGGAGGGGGGTAACTGATTATCGACTGTGACTTGGTGGTGCTAAGATGATTTCTTTGGCTTCCAGTCTTTATGAATAATGAAAACAGATGATTTTCTATTTTCCGACGTTTCGGCGTATTATATTTCGCCTTCTTCTAGGATTACTGTAAAAACATAATTTGTCGATGTGTGTGGGTTGTTACTTATATAATTTACTTACTAGTAACTGCTTCTGTTTTTGTCATAATTTCTGTTATTACATTTAAACGTCTAGTAATTCTATTGGACATCACTTATGTATACAAACAAATACAAAGAAAGCTCAAATAAATTAAACAAATATCAAAAAAACATAGTATGTGAGAAAACTATTTACCATATTTTTACACTTTTACACTGTTCCGGTATGTCTAGCTAACTGTTGAATAATGGTTGTGTTGGATAATACAATCATCGCACTATTGCTATTATCTCTTGCATTACAAAACTTTTTGAAGCGATCATAAATGAAAAACTGTTTTGTCAAATTAAAAATAGAATCTCTACCTTGCAACATGGATTTTTCAAAGGACGCTCAGCTAATACAAATTTACTCGAATTCGTTAACTATTCGCTGGTTGCAATACACAACGGAAACCATGTTTAAGCTTTATATACTGGCTTTAGCAAGACATTTGATCGCATTGATATACTCATGCTTCTCAAACCGCAAAAAATGGGTATTGAGCTAAATTTTCTTAAATGGCTCGAGTCTTATCTTACAACAAATAGTCAAATTTAATGGCAAGACTTCAAATCCTATTCCTAGTTACTTCAAGAGTTCCTCAAGGCTCCCATCTCGGCCCTCTTTCGTTTATACTATTTGTAAACGATATTTCCCTCATTTTAAAAAACGTAAAAAATCTTATTTATGCCGACGATTTAATGATCTTTATAGAAATGAAAAATAAGGAGATATAAGACTATTCAAAGACGACGTACTTTTATTTTCTATTTGATGCAAAAAAAAGCTTTTTGCAACTAAACGTCCGAAAATGTAAATCGATATAATTTAGTAGCAAGCGGAATACCCTAGGCTGTACAGTCTCTCCAGGAAATCAGGCAGTTGAAAAGTGCGGAAGAATTAATGATTAAGGTGTTATTTTAGATTAGAAACTAACATTCATTAACCACTATAACACAACCTCAATAGACAATAATAACGTGTTGGATCTCGCTCATGTATCATTAATAGCTTGCGATAGTTTCTAGCGGTAGTCACAAAACATGATAAAATAACTGTAACTTAAGGTCTACATGTGATTGACGTCAAATAAATAAATAAATAAATACATATCGTAGTTTTGTATAGCCGAAAACGCTACAGTTACACTAGATATTGACTTTTACCCTTCTTACACCAAAAGAAGGGTATTAAGATCGCTTGAAAATTCGACTTTTTATCCGAGGCCCAGAGGGCCGAGTGTCATATACCATTCGACTCAGCTCGACGAACTGAGCACATGTCTGTGTGTATGTGTGTGTGTGTGTGTGTGTGTGTGTGTGTGTGTGTGTGTGTGTGTGTGTGTGTGTGTGTGTGTGTGTGTGTGTGTGTGTGTGTGTGTGTGTGTGTGTGTGTGTGTGTGTGTGTGTGTGTGTGTGTGTATGTGTGTGTGTGCGTTACAAATAATGTCACATCGGTTTCTCAGCCATTTGTGAACCGATTTCAGTTCTGTTGATGGCAAATGAAAGCTACAACATTCCCATAGAACGCTATTGATTTTTTTTTTATTCGGACATTTCGTTACGAAGATATGAACGAAACAGTACTTGACGGCCTATTATAATAGTAATCAAACAGTTTAGTCTCCGATTACATACTGAGCTATTTGTGTACCGATTTTAGTTTTGTTAGCGCCAAATTAAACTTATAAAATCTTCGAATAACTGGTCAAAATTTCATTATGATTGGATAATCCTTCATGGAGATATGACCAAAACAATACCTGAGAGCACATAATTGCGAGATGAAAATATACTCGTTGCAGTTCAAAACCGAACAAGACCACTCACCCCAATCGATGCCGCTTGTATTCTATTGTTCCGCATCTGGTGCGTTGTATAGCACATACAGCGCACTAGTCACACTATGCGACTCTATAGAATTAGAGCAGGATCGATTGGCTCGAGTGGTCCGGTTTTGAACAGCAACGAGTATATTCGAAAATTACACAAAGTCTCAATTTACTATAACTACACAATTTTCTACGAACATGTACTTATTGAGCATCTTGAATCCATATCGCTAATCAAAATTGACGCTTAGGATTGTCTAATACTTATTCTATGGACTGAATGTATGAAATTTCTTATGTAATTTATTTAATTTCCGCTTTAATATAACTAACATAAACAGCTTGTTTAATACTTCTAATGGCAATATTTTAACCATATTGATAAACAATACGTTCAGGATTGACAAATAGTTCATTTTATAAACTCAATGTATGACATATCGAATATTCCTGAATCTTTATGGAATTTCTGATGAAAATATGTATCTAGAACCATGTTGGCCACATTTGAGTTCGTAATTATGGTTAAGTGTAAGAAGGGTTCAGTCTCACCATCGGTGGATTAATTCGGGTTTTAAAAATCAGTGGGGTTGTGTATAACACACGACCGGTTGACGTAGACTTCGTTAAACCGTTTGATTAGTACTCAGGTACTGTTCTAATGGGACGTAGGGTTAGCATAAGTAAGTGAGAAAGTATGTAAGAACATTCGCTTGATTCGCTTCTTAGTAATTATTTGGCGGCCCTGGAAAGGGACGTTTGATTTGAATGTTGGTATGATGAAAGGCAACGGTGGTGCTGGCTGTAGTGATTGTGTTGATATGATAGACCAGCTGGAAACCATTATCCTTATCGCGTTATAGATTGTTCAGGGTCTGTTTGGGAATTCAAAGTCAACACTTAATTATATTTTTGATAGTTGACAGTCGCGAAAATCTCCAACTGATTGAAGCAAAAATCTCGAAAATCTATCGAGAAATGATAAAGCTATTAGCGTTCAAACTGTTTCAGTTATTTTCAAATTTTCATTTGACCTCTACCCTTGCCGTAAGGCGTAGTCTGATCAAAAAGCGTGGGTGTGGTCCAAATAGATCGTTAGACCAGCATTAGATAGTAATTATGTTAGAAAATTCTTTTGTACACTCTTTAGAAAGCATTTGGTGAAGAATCAAAACGTTGTCCGTGATAAGGAATTTCTTGATATTTACCGGAACGCAACAAATATATTACAAATATATATTTGTATAAATAAAATGGCAATCGTTAAACCTTTAGGTTGGTGCAAATATCTCAAAAAATAAATCAATCAAGAAACGATCGAATTATTAGCGTCCGGTGTTTCAATTTTTTGTGACGGCAGCCATTTGTAAATTGTACACAATTCTCAAGGTATGCAACGAAGAGAAAACTAAAATTATTATAGCCACCGCTGTCTTCCAATTGGTTAGAACTTGGAAAGTAATTTTAGATAAATTCAAATCATACAAACTCTCTCGAAATTGAATTCGTCGTCCTGAAAAGGACGGATTCGAAATGGTCCGCATTTGAATTCAAACCTTCTCGGTCTTTTGATGAATCAGGTTATTTCACTCGTTGCACGTTGCGCCTTACCAAAAGATGGCTAGCAGCAAGACACACACACACACACACACACACACACACACACACACACACACACACACACACACACACACACACACACACACACACACACACACACACACACACACACACACACACACACACACACACACACACACACACACACACAAGCACCTTATTTCGCTCGTCGTGGCTGCACCCACCGGCTGGCTACAAATAAATCACTGGCTTGGGCCTAGCAAACCATTGCATAATTTATGGCTGCCTAGCAACGGTTGCCTAGCCAACGGCTTGCTAGCAACAGCCTGCAGCGCAATCAGCGCAATCTCCAATGGTTGGTCGCCAGTGCACCTTCTATGGTACTTGCCACCGTCAGCTGCCACATCCACATTGGCGCCTTGCCGCTCAGCACTGCCGAATGCACCCTTCAGGGTACATGCCATCGCCAGCTGCCAATCCATAATGGCTCGTTGCTCCGCACAGCTCCAGTACTGCAACACGAATGAGAAAATTTGCGAAGGTGTACCCGTTTTATATCGTTCACTGTTGCATATGAGACCTCCCTTGCTCACATTTGAAATCTGTGATAGGAAACTACTGTTTATTTAGTAAATTTAGCCTGCAAAACAAAATAATAAGACATCACCTTTTATTTTCGTTATTTTCAATAGTTTGAAATTGTTAACGGATATTGTTTGATAATTGAATTGATACGCGGGAAAATTTCCAACCGATTGGTGTAAACATCTTGAAAATCTATCAAGCATTTATTAAGATATTAGCGTTTAATTTGTAACGATATTTCGTGACGGTCGCTAATTTTTAGATTTTCAATTGACACCTTACCCTTGCCATAAGACGTTTCAATTTTTCATGACGGCAGCCATTTGTAAATTGTGCACAATGCTCAAGGTATACAACGAAGAGACAATTAAAATTGTTTTAGCCACCGCTGTCTGCCAATTGGTTTCAATTGCTCGTGACGGCAGCCATTTATAAATTATGCACAATGCTAAAGGAATGCAACAAAGAGAAATCTACAATTGTTTTAGCCACCGTTTTCTGCCAATTGGTAAGATAAATTCAAATTAAACAAACTCTCTCAACATTGGATTGGGCGTCCTGAAAAGGACGGATTTTGAATAATCCGCATAAGAATTGAATCCTTGTCGGTCTTTTCACAAAGCTGCCGTGCACGTTGCGCTATAAATAAAGATGGCTACCGAAAGTATAACACACACTCAGGCAACTTATTTCGCTCCTCGTGGTGGCGCCCACCGGCTGGCAACAAATCATCACCAGCTTGGGCAACCGGCTGCCTAGCACACCACTGCAATTTAGTGGCTGCCTAGCAACGGTTGCCTAGCCAAGGGCTTGCTAGCAACAGCCTGCAGCGCAATCAGCTACCTGTCCACTGGTTGGTCGCCACTGCACCTTCTATGGTACGTGCCACCACCACCTGCCAAATCCAAATTGGCGCTTTGCCGCTCCGCACTAGAGGCTTCGCGCCATCGAGGTTGCCTTCAGAGCTCATGCCATCGCCAGCTGCTTATCCTCGATGGTTCGTTGGTCTGCCCAGCTCCAGTACTGCGACACTAATGAGTAAATTTGCGAAGGTGTACCCCTTTTATATCGTTCACTGCTGCATATGAGACCTCCCTTGCTTACATTTGAAATCTGTGATAGTAAAATTGAGTGCATTTAGTAAATTTACTCTGAAAAATCGGCATTATAAGACATCACCTCATATTTTGGTTATTTTCAATAGCTTGAAATTGTTAACGGATAATGTTTGATAATTGAATTGATACGCGGGAAAATTTCCAATCGATTGATGTAAACATCTTGAAAATCTATTGAGCATTTATTAAGTTATTAGCGTTTAATTTGTAACGATATTTCGTGACGGTCGCTTATTTTTAGATTTTCAATTGACACCCTACCCTTCCCGTAAGACGTAGTCTACGTCAAAAATTGAAAAGAAGTAGTTTGAAATTGAGCGTAGGGCTTTGTTTTGGCAGTATTTCGAAACAGACATAGACATCTTTGCCAAACATCCCACTGCGGGGTAGGTGAAGGCAGGGACAAGTCCGCCACCTCCACTGGCAAAAATGTCTATATCTGATCGCGCTCAAACACTGCCAAAGGCACAGAATGGTTCTAGCGATGTGTAACCACTGTTTTTACACTCCCTAAAGACCACATGTGATGGGAATCAATTTCCAATTAGAGGTTTTTGAAAACACAACTTCTTGTTTTTATCAGTAATGTTTTTCTCGTCTTTGTTTACTTAACAACCTCAGAGATAAACCTGATAAAGTGTTTTATGCTGATCCTCCAGACAGCATGTTTTGACGGAAACCCCATCATAGGCATGAATACAATACTAATTAATTATGTTTTTATTACGTACAGTGTGCCAATTTAAATTATGCACTGTACGCAATAAAAATATAATTAATTAGTAGTGAAAACATGTTTGTTTGGTTCCCTTTTTGCTCCATGATGACTTTCCTGAAACTTTTCCTATCATCCGCTAAATGTGAAGCATAGTAACTGGCGCAAAAGACCAGCTGAAAAGATTAAAATAAACAGCGTAACCTGTTTACAAACCTTTAAAAACAAAAACTGCAGTATATGTTTGGTAAAAATCACTAGAACGAAAGTGATGCACCACTTTTCAGATATTTCGAATGTTCCGGATGATCCGGAGAACCATGCATTGGCCAGTCAAAATCACAAATGGGTCATTACAGTGAATTTGTTCTCATATTACATGTAAATTTATTTCAAAATAAAAACCTAAATTTATTCATCTGACCCTTTTTACACTTCTCTGGGAGTACTAGAAATCTGAACCCGGATGTGGTCATGGAAACTTGATATCATCACCATTGCACTTATTTTTGAGTTCTCATGTTGCTTGATGTATCACATAATGGGTTTTGATCCAAGTACGAATATGGCCACTTTCCTGGGAGTAGCCGGAACATCATTCTGAATGTGGTCAATATGGTTTTGAACTTTTGATATCATCACCATTGGACTTATTTTTGAATTGCCATGTAATTTGAGATGTCGCATGATGGATGTTTTTGAAGTCATAAATTGGCCACTCTTCCGGGATGAACCGATTCCAATCAATTTAAAAGCAATAAATGGGACCACATTACTTTTCATTTGGCGTTCGTTTCATACACATCGGTTCAGTAGTTGCATGAGAAACTGAGTTCGAACTTTCGTTACACACATACATATACACACATACATGTGTTTATTTCATCGAGCTGAGTTCATTTTACAAAACACTCCGCCCTCCAGGCCTTGGATCAAAAGGTTTTCGAAGATATATATATATACACTACTTTGTAAGATGGGTAGAACCGTGGTAATCTAGTACGAGATTTATTTATGTACCAGTTTTACGGGTCTCCCAGACATTCCAGGATTCTGGGCTCCCTGAACCGTTTTTTTTTCGCAAATTTGCGCGAGATGAGACCCAGATTTTCGAAAAACTGGTAAAAAAAATTTTTAATAATCGTTGTGGGAGCAAATTTTTTTCCATTCATAAATTTGGAAAAAGAAATTTAAAATAGTGCACAAAACTAAAAAAAATATTAAGTGTTAAATGAGAAAGTTGATTTTTCTTTGAATCACTGTGCAGCGTGCAGAAGGTATGCATGAAAAGCAAACTTTCGCTGCTTAACCTGCTTAAATTCTCATGAGCATTTGAGTTTACGGTCACGAATACAACATCTCATTTCTATTCATATAGATTTCATGCTAAAAGTATTCAATTCGGTTCAGAATTCGCTGTATGGATGTGATTTTTTTTTCTTGGATAGAAAAATCTGTAAATGTTTCAATAGAATTTTGATAACACACGAAAAGAGACCAAATTTACGATTTCTACGAATTCTCTTTCATGAGATAAATTGCTTAGAAATTGCTTTTGGGTGAAAACAAAAACCACCAGACGAGCATTGCTGAGCTTAACAACAAGCATCAATTGCCTCCATAACGAGTCCATCTGGCAAATATATTTCGGAAAAATCAGCAATAAATAATTGCTCAAGAAAATATAAACTTCCGATGTAATGAAAACTATGTTCGCTCCAATGCCAATGAATTGAACCTTTCGAGGAACCATAGCATGCAAAATGCACTCGATTTCAAAAGGATCAATCCTATTGCTAGTATCTAGAAACGAAATCACACACCGGTTGCTGGCGCTTCCATCCATGGTAAATGTAAATTTAATGAGCTGTTTGCACTGTAACGAAAGAACATCAACAGAAAGAAATACGACGCCTTCCATCTCTGAACTGCCAACACCCACCAACCTTGTTCAAGCAATGAAAAGCAAAGAAGCACTTCCCATCCTTCCGTGTTCCTGAACAGAGCCGGTTATGAATAACAGAGTGCAATTCACATTCCACATTGTGTCGGTTCTCCTCTCGACCCTGAAGGCACATAAAATACCACCCACTGACCCTCCACCAGCTATCCGAATAAACTCAAAAAATGAACAGAAAAGTGAATCCTTCCGAAAACGGAGCGCCTGCAAGAATTAATATCACACTTGACATCCACGGAATCAGTCATCCACGCCCGAAAAAAACTAGCACATAGCTAAAATTATCACCACCATTATCATCATCATCATCATCATCATCATCATCACCGCCGTCATCGCTGGGCAAGGCAAGCAGACAAACAATCCGATTGTGGGTTTCCGTTTTTCATTTTTCCTTATTCGTTAAGAAGGAAAACCACCCAATGAATGAATTATCATCATAATGGAGACCACCCCAGTTCCTTTACCGTTATTCATCACCTCAATGTCATCGGGTCTTCTGGTTTCATTTTCGTCCATCTTACCTAACCTAGTTACAAGTTGATGATGAGAAGTCGAAGCGTGAAACGGAATCAATTCGACCAGCTGATTCTGCTTCAGTTTCCTTGTCTGGAATGGCCATTTCTTTTCTGGATAGCACAGACGGAAAGGACCGTCGGACGGTGCTTTTGCCGTCTGCTTCTTGGAAGCCCAAATCGATCGATTTATTATAATTTTTGACGGCTTTATCCGGAGAAGTGTTTCATAATCCGATTGATGTCTTGTTTTCCTTATTTTGGCAGTAAGCTGGCATTGAATGGTTTTTTATTTGGCAATCATTTCTTCTTGAACTAAGAATGGTAATTTGGAAAGGATATCAAATAGAAAACTGTGCTGAGACAAGGAGCTGATAAAAGTAGAAGAAAGAATGTTTGTTTTGAACCTTCCTCGGGTATTAAAAAAAACTGACACATAAGACATTAGGGTCAATATTAACCCGGATTTCAACCCTTTCTAGAATTATGAAATTTCAACCTAAACATAATATTTATACCTCATTTGAAAGGTTATGGTCTCCAAAATACATTGGTGAAAGTGATGGAAAAACCTGGTTCCACTAACATTGGCCACCGGGAAACTGCTACAGAGGGAAGGAGGTTTTGATTTCGATGTGTGAACAGAATTGCATACAAAACATTCCAGACTAGCTGTAGAGAGTTGTCGTCTTCGACAAAGTTTGTTAGTATGTAATTTTTCGTCTTTTGACATTATCATATTAGTTCCAGATCATGCCGCAGGGATGGCGCTGCAGTCTATCTTTTCCAGGTGAAGCATTAGACAGTAGTGAAACGTTCTTATTTCATACGTTTCGCCCGTGTATTTGGGTCTGTGATAAATTAAGGATGCATACGCATCTATGGTTGGTGGTAGACTGATTTATTCAAAATTACTCTTACAATTTACTTCGGCTTAAGACACTTGAAGTCGTTATGTATTTTTCATGTAAATCGATGTGGTGATCGATATAAAGAGAGAGAATTGGAGAAGGCATAAAGTGGTAATTTTACACCACTGCTGTTTGGTGGGAAAGTGCTTCATGTGTTCTTTGCAGCCCATCGAACCCATTTATGTATCGCTTTGCTTATTAGGTTCCATAAGGTCTGGGAATAGCCTGACTTAACACATGTTGCCACTTGTGAGGTCAGCTAAAATAATTTTCATGGGAATAGGTTAACGTGCTGCGATGCGCATGTTACAGTTGCCGTATTGGGCAAAGTTTCTCAGTATGTCGTGTGTCATATTTTGTCATTATCAGATTAGTTCCAGATCTTACTTCAGAGATGGCGCTGCAATCTATAATTTCCAAATGAAGCTCTAGAGTTGTCGTCTCCGGCAAAAATTCTCAGTATGTCAATTTTCATCTTGTGAGATTATCATATTAGTTCATGATCTTTTAGCAGAGATGGAGCTGTAGCGTTACCTTACCTTACCAATCAGACTAAGGCCGGTGTGGCCTCTGCTGTACACAAAAGTTGTTTCCATTGTAATCAGTCCATGGCTGTTCCTCGCCAGCCTCGCTGTCTGCGGAGGGTCCGCAGGTCGCCTTCTACTTGATCGATCCACCTTGCTCGTTGCGCGCCTCTCCTTCTTGTACCTGTCGGTTCGTTTTCGGGAACCATTTTCACAGGGCTGTCGTTCGACATTCCTACGACATGCCCAGCCCATCGTAGTCGACCGATTTTTGCGATGTGTACGATGGGAGGTTCTCCCAGCAACTGGTGCAATTCGTGGTTTATTCGCCTCCTCCACGTACCGTCTTCCATCTGCACTCCACCGTAGATCGTACGCAGCACCTTCCGTTCAAAGACTCCAAGGGCGCGTTGGAGCTGTAGCCTATGTTTGTCAAATGAAGCTTGAGAGAGTTGAGTTTTTTTGGATAATATCTTTTTCAGATTTTTGAGAAAATTACCTTACTATTTGGGATGAAAAAACGTTGTTCTATGATGTTTCGTTCTTGAGTTAAGGATTTTTCAAAATTGGTGATTTTGTAACAAACCGGAAATATCAATAGGAGTTTCCCGAGAAAATTGGCAACCCTGATTTTTCAATATATTTTTTTGTGCATAAACTTATAAAGTCTACTCGCAGACAAAAATTTACGAAAATCTGAGACCCTTCGGGTCAAACCTTTACGATAACAAAATAAAAATAACCCCATCTGATAACTGCATTTTAGATGCTGTAAACTTTGCCGAATACGGCAGCTCTCCAATGCTTTATATGGCAAAGATAGATTGCAGCGCCATCTCTGCAGCAAGATCTGGAACCATAGAGAACAGTCATCTAACTAGAATTTGAAAAGTGTGTAAGAAATTTAACGGTAACTTCAGAAAGACAACATAAGTAGCAACAGCATGGTGGCGCTGCTATCGCAAAATGCCTATGTTGATATCACTGGTGAATATAAATACAGTAGGTTTCCATTTTTGGCAACACATCTTTTTTACCTTCTTTGCTTCTGAGGGAATCCATCCAACGCCTAATGCAATTTCCGATTTCACTAGATTATTATTAAGGGAACCTTTTAACATGGTTGTCTAGATAGAACAAAAATATCTTTGAAATACTTGGTTTATAAGATCATGTTGCCAAAAACGGAAACCTACTGTATTTGTATTCACCACTGGTTACCGCAACATGTTTGTGAGGCGTAAGTATTTTGATTTGAATTCGTACACAATTTTTTGAAGACATTTTATTCTAACTTAGATGTGTGTTCTCTGTGCTGGAGCTACAATGATAATGTCAAAAGACGAAAAATGACATACTGAAATTTTTTGTTGAAGTCAGCAACTCTTTATAGCTTTTTCCAGCAAAGATAGACTGCAACACCATAACTGCGGCAAGATCTGTAATTAATATAATAATGAAAAAAAAAACGACAAATTACATACTGAGAAACTTTGCCGTAGACGACAACCCTCTAGAGCTTCATTTGGCAAAGATTGACAGCAGTGCAATCTCTGCGGCAAGATCTGGAACTAAAAAGACGACACATGACATACTGAGAAACTTTATCCAAGACGGCATCTCTCTAGAGCTTCATTTATCAAAGATAGACTGCAGCGCTATATTTGTGGCAAGATCTGGAATTAATATTATAATGTCAAAAGACGACAAATGGCATACCGAGAAACTTTTCCGAAAACGGCAACTTTCTAGAGATTCGTTTGGCAAAGATAGACTGCAGTGCCATCTCTGAAGCAAGATCTGGAACTAATCTGATAATCTCAAAAGACGACAAATGATATACTGAGAAACTTTGCCACAGACGGCAACTTTCTAGAGCCTCATTTGGCAAAGATAGGCTGCAGCGTCATCTTTGCGGCCCAATTTGGAACTAATATGATAATGTCAAGTAACTATATTTTACCTTATCAACAACTTTACCCAAGACGGCAACTCTCTAGCGCTTCATTTGGCAAAGATAGACTGCAGCGCCATCCCTGCAGCATGATTTGGAACTAACATGATAATGTCAAAAGACGATTCGTTTTCACTTTGAAACTTTGCTGAAGACGCCAATCCTCTTCAATAATTATGGAATGTTTTCTATGCATTTCTGTTATCACAGTCAAAGTAAAACTTCCTTCCATTTGTAGCAGAATCCCAGGGGACAATGTTACCGGAACAAAAATTTTCAAATTTTTTTTTTGAGACCAGAAACTTTCAAATGGTGAAAAAACAGTGACTCTAATTTAAAATTTCGAAATTCTGTGAAGAGTTGAAATCCGTGTCAATATTTAACCTAGTGTCTTCAATGTTACTTTTTTGTACAACCATCTTAAATTGTTTTTTTTTTTAATATTTTTATGCAACAATGAAGAATTCCGTAATACACTAAGTGTCAGAAAATTTCAGCCCGATTGGCTAAAAAAAAAAAAAACTACCAGGAACAGCCCAACGAGGTTGTACGCAAAGTTATTTATTTATTTATTTATTTATTTATTTGTCGTCAATCAATAGTAGACCGTTTTGTTACAATAGTGCTTACATTTTATGTTTCACTTATATATACAGTACGCCTTAGGAAACTAACACATCAGATTTGCATTTTTAATGTTTTGAATCGTTCGTCATTATCTAATTGAATTGAAGTATTGTTTTAGTTTTGTTTTGGTCATAGTAAAGTCTACATTTTCTCCATGCTTATTGTAAGTTGCCATCATCTCATTCAGAGGTACAAATTTGGCGTAATTTGTACGATGATGGCTTGTAATAAATATATTTCTATTTCGTAGTTGCCGCGACGGTATGTAAAAATTAAGTTTTGACAAAAGTTCTGCTGAATCAACGCGTTGCGAAACAATGTCATTTACGAATGATACTAATGCAAATTCACGGCGCTCTTTTAATGATTGGATGCTGATGAGCATGCAGCGGGCTTCATAAGATGGAAGCGGGAACCGTGTCCAACCTAATTGACGAAGTGCATACAGTAAAAATTGCTTCTGTACTGATTCTAGTCGTTCTTCATGGGTGACTGAAAATGGTGACCAAACTACGCTACAATATTCCAGTATTGACCTCACATATGCAATGTACAATGTTTTTATTGTATACGGATCATGAAAATTGTAACAAAAACGTTTTATAAATCCAAGCATATTATTTGCTCTGTTGATGATAGTATTGTAATGCTCAATGAAAGTTAGTTTCGAGTCCAAGATAACTCCTAAATCCCTTCTTCTTTTACATTTTTCAACTGGCTGATTCCTTAGATTGATAGTTATGTCTGGAGTGTTTCGTTTTCTACTAAAAGCTATCGAATTACATTTCTTTACGTTCAGCTGTAAAAGACTTTTGTTGCACCAAATATAGAAATCATTTATTTCTTTCTGGAATGTCATGATATCTTCTTTGTTTCTTATTTCTAAAAATAGTTTCATGTCATCAGCGTAAATAAGAAATTTAATGTTTTTGAGAATAAAGGAAATGTAATTTACATACAAAATGAATAAAAGAGGACCTAAGTGAGAGCCTTGGGGGACTCCAGAAGTGACCTTAATAGGATTTGATTTCTTCCCTTTGAATCTAACTATTTGTTGACGGTTAGTAAGATAGGATTCGAGCCATCGGAGGATTCCTGCCTCAATTCACATTTTTCGCAATTTGAATAGAAGCATGGGTATGTCAATGCGATCAAAAGCCTTGCTGAAGTCTGTATAAAGAGCTTCTACATGGTTGCCATTGTCCATTGCTATCAGTGAGTAGTTGACGAATTCCAATAAATTTGTGCTAGTTGATCGTCCTTTGAAGAATCCATGTTGCTTATTAGTCAGTCTGTTTTTGATTTGAGAAAACAATTTTTCATTGATAATTGCTTCAAAAAGTTTAGGAATGCAGGAAATAATGGCAATTCCACGATAGTTACCAATGTCCGATTTTTTTCCACTTTTAAAAATAGGTACTAGATAGAAACTTTTCCAAAGTTTGGGGAAGATCCCAGATTCCAGTGACATATTAAAAAGCCAAAATAAAGGTGCTGTAAGTTCTAATGCTAAGTTCTTCATAAATACGGGTGGTATTCCATCAGGGCCAGAACCTTTGGAAACGTCTAATTTATTCAAACCTTCCAAGATGTCTTGAAATTTGACTTGACTAACTCCAATGTCCCTTGAAAATTCTGGGAAGAAATTGAAATATTCATAATCGCGATCTTCTTCATCAAAAGTGGTATAGATTTCTTGGAAGAATGTTGCAAATAGATTGCAAATTTCTTCCGCGTTATCACCAACATTTGAGTTAAGATGCATTCTAGATGGGAAATTGTCAGATTTCAGCTTAGGTTTAACATAATTGAAGAATTTTTTTGAACAAGACTTAATTTCAAGTTCGGTTTTTGAATTATGCTCATCATATGCATTACTAATAGCAAGATTCAGTTCATCGCAAACCTTCAAATAGTATGTCAGATTATTACTGTTACCATCTATTTTATACATTTTGTGGGCCTTTTGTTTCCGTTTTTTTTTTTTTTTTTTTTTTTTTATTTTATATTGGTGGTGGGTTGTCCTTTTTTTTTTGTTTTTTTTTTGTGGTGGTTGTTCGTAGTTATCGTAGGACTTCGTAGCAATAAGGTCTGACTCCACATTAATCCGGACACTTTCAAATCATTGTAACTTTTGAAATATTGCACGTAGGAATGAAACATTTCACTGTGGTATAGCTGAGAGTCTATCATAAGACTTTGATTGATGTTTACATTTCATGTTTAGTATTCAAGCTGGCGACGAAAGAAAAACAAGTGCGCGAGCGAATTTTGTACGGCCGTACGGCAAATCCTGACTTGTCAATACGGGACCTTGCAAAAACATTGGATTTGCCTAAATCCACTGTTCACGATGTGCTCAAATCATTTTCGGAACGTTTGACGGTGGAGGGGAAACCGAGAAGTGACAAAAACATTGGACGCGCTGATCCTGTCATGGACCGAAAGGTGAAAAGGATATTAACGAAAAACCCAAATCTCTCCATTCGAACGGTGGCTCGTAAAATAGGGATGTCGCCTGGTTTTGTCCAAATATCAAAACAACGTTTGGGACTTAAGTCGTATAAAGTAAAAACAGTTCCAAATCGCAACGACAAACAGAACTTGGCAGCAAAATCACGGGCTCGACGTTTGTACTGCGAATATTTGACGAAGTTTTCATGCGTTGTTATGGACGATGAAACTTATGTCCTGGAGGATTTCAAACAGCATCCAGGGCTGACTTTTTAATCTGCTATTGCCAGAAATGCTACAGCTGAGCATTTCAAAACGAAGAAGGCATCCAAAATTTCCCAAAAAATACCTTGTGTGTCAAGCAATTTGCACGTGTGGCAAAAAGAGTAAATCTTTCGTCACTACAGGCACAATCAACAAGGAGATCTATCAGAAAGAGTGTCTGCAGAAGCGATTGCTACCCTTCATCAAAAGTCACAAAAAAAAACCTTTGTTCTGGCCCGATTTGGCATCATGCCACTATGCTGAAACTGTGATGGAGTGGTACCAAGCAAATCAAGTGAACATTGTACCAAAAACCTCAAACCCACCAAATTGCCCAGAGCTACGACCAATCGAGAGATATTGGGCTCTGATGAAGCGGAAGCTTTCTGGAAAGAAGCAAGGAATCAAAGACATCAAACACTTCCAGCAAATTTGGACAAAGACGGCTTCTACGATTTCTGAAGAGTCTGTACAAACCCTAATGGACGGAGTTAAGCGCAAAGTTCAGAAATTTTATGCAAATACCGAATAACTATGTTTTGTCTTCACGAATTGTTAAAACACATCCCATGAATCTGAAATAAACAACTACGACGGAAATATAATGCGAAATTTATGTTTTATTCATGTTTTGAGGTGTCCGGATTATTGCGGATACAGACCTTATGTAATGAATGTTATAATCAGTTGATTCAATATTTCGTGACGGTCGCCATTTGTAAAGTTTCTGTTTGGAATGCTTCTTCTTCTTTAGCATTTCAAGTTTATTGCTTACTCTCAACTTAGTGTTCTAAATGCACTTCCACAGTTGTGTGGCAAGTGCAATCATACGCTTTGCCCAGGGAGTCGAGAAATTTTCCTTTACGAAAAATTCCTAGACCAGACCGGGAATCGAACCCAACCACCTCCAGAATGGTGTTGCTTAGTCGCTGCGGTTTTTTATGACTGAGCTAAGGGTGGACCTGTTTGACATGCTTCTCTTGGCATAAGCTTGTTTTATATTTGCGCTTCGGAATAATATAAAGTTTAATTTAGTTTGATAATGTAGATTTTAAATTTCCGAGCCGTGTTTGAAATTGTACAAAAGATTTAAATTATACGGCGAAGGGGAAGCTGAAACTTTTAAGCCACTGCTGGCTTCCAATTGACAATAATTTGGAAGGGTATATTAGATAATTTCCAATCAAACAAACTCTTTAGCTGGGAAAATCAAATTGATCGTTCTAAAAAAAAAACGGATTTTCAATGGTCCATGTTTGATTGATCTTTTTTGGACCTCTCGTATGGCCCATTCACATCTTTACTAATATTGGGCGACAATTCATTAGCCAGCAATACTAGCGTCATATGTGCAATAGTAATTAGCAGATAATTGAAATCAATTAGCAGATAATTTAAATCAATTATCTGCTGATTACTAGTAACTGGTCATGCTAATGTTGCATTTTCTTCAAATATTAGCACTGTTGATGGTGGCTGCCCTAGCAAAGCAAAATAACAAGCTGATATCATATAAATAACAAGTTCTGTTATCTCAGATATCGTTTTGATTTCCGCTGTTATCACATAACAAATTAAGTTATCACCATTGGCTTATTTTGTTATAATATGTTATCATTTTAAACATACAGTTTTTGACGAACGTTACTAATTGAATGAAAAACTATAAATATTACCAGCATATTTGATCAAGATATTTTGCTTTTTATCAACAACAACAAAAAATCAGATATTAGCGTGAGAGTTTGATTTCAAATTGATAACATAATTTGAAACTATTTCAATAAATTTGCTTAGACTACAGGATTTGTTATCAAGATGTTCTCACTGATAGTAAAATAAGCTATAACTATGATATTCAACGAGTATTTTTTGTTCTTCATTCTGTTATTTTGGCTGTTTATTCAGCCTCAATGATAACATTTTCAGTGATTAAACAATGATAACCTAGATATTAGATTTTTTTTATCAATTGGGTATAATCCTTTGCTCGGGTGGCGTATACCGTTCATAACACTCAACCGCCTAACCGAACTATGGCTGCCAACTAGATCATACTTATTTTGCTCTAGGTTGCGCCAACCGGCTGGCTACAAGTTCTCTACTGGCTTGGTTAACCGACTGCATAACCAATGGCTGCCTAGCAATGGTTGCCTTGCCAAAGGCGATAGAGCCATCAGCTACCTGGCCAATGGTTGCTCGCCAGAGAACTCCTCAGAGTACTTGTCACCGCCAGCTGCCAATACAATACTGGCTTACTACCGCACTGAACAGCTCCAAGGCTGCCGTGCAAGAATGAAGCATTTTGCAAAGGGGCACTCCTTTTATATCGTTCACTGCTGCATATGAGGAAGAGATGATAGAACGCTCAGGAGCCGCTTATTAGAACCAGCTCTTCAAAAAGAGTGAGCGAGCCACAGCTCTATGAAATCGAACCACGGCTCTCAAATGAACGCGGCGTTCAAAATTGAATGGCGGCTCACTACAAACGGTTTTGAACCACGAACGGCTCAAACAAAATGAACTGCTGCCCTTCCAAAGGAAAATTACAAGCTGATATCATATAAGTAACAAATTCTGCTATCCCAGTTTTCGTTTTGATTTCCGCTGTTATCGCATAACAAATTAAGTTATCCCTATTGACAAATTTTGGTATCGTATGTTATCATTTTGAACACACTATTTTTTATGAACTTATAACGTTGTTCAATTGTATTGTAAAACTTTAAATATTTCCAGCATATTTGAACGAGAAATTTTGCATTTAATCAAAATATTTTTGTTCAGTTATAAGCATGAAAATTTGATTTCAAATTGATAACATAATTTGAAACTATTTCAATAAATTTGCTTACAATACAGGATTTGTTATCAAGTTGTACGCAGTGATAACAAAATAAGTTATTATTATGATATTCAACGAGTATTTTTTTATTATTCATTCTGTTATTTTGGCTGTTTATTCAGCCTCAATGATAACATATTCAGTGATCAAAAAATGATAACCTGGTATTAGAACTTGTTATCAATTTGGTATAATCCTTTGCTCGGGTGGCGCTGTCACAATTCTGAGCTTTGCCTGTGGTTTTTTTTTTTTTTTTTTTTTTTCTTCTAGCTATAACAACAACCGAGGAAGAAGAACTTCAACCGGGGTGTTTTGTTTCTTCTGCTTGTTTTCTCTCCTCTCCCGGGTGGATAGAGAGTTCGGGGGGGGGGGCTGTTTTTTTTTTTTTAATTTTTTTTGAAAAAAATATAAAAATATGTGTGGGGGGCGTGTGTAATAAAAAAATTATACAAAAAAAAAATGGGTGGAAAAATTTTTTTTTTTTATATTTTTTTTATTATAATTTTTTAGAGAATAATAAATAATATATATTTTTTTTTTTTATATTTTTTTTTTTTTTTTTTCCTTTCCATCACTGAAAGCCCGCACCTTTCCCTTAAGAACCCTTATTGCATTTTGTGCATCCATTCTTTCTTCAACTCCAGCTCGTTCTCAAACACCTTGGACGATTTTTGAACTTTGGCCTTAATTATGGCCCAAAATCTTTCCACCGGACGAATCTCTGGTGAATTTGGGGGGTTGGCGGTTTTTGGTACAAAAACAACGTTATTGTCTCTGTACCAATCCAACGTCGATCGCGCTTTAAGGCATGATGCCAGGTCCGGCCAAAATAATGACTCGCCTCCGTGGGACCGCAGGAAGGGCAACAGACGCTTCAGGAGGCACTCGGTGCGGTAAATTTCGCTGTTGATGGTACCCGTTGTGATGTACGGTTTACTCAGTTTACCACAGTGGCATATGGCCTGCCAGAGCAAGCATTTTTTGGCGAATTTGTCCACTTTCTGTTTCCTTTTGTCTTCCGGAACATCAAACCGTGATTTTGCAACGTAGAACTCCAGCCTCGGTATCTGTTTTGCGTCTGCCTTGATGTAGGTTTCGTTATCCATAACCACACACATTGGTTTCGTTAACCCCTCTCGATACAGCTTCCTTGCGCGGGATTTGGCCACCGTGTTTTGTTGATCACGCCGGTTCGGTGTCTTGCGGACCTTGAATACACGAAGCCCAGCTCGTTTCATGGTTTGCTGAACGAACCAGGCGGAACACTTTGCCTTCAGAGCCGCGTCGCGAATCGAAAGGTTCGGATTACACTTGAAATAATCCAACACCTTCCGGGCCTTCACAGGGTCAACTGTCTTCGATTTTCTTCCACTTCCAGCCCGCCGCTCAGTCGTTATATGGATGATTCCCAGTTGTCGTCCGATCCATCTCATGGTCGCAGTCGGATTTTCCATGACGGCGCGCAAAATTCTCCGGCAATTTTCTTCTTGTTTCGATGACATCTTAATAACCACTGAACAGATTGTTATGAAATTTTGCACATGTAAACAATATACTCCAAACTAGTTATACTCAGATTTTCAACAATGTTTACGCACGGAAAAAAAGTTACACACGGATAAAAATGGTGCATTTTTTTCGAGTACAGGCCTTATATCTGTATTGAGGGTATTGAGGAAATTATCAAAAAATTGCGTAAAAAATATAGGTTAGGGGATTTTCTAGTATTTTATTTGAGAGGAGGGTGAGGAATGCTTATTTTCCAAAAATAAAGTAAACTTATACTCTCTTTTTCACTGGATTCAAGAGCCTCATTTATAATTTTTTCTGTTTTACAACTGTCACAAACTTTCTGGACAACCTCTTATTTTTTAAGGAGTCTTGGTCTTTTCAAAATTACACATATTCGTGTGATCCTTCTTGTTTTGCAGCAACTGACGTATGCTTCAACAAAATAGACTGCTTTTAGCGATTCTGCATGCGATCACCCTGCTACCAGGTGGTGAATCCACCTGTGTATCGCCAATCGTAGCAACCCTGTTGTGTACAGAAAAAAGTTGACGGCGTCTTATCACCCAAATGGACCTGCTGGTGAAACATTTTTTTGCGGGGGGGGGGAGTGTTGTTTAGAGGGGGACGCGGGGGGGGGGGGGGGAGGGGGGGTGGTTTGGCGGGGGCGTGGGGGGAATTTCGGGGGGGGCGGTTGTGGGGGGGGGGGGGGGGGGGTGGGTTTTCGGGGGTGGGGGGGGGGGGGAAAAGGAAAGCGGGGAGAAAAAAGTTGTTGGGGGGGGGGGGGTGGGGGGGGGGGGGGGGCTGTGATATAAGTGGCGCCGCGCGAAGTTCAGAGCACTGGTTCCCAACCTTTTCAGCTCCACGGCCCCTTTTGTGAACAATTGGATGTCTCGCGGCCCCCTGGAAAGTACCGTGAATAAATTTCGTTGAGATAAATAAAAACAATTGATTTGATCTGTTACTGTTAGATATTCGTTTTATTTCAAAATAACATGTCAATAACAGGAAACAACTGATTCAGTGCGATTGTTGCACCTGCTTTTGAGCAACTAGTTTCGTAATACGGGGCTGTGTTTGCGACAATGCCAATCTCATATCATCCTCAACGTTCAATCTGTTTCTGGTCTTGGTCTTTATTTGGAGAAGAGTTGAAAATCCGCTCTCGCAGAGGTACGTAGAAGCAAACGGGACAAGGATCTTCAATGCCAGCAAAGCAACTTTGGGATACGACTCGTACATGATACACCAGAACTGGTTCAAATCTTTTTCACGGAACAAATCACGAGATGAGGAATCATTTCTCAGGTCCAAATATTCGTCCTGTATTTCGTCAGGAAGACTAGCCACATCCAGCGAAGAAGAAAACGGATTCCGGACTAAAGCAGCATCTTCTTGCGTTAGCTCAGGGAAGTAGCGCTCAAATTGTTCATCCAGCGAGTCAAGATGAGAAATAATTTCTGATTTCAAAACCGAATCCAGCTCGTTCGCTCCTTTGTCAGTCGTACTGCTGAGCCTATCGAACATGGCAACATTTCCAGAACTAACCTTTCGGCGCCAGTTTTTCAGCTTTGCCACGAATGCTTGAAGGTTGTCTTGAAAGTGAATTAGATTGGTTTGCTTTCCCTGTAGCTTCAAGTTCAGTGAATTCAGATGTTCAAAAATATCTGCTAGGTAAGCAAGGCGCATGTGCCAACCATCGTCACTGAAATTAGCAAGCAAGTCGTTTTTCCCTTGATTTTCCAAAAACATTTTGATCTCGTCCTTCAATTCAAAAACTCGGTTGAGAACATTCCCTTTCGACAACCAGCGCACGGCAGTGTAGAAAAGAAGAACCTCATGATCTGCATTCATTTCTTTGCAGAGTTCTTTGAATAAACGAGTGTTTAGAGCCCCAGATTTAACATAGTTCACAATTTTGATGACCGAATCAAGTACCTTTAACAATGGTTCCGGCAGGGTCTTGCTGGCAAGGGCATATCGATGAATCATGCAATGAATACCTTTGGCGTGTGGAGCAAGGTCTTTGACCTTTTTCTGAAATCCTGATTTCTTACCAAGCATTGCTGGAGCGCCATCGGTGCAAACTCCACCGACTTTTTCCCACTGTAAGCCACCCGATTCAAAAAATGTCTTGATTTTAGCCATAATATCATCACTTTTGGTAGTAGTTTCCAAATCGCTACAGAAAAGAAACTCTTCCTTCAAATCGCCAGAGTTAACGTACTTCACAAATACCATAAGTTGCGCACATGAGCTGACATCCGTAGATTCGTCCAGTTGAATTGCAAACAAAGGGGATTGCTTGATTTCTTCCAAAATTTGCACTTTAACATCTTCGGACATATCGGCGATTCGTCTTTGAACGGTGTTGTCCGACAGTGAGACTTGCCGCATTTTGGCCGCACTTGCTTCCCCAAGAACTAAACTCACCATTTTCAGCATGCTGGGCTTGATGAGAGTTTCTCCGATTGTGTGTGGTTTTTGTTTTTCGCAATTTCCAATGCTGCCTCATATGATGCCTGCACAACTGCAGTACTTTGTTGTTGGATGCTACCTGTAGCATCCAATCGCTGCCGTTTGAGGCCAGCTTCATGGCGTCGAAAAAATGCCACATCCTTGGTGTTATGCTCGGAATGTTTCGTGTCCAAATGTCGCTTCAGTTTTGACGGTTTCATAGCTTCAACACTCAACACAACGTTACACAATACACACTGTGGTTTATCGACTCCATTAACCGTTAGTATCGTAAATCCGTACTTAATGTATTCTTCGGAATACTTTCTTTTCTTCTCCATGTCTGCGACTACCTGCGATAAATCGTTAATTTTTAGTTCTTTTACGTTCCATGTTTATTTTTATTTTCAAGGCTAAATTACCGATTCAAATTTGCAGTATTTGCAGAAATAATCACTCGTTGTAATCCTCCGACGAAAACAAGAAACAAGATCTGAGCAGCAACAATTTTAAATCGTGCAGTCAATTGATGTGACTCGACCCATGAATGGCTACACTTCGTTGTACAGAGGGACAGAGCAAGAGATGCTCATTCATTGCTGCCACTTTTTGACGTTTGATCGTCTTTCTCAATCTAGCACACATGAATTAGTGATGGTTTGTTTTCCGTCTGCCACTAATCTGTTTCCCTCTTGCTCTCAGTTCTTCGTTTAAGATCGTGCAGTAGTGTGCTCCGATTGAAGGCCAAAATACTCAATTGACTTGCTTGTTGTGTTGGGAGTGTTGCTCTCGCGGCAGAGAGCCGACGCATAAAACAGAAAACTATTTGTCTCTTTTTCTCCCTGTTCGAGAGTTGCAGACGTTGCAGTCGGAAAACAAGTGCTGTCAGACAGTACACGGAGACAAAAAGATAACCATTCTTGTTTAACTTTTTACACTTTCAACTAAAATGGGACTTGTCAAACTTTTCAAAAAGGCGTATTACTAAACTAGCGGAAAAAGATTAAATTTTTGTTTAAAAAACCAAGACCTTCGCGGCCCCCCTGAGAGGGCTTCGCGGCCCCCCTGTCGGCCGCGGACCACCGGTTGGGAAACCCTGAAAAGGGGAAGATATGGAATAGGATTTTTTGGAAAAAATTTTTTGTTTTAATGTTGAATGAAATATGGGTGGGGGAGGGAAAGAAATTCCCAAACCGCGATGAGCGGCAACAATCGACGGCTAAAACTCGGGCACGGAAGCTCTACGAGAAGATGCTGACAAAATATGGCTGCTGTGTGATGGACGACGAAACGTATATAAAAGCCGATTTTAAGCAAATTCCGGGGTTGGAGTTTTTCACCGGCAAGAGCAAGTTCTATGTGGACGACAAATTTAAGAAGAAGAAAATGTCGAAGTTCGCCTCCAAATATCTCATTTGGCAGGCCATCTGCTCTTGCGGACTGAGGAGTGAGCCTTTCGTGACAAAGGGCACAGTAAATGGCGAGATCTACAAATCTGAGTGCCTCGAGAAGCGCCTTTTGCCGTTCTTGTAGCAGCACGACGAAGCTCCGCTATTTTGGCCAGATTTGGCATCATGCCACTATTCTAAAAGTGTCCTGGAGTGGTATGAGGCCAATTCTGTCCATTTTGTTCCAAAGGACATGAATCCGCCAAACTGTCCGGAGCTGCGCCCGGTGGAGCAGTACTGGGCAATGATGAAGCGGGAACTTCGGAAGAGCAAGAAGACAGTCAAAGACGAGAAGGACATGTTAAGAAAATGGAAAAAAAAACTGAGAAACTGGTACCGGATGACACTGTAAAGACTTTGATGGAGGGCATCAAGCGAAAATGCGTTCAATTTTACACTCAAGGCTCCATCGATTAACTTTTCTTTTGATTTTTGAAGTAAATATATGTATAAAACTACCCTAAAATTTTGGTTTGATTCTAAACATTATAAGAAAATTGGCATGACATTTTCGGTGTCGCAATAATTTCGTGTTCGCCCTTTAAACCTACTTAAATTAAACAAAAATAATCTGAGGGTGATAACTGGTCTATTCACTGGCCACTGCCTTAGTAGATACCATTTGGAAAAATTTGCCAATTTTGCCAACTAGAAAGCGAGACTTCGGAACATTTGCTCTGTGATTGTAGTGTTTTATTTAGGACTCGGCTTCGAATTTTAGGAAAAGGGCTTCTACAACAAGGTAATAGACTTTATTAGGCAAGTCGAACCTAACTGGGACAAAATACAGTTTCAGACATTGCCCATGGCATCGCAATTGTGATGGGTAAACTGGTCTGCTAAATCAAATGGGTCATACCACAATATTCCTCTCATTGGTCGCAGTGGTTTTTACGGCACTACAAAAAAAAGGACAACGTCATCTTTTGGCCCGATTTGGCCAGCTGCCACTACTCCAAGGTTGTTCTGGAGTGGTATGCTGCCGATCGATTTTGTCCCCAAGCTAATGAATCCTCCGAATTGCCCGGAATTTCGACCAATCGAAAAATACTGGGCAATTTCAAAGCAGCGACTACGACTAAGTGGCGAGGCAGTAAAGGACATTCAGCAAATACGGGCAAAATGGAAGGAATGCGCTGATTCCATGTCCGTTTCCACTGTAAAGTAACCATTTATAGACTTTTTAAACTTATTGAATCACGAATTACAGGTCATTTTGTGCGTACTAATTGACCTTTAGTCAGCCATCATTCCCCGGTTGGTCTCGACATATTCAAGGTAGGAAAAACTTTCGACTCACTCGCCATTTTATATGGTAAATCAAAAATGTTACTGGCATTGAATTAATTAATAACTATGAATATATAGAATATAAAAAAAATATATATATATATATATATATATATATATATATATATATATATATATATATATATATATATATATATATATATATATATATATATATATATATATATATATATATATATATATATATATATATATATATATATATAATATATATATATATATATATATATATATATATATATATATATATATATATATATATAATATATATATATATATATAGAGCTAAGTTTGAAACCAAATGGATTGTCGCGTAAAATTTGTCCTGCTTCTCGATTGCGAACAAGCACCACACGGTTTATTTCATACAATAACAATAAATCCAAAAAAAAAATGGCGTATTAGTGAAATCTTTTCTGAATGAAGAAGGTTTTCTCTTGATTTTAAATTTTTACTGAAATAAAGGGCGATACGGTCAAAATTTGGTCAATATCAACTTGACGTATTTCTTTCAATTTTGCATTTAAAAAACCTGAACACCCCTCATTTTGAAGGTGTGTGTGTGTAGAATGTTGCTCCTATTTTGATTTTGGAATTCACTCTTCAGTTGTCAAAATGCCGTCCAAGCAAGAAGAGCAGCGTATCAAAATTTTGCTCGCGCATCGCGAAAATCCGAGCTACTCGCACGCAAAGTTGGCAAAATCGCTAAAAGTTGCCAAATCAACCGTTACAAATGTAATTAAAGTGTTTGGGGAACGTTTGTCGACAGCCAGGAAGTCTGGATCGGGGGGAAATCGAAAACCGGCAGCCGCTGAGACGACAAAGAGAGTTGCCGGTAGTTTCAAGCGAAACCCTAACCTATCTCTCCGAGATGCCGCAAATAAGCTGGGTGTATCGTCTACAACCGTGCATCGAGCCAAAAAACGAGCCGGACTATCGACTTACAAGAAGGTAGTGACTCCAAACCGCGATGATAAACAAAATACGACGGCCAAAGTGCGATCCCGGAGGCTGTACACGACGATGCTGACGAAGTTTGACTGCGTGGTAATGGACGACGAAACCTACGTCAAAGCCGACTACAAGCAGCTTCCGGGACAGGAGTTTTATACGGCAAAAGGAAGGGGAAAGGTAGCAGATATTTTCAAGCACACGAAACTGTCAAAGTTCGCAAAGAAATATCTGGTTTGGCAAGCCATCTGTACCTGTGGCTTGAAAAGCAGCATTTTCATAGCTTCCGGGACTGTCAACCAAGAAATTTACGTGAAAGAGTGTTTGAATAAACGTCTGCTGCCTTTCCTGAAGAAACACGGTTGTTCCGTACTGTTTTGGCCGGATTTGGCATCTTGCCATTACGGTAAAAAGGCCATGGAGTGGTACGCCGCCAACAACGTGCAGGTGGTTCCCAAGGACAAGAACCCTCCCAACACGCCAGAGCTCCGCCCAATTGAGAAATACTGGGCTATTGTCAAGCGGAACCTAAAGAAGACCAAAAAAACTGCTAAGGACGAGCAGCAGTTCAAGGCAAACTGGCTTTCTGCGGCGAAGAAGGTGGACAAGGTGGCTGTACAAAATCTGATGGCAGGGGTCAAGCGTAAGGCCCGGCAATTCGGATTTGGACAAGCGGAAGCCTAACTGAATATTTTTCCTGAATTTTATACTAATTGAACTTGAAAAAAGAAATTTAATTTGATTTTTTAAATAAATGATTTCACCGATTTACACGCGTTTTCCCTTGACCAAATTTTGACCGTATCACCCTTTACTTCGTTGGAGACACTATTTTTGCAGCTTGATTTTTTGGTATGGAAAAAATAAAATAAAATTCTGTTTCATACCCATTTGCTGAAATAAAAATGTCAAACGTCAAGTGTCAACAAGAACAAAAAGAGCAATCTGTTTTAAATGTAGAAGGTTTCAAGGGAGTTAATTTTCTGATTTTAAAGTTATTCTACAAATACATCGCTATCAAACTTCGTCCATGAATATTCATAATGCACTATTTCGTTGACAATGTTAGAGCTTATTTTATGTAGAATGATTAATTTGCTTAAACATATCGGTTGACATAGCTGTTCTATGCGACAGAAAATATCTGCATAGCTTTGCGTCCAAAGCCAACACATCGGAATGTCCGAAATAAACCCTTGCATAGCATCTCATCCGCCATTCAGCCTTCGCACACGCTTGTTAGAATTTACCATATCGTCAAAGCCACGAGCCAACGGACACAAGGAACTCGCAACAAGCCACCCCGATCCGGTTGTACTTTAAAATTCGTCCACCTTCACTTTCGTTTGTCACTTAAATAACGGTCTCTAATTTGAATACACAATACCACCCAACTACCATCCGATCGCGTCATTCTACCGGTGTTAGCAAACCACCGATCATGCAATGCGACGGTAATTTACAACAATCACGTACCATCCTCGCAGCCAAGCAGTGTGTAGAAAAAAAGGATGTACGAAACCCAAATACATGATTTGGTATAAAAACAGTACGAAATCAATCAGAAGACATCAGTTACCAACTTATCAGTCAAGCCAACAACAACCAAACCAAACCCAAATCAAAATGTTCGCTAAAGTGGTATGTTTCGTTTTTTATCCCGTGTGCTCCAATTATTCTAACGCAAATTCCTTCCATACATTGCAGTTCTTCGTTGCCGCTCTGGCCATCGCTAGCGTCGCCGCCAAGCCAGGATACCTGGGTGCCCCACTGGCCTACTCTGCCCCGCTGGTGGCCGCTGCCCCGGCCGTAGCCTACTCCGCTGGATACGCTAACGTAGGAGATTCCGCCGTTGTCACCTCGCACAACTCGCAGGTTATCAACCCAGCCTACGCTGCCTACACTGCTGCCGCTCCACTGGCCTACACTGCTGCTGCCACTCAAGCTTACGCCGCTGCTCCCTACACTGCCGCTGCATATGCTGCTCCTTATGCTGCTGCATATGCCGCTCCTTTCGCTGCTCCTTATGCCGCTCAATATGCCGCTCCATATGCCGCTCCTTATGCTGCCCCTCTGGCCTACGCTGCTCCAGTGGCGGCCAAGTATGTGCTGTAAGTGATTGGGAACCGTGACAGGATGATGAGCTGATCTCAGTTTTGTGTACATACTATGTGGTTTCTAAGTATTTTATGAGTTCTTTGTTTTCTTTTTTCTTTCGGTGTAACCAAGCTAAAATGCGATGTTTGTTAAAGATTGAAGTAATACATAATTTATGAAGTACAATAATGGGTGTTTTCATTTCAAGCTTGCTAGAACTAACAGATTGTAATCTGATTTGTGAAGTGAAGAGAAGAACAGTCGGTTTTTAGGTTTTGGAAGTCCGTACTTGCAAGCGAGATCTTTTCCCGGGTTTCAGGTGTGATCTTCGACATTCGTATTGAACGGTGAGATTTGCGTACTAAAAGCTGAAATTGAAAATATTATGGTTAAATTTTCCCACATCAATTCTAGTTCAGATTCAAATTATATCTTAACGTTTCTAAGATTGAACATCTTAAAACTCACAACTGAAACAGTCAATCCAAGGATATTCGGAGTTGCACATAAGTGTTGAAAGTGTTATTCATAAATTCCTAAAAGTTGTGCTCCAATTGATATGGACTTGGTTCTATATCACGTTAAGCAGTGCTTTGAAATATTTTCGGTGCCTTCCTATCTATACGACCAACCGCACCAATACGTTAACATCGGTAAATTGTTACCCAGTTTGACTACTCGACACTGCACCGGTGGTTGGTAACCGGGTTGAAAAATGACAATTTGCTCGCTCGGTTCGTAAGCAGCCGGTTCATAAATTTGACAACCCGATCCAACCAAGCTGAGCGTTGCTATTTGAAGAAAAATAAGCAAAACAAGTTGAAACATTAAAACAACAGCTTCATCTGGAAGACTTTCATTTCAACTCGAGTGTTTCCGATTTGTTTAACACTTTAATATTTGCAAATTTCACATTTATTGTGATATATTGTGAAAAAATGAGTACATCAAAACCCCGTGGAAGGAACTGGACGCAACAAGAGAGCGAAGTGCTTTGCAGGGCTTGACTGGATGTTTCCCAAGATTCAATCTTTGGGACAAACCAGAACGTCGAAAACTTGTACGGAAGAGTATACGAACTATACACTGCACGAAATATTTAGCGAAACGAAACTTGTGGAAGAATAAATTTGAGTCTTATTGTGTGACCTAATTATGAACGACCGGTGCGAAAGTGGGTGGCTAAATCAAAATAGAAGCGCTCTCTGTCATCAAACGGTGGGGATGGTCTAAGATGTCTGGACAAATATGTTTGACGCGTGAACAACTACCATGCTTTTCATTCGGAGTAGGACAATCAGATTATTACCATGTATCGGTAATTGTTGACGTATACAAACTATTCAATTCGTCTGCGGTTGACATTTTTTTTTCCTTACGACTGCATTGAAAAAATAGACAGTTTTCATCGCCATTTTATTCGATTTTCCTGCCACTTGATGGTAAATCACAGTACTCTCACTGACAAGATGTTATTTTACTTGATGTAGAATTAAGGTAAACATAGAAAACAACGCCTTCTACTAAAATAGATTACTTCTGCCAATTTCAAACTCTAGTCTAGTATGCAGCTCAAAAGTAGTGCGCATTAGTATAGGATAAGTAATGGCAAAGAAATGCTTTTACTGTCGGAATTACTTACCTTGTATGCAGTTGAAAAGGAAAGCAAACCATGGACGGTTTTGTGACGTTAGTAACGCCTGCCCATGTAATCTAAATGGGGCTGTCACTTTTCCTTGCGGAATAATATTCCGTTCGATTGTTCCGCAAGATAACCGCTCTCTTTTCATTAGGTAACGCAGCAGTGTGTATGTGCGTGTGTTTATTTCAAGGTTCAGGGAAATCCTTATGGACTAAAGCCTAGTATGCAGCTGGCAAGTAAAGACCTGAAGTAATTTTTAGCATTTGTACCGAAATATTTTGGACAATTGCTCCAGTATGGGTGACATGTCAGTTTTCCTTGCGGAACAATCGAACGGAATATTAAAGGAAAAGGGAAAAGTGACAGTCCCATTCAGATTTCATGGGCAGGCGTTACTAACGTTACAAAACCGTCCAAGGCTTGCTTTCCTTTTCAGCTGCATACAAGGTTAATAAATCCGACAGTAAAAGCACTTCTTGACCATTACTTGTCTAATACTAATGCACACTACTTTTGAGCTGCATACAAACCTGTAGTTTGAAATTGGCAGAAGTAATCTATTTTAGTAGAAGGCGTTGTTTTTTATGTTTTCCTTAATTCTAAATCCAGTGAAATTACATCATGTCAGTAAGGGTACTGTGATTTACGATCAAGTGGCAGGAAAATCGAATAAAATAGCGATGGAAACGGTCTATTTTTTCTGTGCAAATGTAAGGAGAAAATGGAGCTGCATACTAGCATTAACGCAACACAAAGGCCTGCACTTGGTCATCGTGCACTGTATCAGAGTGTGGACAAGTTCGTCGACCTTGAGATAAGGCTGACTTCTGATCCCACAAAGTCTTCCCGAAACCGTGGAAGTGTTCCCGAAACCGAACCATGTTAAGCCATTTTGCTCCCACATACTGGTGCAATCGGCGCGATTAGTTCCGGACTGCGGATCTACCAAACAACGACGGCGAGCTCCCCGACAAATATCCCCCGAAACCGACAACCCGCTACCCCACTCAACCACTCGCTTGTTGTTTCTCCCGCCATTTTCACTGTAGAGCCAACATGATTTGCGTAATGGTTCCGTTAATCGCATTCCACGTACTTTCGTCACGACACATTCTATAGACGACGTTAACTGGGCAAGCATCTTGCTTCGCAATGATCCGATTTGTGGGCAGTCAAAGACCAAGTGCTCCGGTGTCTTTTGGACGTCTGCGCACTCCGGAGTCCGGGTAGAAGGGTGACGCTGCGTGTCTGAATCGATGCAAGTATTGCCTAAAGCAGGGTTTCCCAACCGGTGGTCCGCGGCCGACAGGGGGGCCGCGAAGCCCTCTCAGGGGGGCCGCGAAGGTCTTGGTTTTTTAAACAAAAATTTAATCTTTTTCCGCTAGTTTAGTAATACGCCTTTTTGAAAAGTTTGACAAGTCCCATTTTAGTTGAAACTGTAAAAAGTTAAACAAGAATGGTTATCTTTTTGTCTCCGTGTACTGTCTGACAGCACTTGTTTTCCGACTGCAACGTCTGCAACTCTCGAACAGGGAGAAAAAGAGACAAATAGTTTTCTGTTTTATGCGTCGGCTCTCTGCCGCGAGAGCAACACTCCCAACACAACAAGCAAGTCAATTGAGTATTTTGGCCTTCAATCGGAGCACACTACTGCACGATCTTAAACGAAGAACTGAGAGCAAGAGGGAAACAGATTAGTGGCAGACGGAAAACAAACCATATAATTCATGTGTGTAGATTGAGAAAGACGATCAAACGTCAAAAGTGGCAGAATGAATGAGCATCTCTTGCTCTGTCCCTCTGTACAACGAAGTGTAGCCATTCATGGGTCGAGTCACATCAATTGACTGCACGATTTAAAATTTTCGGAACTAAAATTGTTGCTGCTCAGATCTTGTTTCTTGTTTTCGTCGGAGGATTACAACGAGTGATTATTTCTGCAAATACTGCAAATTTGAATCGGTAATTTAGCCTTGAAAATAAAAATAAACATGGAACGTAAAAGAACTAAAAATTAACGATTTATCGCAGGTAGTCGCAGACATGGAGAAGAAAAGAAAGTATTCCGAAGAATACATTAAGTACGGATTTACGATACTAACGGTTAATGGAGTCGATAAACCACAGTGTGTATTGTGTAACGTTGTGTTGAGTGTTGAAGCTATGAAACCGTCAAAACTGAAGCGACATTTGGACACGAAACATTCCGAGCATAACACCAAGGATGTGGCATTTTTTCGACGCCATGAAGCTGGCCTCAAACGGCAGCGATTGGATGCTACAGGTAGCATCCAACAACAAAGTACTGCAGTTGTGCAGGCATCATATGAGGCAGCATTGGAAATTGCGAAAAACAAAAAAACCCACACAATCGGAGAAACTCTCATCAAGCTCAGCATGCTGAAAATGGTGAGTTTAGTTCTTGGGAAGCAAGTGCGGCCAAAATGCGGCAAGTCTCACTGTCGGACAACACCGTTCAAAGACGAATCGCCGATATGTCCGAAGATGTTAAAGTGCAAATTTTGGAAGAAATCAAGCAATCCCTTTGTTTGCAATTCAACTGGACGAATCTACGGATGTCAGCTCATGTGCGCAACTTATGGTATTTGTGAAGTACGTTAACTCTGGCGATCTGAAGGAAGAGTTTCTTTTCTGTAGCGATTTGGAAACTACTACCAAAAGTGATGATATTATGGCTAAAATCAAGACATTTTTTGAATCGGGTGGCTTACAGTGGGAAAAAGTCTGTGGAGTTTGCACCGATGGCGCTCCAGCAATGCTTGGTAAGAAATCAGGATTTCAGAAAAAGGTCAAAGACCTTGCTCCACACGCCAAAGGTATTCATTGCATGATTCATCGATATGCCCTTGCCAGCAAGACCCCTGCCGGAACCATTGTTAAAGGTACTTGATTCGGTCATCAAAATTGTGAACTATGTTAAATCTGGGGCTCTAAACACTCGTTTATTCAAAGAACTCTGCAAAGAAATCAATGCAGATCATGAGGTTCTTCTTTTCTACCCTGCCGTGCGCTGGTTGTCGAAAGGGAATGTTCTCAACCGAGTTTTTGAATTGAAGGATGAGATCAAAATGTTTTTGGAAAATCAAGGGAAAAACGACTTGCTTGCTAATTTCAGTGACGATGGTTGGCACATGCGCCTTGCTTACCTAGCAGATATTTTTGAACATCTGAATTCACTGAACTTGAAGCTACAGGGAAAGCAAACCAATCTAATTCACTTTCAAGACAACCTTCAAGCATTCGTGGCAAAGCTGAAAAACTGGCGCCGAAGGTTTTTTTTGCCTGAAGCAAGCATGGGCAGACAGATACCGCAAGAAGTACAAGTGTGTGTGTGTGTGTGTGTGTTTTTTTTTTGATTAACGAGTTGGTAAATCTTTTTATGAACAAGCCCGGCCTCCCTTTCGATAGTAGGCTATCTATCGAATTCGTAAACCGGGGGCCAAAGTGTCAGACTCGGACCAGAGAAAAACAAAACCTCTGATTTTTGGGCTCTATGCCTTCTTGCCCCCTACCGACTAAATTCCATCTTGAGCCTCCAGCCATTCCCCCGGCACTATCTGTTGACATTCCTTCTTGAGGGTGGCATTTCCATTTGGTGCCGGCATTTTTGCTACTGCTCTCACTCCGCTTTGCTTTGCTACTTCGTATCACTCCTATCTGCCTTTGCTCTCCTATAGTCGCCTTATCTACACTTCTCTTCGTCTCTCCCTGACTCTCATCGGTGCAGGAGGTGGTCCACCAGTTCCGGTGTGGGAAACGTCCGCACTGGGGGTGCCCCGACTTCCAACGGATATCGCAGGGGAGCACAGTCTTCGTATCCGAGTTGTAGAGGTTGTCCGACAGTTCCGGTTGGGGATGACGTCCGCACTGCCGGGGCCCTATATACTCGAAACACTTCTTCGTTCTTCTCCAATTGCCTGACAAATCGAGTGCCGAAGTCGGTCCGACGATTCCGGTTGGGCAATGACATCCGGTTCATCGGCGCCCCGACGACCCGACGTCAAGCACATTGTCCTCTCTCCTTAGGTCTGACATTATTCTGCTTCTCTCGTTCGCTGATCGCTTTTCCACTTGTGCTGCAGCTCGGTTAGAATGCTTGTGACTATTCTATCGACAGTTTTCCATATGCTTTCATTTCGACACATTTTCTCAGCTATGTTGTCCACACCCACATCCGGTATCTCCCTTTGAACAGCCGCAAATCTAGGGCATTCAAAAACCACATGCTCCGGTGTTTCCTCCACGTGCTCGCAGTCCGGACAGAAGGGTGACGCAGCATGACCACACCGATTCAGATATTTCCGAAAACAGCCGTGACCTGACAGAAACTGCGTCAGGTGAAAGTTCACCTCTCCATGCCTCCTGTTCACCCACGCCGACACGTTAGGAATGAGCCGATGGGTCCACCTTCCACTATCGGCGTTATCGCATTCTTGCTGCCACTTAGCCAGCGAGTCAGCTCTGACCGTCTTCCTCACGTTAACGACGTCTCTCCGCTGATAGCATTCGATATCCTCGGCCAGGTCGATGCAAATTGGAGTCATCCCGGCGATAACACATACTGCCTCCGTCGAAATAGTTCTGGAGGCGCTCGCGCCACGCATGGCCATGGTACACACTGTTTAACTTCCTTCTATTCCGCTGCGTTTTCAACGCTGCAGCCCAGGCTGGGACTCCATACCTCAATATCGAATTTGCCACACTCGCCAGAATACGCCTCCTGCTGCTACTAGGTCCAGCGACATTTGGCATGATTCTTGATATGGCGTTGACCACCTTCGCTGCCTTGTCGCAGACGTAGACTACATGGGCGTTAAAATTAAGACGGTCGTCAACCATCACTCCTAGATGCTTCAATGCACGCTTTGACGAAATTGCATGCCCTCCTACGCTAATTTGGACACGCTGAACCGCTTTTCGGTAGCTGACCAGAACTACCTCCGTTTTAAGATGGGCCAGCTCCAGTTTTGCTCCAGTCATCCATGTTTCGATGATATCGAACGTTTCCGTCGTTAGCATCTCTACCTCTTCCAACGTCTCACCGGTTATCGTGAGGATGACATCATCCACAAATCCGACAATCTCACACCAATCTCTCTCTCTCTCTCTCTCTCTCTCTCTCTCTCTCTCTCTCTCTCTGTGTGTGTGTGTGTGTGTGTCTTACCCCTGGGTTCGCATGTAAGAAATACGTATACAAGCTTTGGGATACCTAAACACTGTATTCAATAAACATTATACACACAAAAATGGTCGCCGAAAATTCATTTTCAGTTGGATAAGAGCGAGGTTTGGATGAGTTCGAACCGGCTGTTAAGCATAGTTTAAGCCACTAACAGACTTTGTGAGGATCCCAACCGCATCCTTACTGTTGGTTTAAATCGGTTCAAATCGGAAATCGATACTTATAGGGTGTCCCTCATCAAATTGCATCACGGAAAAAACGCTGTAGAAAATTTCCTAGTCGACCGATCCTTTTCGAACCATCAGACAATAAAATATAACCCATTTGTAAGTGTAGTATATGCGATAAGGCTGTATTCAATTTAAAAACAAATATTAACATTGAATTGTGTTAAAATCTTTAACATGTATTTGGCAGCACTGGAAGTCGACATAAATGAAAGACGCGCTAAAATGATTAACAATGAGCTTTTGAAAGCTCCGAATACATGAACGTTATTCGTGTCCTTGGGTACGAAAGTGAACATTTGAATAGTGGCACGTTGCTTTAACAGAGGAAGCAGACGCTTCTGTAGGCACTCCTTGAAGTAGATCTCCCCTTTACAGTCCCGGTAGTCACGAACGGGACACTCCGTTTGCCACGTGAGCAGATCGCTTGCCAAATCATGTATTTCTTGGCAAACTTTGAAAGTTTTTGTCTCCTTACTTCCTCCGGAACATCAAACTTGTGCTGGGCGATGAATAACAGTAGCCCCGGAAGCTGCCGTAAGTCCGCCTTGACGTAAGTTTCATCATAAAGGGTGTCCACGATGAAATTGCCACACTATGAAATTGCTCTAACTTTTTAACCGTTGGGTAGAATTTAATGAAAATTTGGGTGGATTTAGTTCATAGTGCATTATTTACATCCTGCAAGTTTTAAAGTCCTGTGATCAAAAATCGCGGAAATGGAGTCGAAAGAACAGCTCGTGCGTGATAAAATCTTGCGCATTCATCACGAGAACAAGGATCTTTCGCATCGTTCCATCGCTAAAACGTTGGGAATCGCGAATTCCACGGTGTCGCGAATGATTAAGCGGTTCGAGGAACGGTTGACCACCGATCGGAAGCCCAGAAGTGAAGGAAAAAGTATTCCGTACAACACCAAAAATCACAACCGCGTAGTTGGGGCCTTCAACCGAAATCCGAACGCCTCCGTTCGGGATGTGGCTAAGAAGCTGCACCTAAGCCGAAGTTTTGTCCAGAAGGCCAAAACTAAGGCTGGGCTTCGAACGTTCAAGGTACAAAAGGCCCCTAATCGCGACGAGAAGCAGAACAAGTCCGCCAAAACCCGTGCCAGGAAGTTGTACCTCAACATGCTGACGAAAGTTGAATGCTGCATCATGGACGACGAAACATATGTGAAGGCCAACTTCAAACAGATCCCCGGCAACCTGTTTTTCACGGCCAAGGATAAGTTCAGCGTTCCGGAGCATGTCCGCACTCAGAAGATGTCCAAATTTGCGAAGAAATTCCTGGTTTGGCAAGCCATCTGCACGTGCGGGAAGCGGAGTGCACCTTTCGTGACCCAGGACACGATGAACGGACAGGTGTACATAAAAGAGTGCCTCCAGAAGCGGCTGCTTCCTCTCCTGAAGGCCCACAACGTCCCAACAATCTTCTGGCCGGATTTGGCCTCATGCCACTACTCCAAGGACGTGCTGAAGTGGTATGCGGACAATAAGGTCAATTTCGTGCCGAAAATGTTCAACCCTCCCAACACTCCGGAGCTCCGCCCCATCGAGAAGTACTGGGCGATTATGAAGCAGCACCTTCTTAAACGACCTAAGGTAGTGAAAACAGTCGAGGAACTGAAGAAAGTATGGGTTTACATGCAAAAAACGGTTGATTCACAGGTTGTGCAGAATCTTATGGCCGGGGTTAAGGCCAAGGTGCGGGCATTTGCGTATGGACTATAAATAAAATACGAGTAAAATGGTAAAATGAAGTTTAATAGTTATTTCTCAATCCCTGAAAATTTGATGGCAATCGGATGAAAACTCGAATTTTGCGAATCAATTTTGTGTGTGGCAATTTCATCGTGGACACCCTTTACATGATGAGACAATGAGGCTTCGTCAGCATCTGGGTGTACAGTTTCCGGGACGGTGACTTTCCCATCGTATTTTGCCGTTTATCACAATTTGGACCCTTCTGCACTTTGTACGTACGCAGTCCCTCCCGGTTCTTGGCTCTCTGAACAAAAGACTTGGACAGATTCAACTTTTTGGCCACATCCCTACCGAAGCATTGGGGATTCCGCTTAAACGCTTTCACGAACATCCATTCTGACCACATTTCTCCCTCCGTTAGATGCTCAGAGTTTCGTAGTAACGTTTAATTACACGACTCACCGTTGACTGCACGATTACGAGTGGTTTTCCGTTGTCCCGATGAGAGAGTTGAGGATTTTCCAGGTGCTTGCACAAAATCAATTCGCGACGTTGCTTTTCGGGTGACGCAATTTTTTTTTCAATTTTCGACAACCTGACAGCGATAAAAATACAACAACAAAAAAACACTGCAAAACTACTTCTACTCAAATTTTCAAGGGAAAGTACCCAGTGAGTAATTGTTTACCACGTTTTTTTCCGTGATGCAATTTGATGTGGAACACCAGCAGACAAACGAGGGGTTGAAGGATGAAGTGAAATGATTCTGCGGTGATGGTTTGGGGTACCATATCGTCAAAAGGCAAATTACCCCTGTTGTCTATAGACAGGAGCGTGTAAATAGACAAAGAGTATTATTCACAATACGTTATCAAATAGAAACTTTTAGGAGAGGAAGGTTTTATTTTCAACAGGATTCAGGTTCAGCGCATAAGGCAGTAGTTGTTCAGCAGTGGTGTTAGTAAAATTTGCCATGTTTCATCAGTTTTTCTAAATGACTGGCATCGCCTCCTTATTTGAACTCACTGGACTTCAGTATCTTGGGATACTTGCTAGGAAAACTGGGTGACTTGAAGCACATGTGTTTGGACTCATTAAAGAAAAAAGGTTTGGATGGGATTTGGAATCAAATGTCGGAAGAGGTGCAATGAGTGGGGAATACAATCCTGTTTTAATTTAATAACAATTTTTAAGTGTATAATTTCTACGTAGCCACCCTGTAATGATGAACTTTTCCTGATATAACATTTGCATAAAAAAAATGGACTTTTTTTTCGGATGGTGATAAAAAAAGCTAAGACAGAACTTGCCATGGAAGGTAATTATTTAAGCTTACTTGCAAAACAAAATTCTACGCCCTTGCGAGCGGCCTTCCGGCAGTTAACCGGAACATTCACCATGGCGGACGAAAACATGCCTGTAGGCACGTTTTTGAGTTCTTTTTTCGTTTTATTCATCAATTCCTCCTCAGTTTTCGCGACAAAATTGTTGGAGTAGATCTTACGCTTCAGGTTGGCCCAAAAATTCTCGATGGAACGCAGCTGGGGGACGTTGGGCGGGTTCGCCGACTTGGGTACCACATCGATATTCAGCCGCTCCATCTTCTCCAACGAACGCTTCGATTAGTGGTCCGACGCCAGATCCGGCCAGAACACCGCGTTTTCGCCCTTATGGTAGGGTACGGGGTGGGTTTTAAGCAGTTTAGTCAGCACCTGAGACATTTTATGAAGCTGTATGTAACCTATGATTAGAACTGCCAATATTCGGACATTAATTCTTCTGCTTCCGTCTGGTCTATCGGAACATACCTTCAGCAACGAGCATTAGGCTCAGAAAATTTCATAGCCATGGAACAAAGTTCCCAATTGCAGGGACTTCTTAAACGCATGCGGATTGCTTTCCGATTACAAAAATGTTTTCTTCAGCTCCTCAATCATAAAACATAAACTAACAATATTGTATGAGTACGATTCTGTGCATGTGTGCGAAGGCGAAATTAAATAGGCCAGTTCACGATTTGCTGCGAACTTCAATTTCCTCCACCCGCTCCTTCGTTTTACCCTACCGCTCTCGAAAACAATCAACCAAAACATGTCGATTGCTACGATCACAAACTCGTCTACTAGCATGTTATGAGACAGACCTACACGAACAAACTTTTAGTTTGTCATTGATCTTTAGATTGGCAATGTGTATTTCTTAATTCATTTACTCTCACGCAAATGTTAGCCAAAGCGACTGTAACGACAAACGGGATGCTTCGTTTAAAAACAAACAAATGTAAGAGACAGCAGACTTCACGTTACATTACCGGTGCGCTGTATCCATGGTTAACAAAGAAGAGAGGAAACATGGGCTCTCTCAAAGGCAACAGTGATGCCATAGCTGCCGCTCAATAGCGAAGCATTATTTATCGTTGGGTACTATTGGACAGCTCCAAAACATATTTTTTATTGCAAATGATAGTGCCAGATGATGGACAATATAATCGATAAATATAGATCAACCTCAATGACTGGAAGAAACATGAAATAAATAGTGATTTCAGATCATCTAAATATGAAATAAATTCAAACTCAATTATCAACATCACATTCTGGCAACGAGCCTAAATGTGAGAGAGAGAGAGCTGATGTAGACATGTCCTCCGGGTACACACGATCAAATGCAAAATACGAAAGGCAAAATTTAAGCGAACTTCTTCAGCAGGTAAGACACTGATGGTTTCTACATGATGTATTTTAAATCTTCAAAATGACAGTAAAAAATTGGTAATAAATCATGATTCATACATCGAATCATTGACCCAATAGATAAAGCTTATGATCGTATCATTAAAAGTGAAATAATTTGGAAAATGTAGGAGTTATAGACCTATTTCCTAACAACTGATTAAAATAGTGACCCCTGATTAAGCCGTTCCCTACCTTATTTCTTGATGAACGACGCAACTTCCGGCAGGCATTTCGTACTATAAATTTCCCCGTTCACGGCCAGTGCGGAGCGAAAGAAGAGCGGCTTTGACATCTTCTTCTCGCTAATTGTCAGCCACAGCAGCACCTTCTTGGGGAGCTTGTTGTGTAAAATGAACTTCACCTCGGAGCTCACTTCCTTCGTGGGGGAGGTAAAATACGAAGTGCCCTGCCAGTCGTTGCCATCCAGGGTGAGATAGGTCTCGTCGTCCATCACCACCGCCCCGTCGCGATTCACCGGGAAAATCGGGTTGACCATCTTATTCAGCCGCTGCCGCTGCGTCATTGTCGCTTCCTGACATGTATGTTCATGCCAGGTACTTTTTCACTGTTTGGCTGGTTGAACTGACCTTCCGGCCAAGCGCACGCAGCGATGTAGCCACTTTTCCCTCGGTCTTCCTCTTCAGCATCCTTTGGAGCTTCTTGTCACTCAGGGTCGTCGGCCGTTGGAACCGGTCTTTCTTTCGATGCTCTGATTGTTGTCTAATAGTGCCAAGATGTTGTAGATGCCGGAACGGGCGTATTCGGCGTCTACAAAGAGCCGCACGATGTCCGTTTTCGACGTGGTGGGGTGCCGTTCTATGATCGCGCACACTTCTGAACGGAGTTGCTTCACTGTTCGACTCATAGAGCTGTCAAATTTTGTCTGCTGACTCACGGGTTACTATGATTGATGCTGCATGGGTAGTTTCGTTAGTGCGGGTGAAGGTAAACCCATGAATAATCGGCAATCATTGTCCATTTTTTTTTGAATGCAAATGTTACCTCGCATCATAGTTTGAACACTCTGTTCGTCAACTTGAACGGCTGTTTTATTTCACCATCTCTTCATCTCTGCCACATCCCGAGTCACTTTTCACTTTGTTTCAGCTTCCGCTTAACAATGGCCCAGTATTTCTCGATTTGGTGAAATTGAGGGCAGTTGGGTAGGTGAAGGTCCTTTTTGATGAAATCCACCCTTTTGTCACGGTACCGTTGAAGTATTTCTCGACTGTAGTGGCAGCTAGCCAAATCTGGCCTTATTTTTACAGAGCATATGTGTGCTTAAATGGTAGAATGCCTTTTTCCTTGTAGAGCTTACCACCCCATAGACTCGTTTGTAGTGAAAACTTGAGCGAAACTTTTCTAACGAATTTATCAGCTAAAACGAGTATAAATGTATAAGGAACATCTCCTCAAGACACATACAACTTTTGCCCGGGAAGCTACTCAAAGTCCATCAGTATACTTTCTGGGTAACTCGTGAGAACCTCCCTGTATAAGTTCCGAGCACGTGTTTTGGGCATTCGGTTCTGTTGCAGCACACTGTTTGGCTGCTTGCCCAAGTAGCAATTCAAATACAAATTGGTTTTATTCATGTTTTATGGTAGTTTTATCAAAGCATTATGGAGTTCATCGGGTTTTATCAGGGCATTTTCCAAGTTAAGGTGGTTTTAATTCATTAACAGTTCTTAAGAGTGATTAAAGAACACTTGAAGAAACCTCCATAAAACTACATCATTTATAAGTGTAATTCACCTTATCAGTAGTTTTATAAGATACTTGATCCCCCTCTCAAGACATCGTTTCGCAACTTGCATAAAACCTGATAAAAGTTTTGTAAAAGTTTTATGACATTCTTCTTTAAGATGAATGTATCTTGGAAATGCTGCCATAAAACTCTGTTAGAACCATTTGATTTTAAGTAAGAGCACATATTCTTGAGAAAGAACATTATGTGAAAAATAAACAAACTGTCACAATGGACGCCCACAGGTGGAAGAAATTAAAAACTAGCGGATCGTTCAAGCGGAAATTCAATAAAAACCTAACCAATATATTGCACACTCCTTCATCTCAGCCTCCAACGACAATTTTTATTTGACCATTCCATTGGATTCGAAGCCTACTGAGACTAACTTATCAAAAGGGTCTATGCGTTATGCATCCTATTTTTTGTAATGAATAAAATTAAATGGTGCAATGTGTCGCCAGTTAAAAACCGAAATGCATAACTCATGATATTTGATTATAGGCAAGTTGTGCAAGTTAAACCTAACGTCTCATGTAGTGCGTTATATGGCGCACCAGCGTGGAAATACAGTGCAGTACTTTTGACGTAAGGTTTAATGTGGACTACGATTGTAAAATGTTATGTTAATGTTGAATTCTCCCGAGTCGTGCATTCCCGTTCCCAATAGGCTACACAATATTTACACGCGTTGCAAATAAAAATTAGATGATATATCTGAGGGAATATCGATTTTTCCCATGATCCGCACGTTTAATCCAAAGTCGGAAGTAGTGCGCTGGAATCGCTCAGTGATCCACTACACCGTGCACTTCTTCCAACGCTAGGTTCAGCGTACAGATCAAGAGAAAAATCATCTTTCGCTCGACTGATGTTTCAGCCATCGACGCAATATTATTATCTGTTCTTCTTCCCAAATCCATTGTTAGCATATTCAAGTTAGAGTTTTTTTTTAATGTCCTAATCGCCTTACGCTGTTGATTAAAAACAATAAATTATAAGCTGTAATGATGAACAACAATTATGCATAGGCACTTTTGATTTGAACGTTCACATTTTCTTTGTTTATGATGTGCCTTCTCCACACTAGTTTTATGGCTATCTTACGAAAGACTTGTTTACCTTGAGCAATTCAAACAAGTTTTATTCAAGCGTTACTCCTCTTTTTCAAGAATAGAACAAGTAAAGATGAACTTATCGCGCTCCTAAAAAAAATCTTGTTAGTCTTGTGCAAGAAATATTAGTTTTATATGCGTTTTATGGTAGTTTTAGATAAAACCATTGAAAAAATGGCGAGCGTGGCTATTCTAGATTCCCTCAGAATGGAAGCCATTTACATATGTATGCAAAAAAAAAAACTCTCGTTTTTCCAATGCTACGAACAATTTCTGCTGTTTAAAATACATTTTGAAACTTAAAATGGATTGTTGACAGAATTTATTCAAGATCTAACAATTTATTAGCCTTGTCACCTAATTGTTGAATTTTCAAGTATTTTTTTTTATTTTTCAAATAAATCAATGTTCTAGCAATTATACCGTGGCGCATTAAAATTTTCGAACTTTTATGTTATAAAACACCAATAAACTGAATGTCGCATGAAAAATTTATCAATTGCAGGCAAAAAACTCATGCATTTATGGTCAATTTTACAATTAATTTACATACGTATCCACTTTGGAAAAGAAACATCATATGTATATCGATGTTTTTTTTTTCTCTTCGAAACATATTTGTGACGGACTGGAAGTGTTCTTAAAGAGGAAAATCATAAAACTACCAAAACTTGTGGTAGTTTTATCAAAGTTTTAAGCATGTCCTGCATGTCATTACAAGTATGTACCGATAAAACTATCAAGTTTTAAGCGAATCTTGGGAAATAGTCTTGAGAACCTCCTGTAGTATGGGCCTTTTTGAACTTATGAGGGTTTTATGGCTGTTTTATCGATGTTATGTAGAATATCAAGTTTTATGCGTGGTTTTATCAAATGAGTCTTGGGAACTTCTTCAAGTGTACCTTAAAATTTGAATTTGTTGCTTGGGTTTGGTGGTGCTTTTTTTTTTTAATATATAAAAGTGTTTATTTGCAACAACGATTGAAAAGAAGTCATCAACAGAACAATGCAATGGTGTTGTAACTGTAGAAACTAAGCAAAATCTATGCTTAGAAAGTCAACCTCTCATGATAACGAGTAGAGCAATAACTAGGTTGGAGTGCTACTTCATTGGAAGGCGCCTGTTTCCGTCGTAAAACTCTTGAAAACGAAATTTTCACTAATCTTCTTGCCACAATATCTTTGCTCACGAGATAAATTATGATTGGTGAAGAAACATGTGCACTTATCCGTAAAATGAGCGATTTAAGGTCGGTATGACGAAGCAAAGCAAACTACGACTAAGCAGAGCTCCATCCTTAGACATTTGCCAGAATAATCCTAAGATGAAAATTTTAAATGAAAATTGAATGCAACAGCTGTGTTTCGAAAAAAAATCAGCTGCGGTACTTTTGCTGGTATGAAGATTAACAATGGATGTTAAGATTTGGTAAACTGTCAATTCTTATTCAACCTTTGAAAACTCTAGACTTATAACTGCAGTGTAGCTTTACCAGGAATACGTATTGAGGCGTTGATCTCAGAGGTTATGTTCTCTTATGTCTTATTGGGCAACTGTTAGTGAGAATTTTAAAAATCTATTCAAAACTCAGATTCCGTTCCGTAACAAAACAAAAGGTATGCTTATGAATTGATTGATTTAATCATGAATTTAACAAAAAACTTCAATGTAATTTGAAAAATAGTTTTAAAAATGTTTGTCTGGGAACACTGCGATCTCCAAATAATTTACTTTTGATAGTAAGCACATTATTTTTTCAGCTTGAAAGCAGGCCATCCCTCTGCCAATGTCATGCGAATCGTAACCTTGAACTTCCCGCTGCAAACTCAAGCGACAATTCCCTTTCAATGGATCGTTAAAATGTCGCCAAATCTTAAAATCTGTAAGTCACGCTTCCCATTCCAACCATACATACTGTAGAAGCATTTTCCCTTTACCCACCAGCATATTACTCCTTGCTGCAGCGATCCACGTCAGTCAATTGGCCAAGGCCAATGAACGCCGCCGTGGCACTGTGACAATAACTGGACCATGCGCGACTTACGGGCACAGCACAGGTGTAATCGCATACGACTTATTTATCGCGGCGCGATTGGAATGCTAATCAGTCCCAACAGCGATCATGCAGCAAGACTCTCGGTCCGGTGCTGTGATGGATGAGACGCCTTCTGAAGCGATGCATGAATGAAATTTCGCTGTCGTCAAATTGTTGTTTTATTGAGCGTAAGTATTTAGTTCTTGCAATTGAGTTAGCTGGTCGTAGCTTCTGTGTGACCGAAAGTGATACCACGTCTCCTCTTGAGAAGGGGGTGAGGATTCCGAAATTTATAATCGTATAAAAGTATAACCGATTGGCGTTAGAATTATAGTTCTATCGCTAGCTTCAATCAGTAAACAGTTAAACCAACTCCAACACGATCAAAATGTTCACTAAACTGGTACGATTTGATCAGAACCTAATCAGCCAGCTCGATTCTAACGATAGTCTGTTTTACAGATCTGCATCGCCGCCTTGGCCATCACGTGTGTCTGCGCTACGCCTGGATATGGTCCCGTTGCCTACTCTGCACCATTGGTGGCCGCTCATGCTCCAGCAGTTGTAACCGCTCAGAGCTCCCAGGTCGTCGCCCGCAATTACAACGGAATTGCTCCTCTGGCTTACACCGCAGCCGTAGCAGCCCCATTGGCTTACACCGCCCCAGTTGCCAGGGTCGCCGCACCCCTAGCCTACGCTGCTCCAGTCGCCAAGGTTGCTGCTCCAGTGACCTACGCATCTCCTTATGTTGCTCCTTATGCCGCACCGTACGCTGCTCCTTACGCAGCACCCTATGCCGCATCTTATGCCGCACCTTATGCCGCTCCTTATGCTGCTCCTTATGCTGCTCCATTCGCATCTCCTTATGCTGCCTACCGTTACAACCCATACGTTTTGTAAAAGGTTGACTAGATTTCAATGACTGAACATGTGATATGCCAAATTTTAGAGGGTTGTTACAGGCCCGACCTGTGATGTTATTGTTGCAGTAGTTTGTTAAGGTCTACGAAAAATAAATCAATATAAATCGAATGAAACTTTACTTGTTTTTTTTTACTCTACTCTATAAATTTAGTTGAATTGAAATTTATATCACAAACTTTGAATCAACCATAATTTAGTTTTCTTCTACGTCTTCATCCTGATTTAACGTGACCTCCAGCCTCGTGGGCTGGCTCGTCATGCCAAGGAAACGCCTTGCACTCAAACAAATAGAACCCATCTACACATGGGCCGGGGAAAACGTATTTACTGAGATGCTTCGTCACTAAAAATCCCAACGGTGGCCATTGGAATCAATACCAGACCCACTGAGATGAGAGGCAACCACGATTGCCACTACACCACTAGCGCACTGTGTTTTAAAATGGCGAAAAGTGGAGTTTTTTTACTTGTGCAAAACCCGTTTAGTTTTGTCATATGGTGTTTTTGGATGGGATGTTTGTACAGCTATCCTCGATAATCTGGAAGTATCAAAAAGTTTTCGTGTCATATTTTCATGTTTGTTGATCTTATAGAGGAGTGATGTACAGATATGCCTTATATTTTTTTTTCCTTGATCTTTTAGAGGAGTGATGTACAGGTATGCCTCGAGCAAATGAGTTAAAATAACATTGATGTGGGATGTCTTTTTAAAGAACAGACTACATGTTTACTCTGCTACTGCCTAACCTAGACTGATTTCATTTTTGAATCAAATACAAGTAATGTGGAATGATATGAAATTATTAAATGACAAGCGGGTCGTATTCGAATAATGTTTGCATTACTAAAAAATGGACCAAAATTGCCGATTTTTCATGGGTTTACCTTCACTCGCACTGACGAAACTACCCATGCAGCATCAATCATAGTAACGCATGAGTCAGCAGACAAAATTTGACAACTCTATCAGTCGAACTCTAACCGTGATGGTAAAAACAGTGAAGCAACTCAGTTTAGAAGCGTGCGCGTTCAAAGAACGGCACCTCGCCGCGTCGAAAACGGACATCGTGTGGCACTTTGTGGACGCCGGATACGCCCGTTCCGGCATCTACAACATCTTGGCACTATTAGACAACAATCAGAGCATCGAAAGAAAGCCCGATTCTGAACGACCGACGACCCTGACCGACAAGAAGCTCCAAAGGATGCTGAAGAGGAAGACCGAGGGAAAAGTGGCTACATCGCTGGGTGCGCTTGGCCGGAAGGTCAGTTCAACCAGCCAAACAGTGAAAAAGTACCTGGCGACATGAACATACATGTCAGGAAGCGGACCGCCAATGACGCAGCGGCAGCGGCTGAATAAGATGGTCAACTCGATTTTCCCGGCGAATCGCGACGTGGCGGTGGTGATGGACGACGAGACCTATCTCACCCTGGATGGCAACGACTGGCAGGGCACTTCGTATTTTACCTCCCCCACGAAGGAAGTGAGCTCCGAGGTGAAGTTCATTTCACACACCAAGCTCCCCAAGAAGGTGCTGCTGTGGCTGACAATCAGCGAGAAGGGGATGTCAAAGCCGCTCTTCTTTCGCTCCGGACTGGCCGTGAACGGGGAAATTTATAGTACGAAATGCCTGCCGGAAGTTGCGTCGTTCATCAAGAAATACCATAAGGGCGAAGACGCGGTATTCTGGCCGGATCTGGCGTCGGCCCACTACTCGAAGCAATCGTTGGAGGAGATGGAGCGGCTGAATATCGATGTGGTACCCAAGTCGGCGAACCCGCCCAACGTCCCCCAGCTGCGTCCCATCGAGAATTTCTGGGCCAACCTGAAGCGTAAGATCTACTCCAACAATTTTGTCGCGAAAACTGAGGAGGAATTGATAAATAAAACGAAGAAAGAACTCAAAAACATGCCTACACGCATGTTTTCGTCCGCCATGGTGAATGTTCCGGTTAACTGCCGGAAGGCCACTCGCAAGGGCGTAGAATTTTTTTGCAAGTAAGCTTAAATAATTACCTTCCATGGGAAATTTATCAAAAGCAATTATCTGTCTTAGCTTTTTTATCACCTTTTTTCTTAATGCAAACGTTACAGCAATGATCGTGGATTGAGAATCGTTTAGTTTTTAACGGTATTGAAGCTTCAAATTTGGGGTTAGCCGATAACTCATTCTATGTCATTTAAATATCTTGGGGTCTGGTTCGATTCAAAATGCACCTGGAGATCCCACATTGAGTATCTGAAGCGAAAATGCCAGCAAAGGATCAACTTTCTTGCACAATTACCGGGATGGGGAGGACCTCTAAGTTGACGGGATGGGTTGGGGTTTATAGGGTAGGGTTTTTTTTTTTTCGAACAATTACCGGGAGGGGGGGCATTAGAAGTTTTAGGGGTGTTTTGTGGCGGCTCGGTTGCACATCATTAAACTGGAACGTATTCAGTATCGGTGTCTTCGTATCGCGTTAGGTTGCATGCACTCGACTCACACCATGAGTCTTGAAGTGCTGGCTGGCATGTTGCCACTCTCGGATCGGTTTTACAGAATTATCTCTCCGGCTCCTCACCAGGTGTGAAGTTATGAACCCCCAGGTAATCGAAAACTTTGAGAAGCTTCTTGAGTTGAATCCTCAAACTCGCTTCATGACTTTGTACCATTTGTACATAACACAGGATGTCAGCCCTTCGCCGAATATTCCCAATCGTGTTTGCTTCTTCGATTTCGGCAATTCGGTTCATTTTGATTTATCCATGAAGCAGGAGCTTCGTGGAATTCCAGAGCATCATCGTCCTATCGACCGCGCCGGTGATATTTGCTGCAAAGTTTGGCCTAGTTGATTCCACTAAAACGTTTTTCACTGACGGGTCTTTGATAAAGGACTCCGCTGGCTTTGGTGTATACAATGAAAATTATAGCGTCGCTCGTAAACTTCAAGCACCTTGTTCTGTTTTTGTCGCGGAATTGACGGCAATTCATTTTTCCTAAGAAACTGTTGCCTCACTAACCCCGGATCAATACTTCATTTTCACGGATAGTCTCAGTTCTATAGAGGCTATTCGCTCCTTGAGGCCGGTAAGGCACTCCTCTTACTTTCTTATGAAAATACGAGGTCTTCTAAGTGCTTTATCTTCACATTCTTTAATTATCATCTCTGTTTGGGTCCCTTCTCATTGTTCAATTCCTGACAATGAGAAAGCAGACTCGCCTGCAAGGGTGGGCGCTATGGAAGGCGATATTTATGACCGACAAATCGCCTTCAACGAATTTTTCTAATTTTTTTTCGTCAGATATCACTCGTTAGCTTGCAGTATAAATGGAGTAAAGGAAATTTTTGGTAGATGGCTACATACTATCACTCCTAAGGTGTCTAAGAAATGTTGGTTCAGGGGGTTGGATGTGGGTCGAGACTTCATTCGTGTGATGTCTCGCTCATGTCCAATCATTATTCTTTAAACGCTCATTTGTTCCGTGTTGGGCTGGGAGACAGCAATCTCTGTGAATGTGGACAAGGTTACCAGGACGCAGATCATGTTATTTGGTTTTGTGCTGAGCATCGTGGAGTCAGATCTGAGCTTTATGATTCCCTTCGGGCTCGAGGTGGCTGCACGTGATGAACTCTGGTTATGAAACTCATTTTTGTGTTTTTGACTAACATTTGCCTTCGATTGTAGTTTGGTTAACTTACTTGTTTAGGTTAAATTTTTGAGGAATGCGTGCGCCAGTATGTGATTGCGGTTCTGTGTGTGAGTGTGGTTGTGTGTGTGAGTGAGTGATTTTTTGGAATTGAAAACGTTCAATTAAAAAATTGTAATTAGATGTTCTAGATATAAGAAAACCATTGTTCCTTATGCTTTGTTCAAAATTTCCACCGCAATTTTCCCATCCATAAATTTGTAATTCCTTTTAACCTCGAGACGGCCGCGAGTAATCGGTTCTACCCCCTTAACCCTAGTTCTAAGATAACTGATGTATATAAACAGGAAAACTTGGCTCTGTAAAGTTGATTCGATTGAGCCTGTACAAATAAATGAATTCATAAAAAAAAAACAATGACTCCGATACTGACCATGCATCAGAACCTTAGTCTTAACCAATTCAAACTATAGAACATCAAATAGAAAATTAGAATTATCATAAATGAAGACTAGTTGCCGGCGTCGGGTGTGAGGTGAGGCGAAAAAATCGTCACGTCTTCCTCGGAAGGGAAGTAAAGCCGTTGGTCCGGTTCTTTCATGAGTCGTTAGGTAGGGCAGGTGGTGGAGTCGTCTCCTGGCGTCGGTGAATGTCAATGTGAGAACTATAGGCAACATCAAATAGAAAATTAGAAATATCATAAATGAAGACTAACCATGTTTTCCTTACTCCAAGCTTATCCTCGGTGGGGTCAATCCGAGTATTGTCGCTTTTCACAAGACATAAAATGTAATAAGAACTAATATATGTTCCTTTGACTACAAAAAAAAACAAATATGTTCCCTAGTTTGAATTAATTCGAACTAGGGTTCGGTGGTAGATCTGATACCCCGTAACGCACCACGAAAAGGGTATGTACCAGCGTTACGGGTCAAAAAAGAGTATTAGAGTATTAGTTTAACGTCACTGTTAACCTACGCTTAACACTGTAACGCTTTAGACATAAGAGTTAGAACAATGAACTGTTCGAAAACGTTTTTGGATAATTTAATCATACGCAACAGTTTCACTACAAATCATCAAAAGCATCTGAAACGAACTATCGGCTCACGAATCCAACTAGGTCGATATGAGTTTTTATAGCACTTTTACAACTTGACTAAGTTTTCCTAAAAAATACCTCCCTAACCATGGAACAACGAAAAGAAAATCTTCGGTTTGTGACAATGTTGACTTCCACGATTCCGTTTAAAAAAATTCAAATAAATGCATTGTAGATACAATCTTTTTAAATAAAAGCATTGCTTTTTATTAGGTGCGGTATAATTTCGTTAGCCAATTGATTCGAATATCAGGTTTTGGAGAGCTTGCTTAGTACACGGTGTATGGGGACACTCCGTAGTTCGAGTAGGTCAATGGAGTTCCATAGGAGTACGAAGACACTGGGGCAGCATAGGCAGTGACGGCTGGAGCAGCATAGGTGGAATAAGCTGGAGCAGCATAAGCAGAGTAGGCTGGGGCGGCGTAGCTGGAGTATGCAACCGGTGAAGCAACTCCGTGGTAAGTGCTGGTTACGTACGGACTGCGAGCGGCGACCACTGCTGGGGCGACGGAACTAACCACTGCCGGTGAGCTATAGCTGGTAACGGCCGAAATGCCGGGACGGGCAGCCACGGCAGCGATGGCGAGGGCAACGATGAACTAAAGAGTAAAGTATGGTATTAGTATCGAAAATTTGCGGGATCAGGGTTGAAATAGAACTCACCAGTTTGGCAAACATTTTGGGGTTTGTTTGAGTGGTTTTGACGGAGCGCTAGAAGATGTGGATAATGTTGCTCGAAGGTTGAGTTTGATTAAATGTCTATCCCGGTGGTTCCTTTTATACGGAATTGTAATACATTTGTTATCCTTGCCATCCACAGTCCTGTTTGCTGCAACAAATATAATTATATCTCGACAACTTATTCAATCACTTATTCAAATCGCAGCAAGCGAAGGACGGTTCAAACATTATACATAAGAAGTGGTAAATACGAAAAACATCAAGGTTATAAAAATAGCAGTAAAGTTACATCTCTGCATTGGTGGCCATGCTTCGACGCTGATTGTTTTACTTTTTGTAGCCTGACATTTTGGCAAATCCTCACATCACGAGACTGAACCGGATCAAGATCACTTGAGACCCTAATGTCAGCATTTATCGAACAATAAACACTCAACTGGGCAGGTGGAGCAATTAAATAAAGCAAAGCAAGACTAATATAGGTACCAACATTTTTTCATCCCATTCGTCATGCTCCCGCATATTCCTTGGATTCTCCGTTCAAGCCATAGGCGTGCCGTCGCTGCCAACCGGTTCTGGTCCGTATTGCCAAAATGTCAAATTTTCCTCATCCACCCCGGGGCAGCTGAGAACACAATCAATCCATCATCGAGCGCATGGCTGGTGGCGGACTGGCTACTGGCGGACTTTTGCATTTTCGTTCCGATCCGTTCCACCCATGTAGGTTTGAATATTGATGGCTTATTTTTTGCGTGTGGCAATTATAAATAGATGGGCACTTGATACATGTTTAAACGAATTGATTTTTTTTGTGTGTCGTTCGTTTTCTCTGCAGTGTATTTCGAAGCTGGTAGAAAATTTTCGGTGAGAGGGATAATAAAAAAAATCTGGACGCCTGGTTCAAGTTAGAATCAAATCGCACACAAAGAAGAATGTGTTACAATTCCGTATAAAAGGAACCACCGGGATAGACATTCAATCATACTCAATCGTCAAGCAACATTAGCTACTTCTTCTAGCGCTTCGGCAGAACCACTTAAACAAACCCCAAATCAACATGTTTGCCAAACTGGTAAGTTTTTTTATTCAACCCGGATCCCGAAAATGAAAATAATCCCATACTTTGCCCTTCAGTTCATTGTTGCCCTCGCCATCGCTGCCGTGGCTGCCCGTCCCGGCATTTCGGCCGTTACCAGCTATAGCTCACCGACAGTGGTTAGTGCCGTCGCCCCAGCAGTGGTCGCCGCTCGCAGTCCGTACGTAACCAGCACTTACCACGGAGTTGCTTCACCGGTTGCATACTCCAGCTACGCCGCCCCAGCCTATTCTGCTTATGCTGCTCCAGCTTATTCCACCTATGCTGCTCCAGCTTATTCCACCTATGCTGCTCCAGCCGTTACTGCCTAACAGTATTGGACAAAACATGTGCAACTCAAATCGAGCAATCATAAAAAGCATCAGTAAACTTCAATGTTTCGAAATCGAAATCGAGCAAGTTACTGCAGTTGACGGTTCAGGAGTCTAGATGTTTGCTACATGATTATTGCAGCAATCAGCTGTCAACTGACAGTTCACCGGCAGTGTTTTGTTGACAAGAGCCATTTTGCGCTGGTCAAAACAAGTGCAACTTCTCGCTTTCTTGGACTTATTCCTCTAGAAGTGTTTAAAAAAAGGTGGAAAAGGTTTCGTTTGTTGACAAAAGTGTTCTTACTTGCGTTATTGTACCATAACAAGGTAAATATTGCATGATAAACATTGAGAAAGGTCAATACTCATGTTTTCCTTATATTTATGTTATTAGACACCAAAATGGCTCCTGACAGCCTTGGATTGGAACTACGAAAGAAAATAATCGATGATTACAAGAGCGGAATGTCACAAAAAACGATTTGTGACAAATACCAGGTGAAAAAATGGACCGTTTCAAGACTGTGCTCAAAATTTCGTTCAACCGGGAAGATTTCTGTGGACAATAGAGGTGGAAGACCACGGTCCACCACGTCAAGAGAGGACTCTATGATCGTCAGATGCATTAAGAAGGATCCTTCCAAATCTTCCTTCAAGGTGCAAACGGATTTACAGTTATCTGTATCGGACCGGACAATCAGACGACGTGCCGTTGAAGCCGGATTATTCTCTCGACGCCCTGCGAAGAAACCTCTGATTTCACTTAGGAACCAGAAGAAAAGACTCCTGTTTGCTCAATCTCATATTGGCTGGGATGTGCAGAAATGGCGGACGGTTCTGTTCAGTGATGAGTCGAAGTTCAACATCTTCGGAAGCGACGGGATTTGCCGTGTACGTCGACCGACTGGAAAACGCTTAGATTCACGGTACTGCCAGAAGACGGTGAAGCATGGCGGAGGCAATGTGATGGTCTGGGGATGTTTTTCTGCGAACGGCCTTGGTCCAATTCATCGAATCGATGGAATCATGGACCGTTTCATGTACAATAACATCCTGAAAGATGTTATGCTGCCTTATGCTGAATGGAATATGCCATTAAAATGGATATTCCAACAAGATAACGACCCCAAGCACACCGCCAAAGTGGTCAAACAGTGGTTTAAGGATAACCAAATAATGGTGATGGACTGGCCGCCCCAATCTCCGGATCTGAACCCTATCGAGAACCTGTGGGAGATCGTGAATCAGCGAATTGATCGTGAAGGTGTTCGAAATAAGGATCAGTTGTTTGCACAAATCCAAAAGGCTTGGGCAGCAATTCCACAAAACTTCATTGACCACCTGATCGAGTCTATGCCTCGCAGATGCAAGGCCGTAATTGAAAATAAAGGATTCGCTACGAAATATTGAAAGCCAAATTGAATTTGGTAAACAACACGCGAAGTTGCACTTGTTTTGTCCAGGAGGAAAACATTGACTTTTTTTTTTTTTATTTTTTCATGAATTGTTATGTATGAATAATAATTTTTTTTGTTATAATAAACATGAAAAGTGCTGTTTCTACAAACTAAAAAACATTTTTCTCCCAATTGACTTTTTATAAACCTTCAATGTAGAGTTTCATGATTGGGATTGACTGGTTGCAAATGTTTTGTCCAATACTGTATTTGATTCGTTGAAGACATCGATGGTTATTCTCGAGAGATATTCCATAATACATTGCCCAGGGACATTGTTGTCGCGGCAAATACAAATGAATAGAATTAGCGCATGTGCGTCTAGTTCAAGGCAATGGTATGCATTTGTTGTTATACATTCCGTAAAATGTTTGTATTTTTTCTTACAATAATTTCTCCATCCATACTGTAAATACTGTAGTCCTAAAACAAATATTTTCTATAGAAAAAACTAATGGAAGCGAAAAGTTTAAGTTAACTTACTAAATGTCCTCAACACGTTCGAGGAAAGGGATGTTTGCTTCCACGTATGATCGATACATACAGTGCATAAGAATTAAAAATAACGCAGTACCCTTGCTGCCGGGGACGTTTTTTTTCAAGAAAAAAACTGCTTTGGTAGCAGCATGGTCTTAAAAATTAATTATATGTTTTATGTGCACCGGTATATAACCAACCTCTCCCTCTACTCTCTGCCAAAACGTATCCGGTAAATGTATATTTTTTCAATAATTTCACCATAAAATACAATTATCAAAAAATACTTACCAAACGTTCTAGGCCAGTAGGAGTCGCTGGGTATTTGTATTGCACATTTTCGCAACCAAGAAATATTAAACTAATGACTAGTGGGTGAGGATTACCACAATGTTGATACGGTAAACTTTGACCACAGAACTTTCTTGTTTCTATTATTCAATTTCATTGTCAAAACCAAGCTTTACAAAAGGTAGGAATGTTCAAAATCACAATATGAATCCAGTGAATAAAAGATGCTCATATTTGCTCAGTGCTACTCAGGATTGCTCAGTATCTTGCCTCTAGGCGCGTATCTACAATTATGAGTTTTGTCATAACAATAACAAAAAAAAAAAAATGAACGATCTCACCGATGTTTTGTTTCTTCATTCTTCTGTTCCTTTTTTTCCCTTGCTTTTGTGTTGGTTGTCATCTTCCTATTGGTCTGCCCCGACGTATGCTGACTTCTAGGATCTTCAGACAGTTCCAATTTCAAATCGGCCACATCATCCATTACCGATGCGTACTCTAAAACTGCATTTTTCTTCAAAACTGTGCAGCAAAAATTAAGGGGTAAGTCTTAGATCAAGTGGTATAAATAATTTTTAATTCTTAGAGCGTTTGAACAGTCTCACTTGGTCGCAAGAGAATAAATTTGAAAAATAATATACTTACGATACTTTTTGACATTTCTTGTTTGGCGGAAAATATGACCAACCAAGTTGCGCGTAGATAAAATCATACTGAATTATGGATGTAGGTACTTAATGTTTTGGCACAGGCTTATCTAGTCTAGCGCATCTTTAGAGTAATGGCAGGCTAGGCTAGGCCAAAACGTAGATTTTACCATTTATTGTGTCTGTCGATATGGCCTGCTACACCATTACCATCTTGCCGAATTATACGGCGCAGATGGCTTTCATTGATCCTGGAACATTCTTCCCCTTCGGCGGGGGTAAAACTGTCGTCCCAGCATCATAATCCATGATAACACAGCCCGATTTTACGTAAGCTGCCTTTCGTACAGATTACGAGCCCCCGGGTTCACAGATTCAGCCTGCTTGGTGCTTCGGCTTGGCTGCTTCTGTTTTCAACGAGTCTGCAGGCCCATGCTAGGCTTATACATTTGCTTGTGTCTTCCTTCGTCTTGCTACCTTGTACATACATTGGCAAATCATATTGAAGGCCATTTTGCTCCAACCCTGTTTTTATACTCTCCTCAGGTTGAAAAAAGAAGAAGACACCGAGTGGTGATAAATCTGACAGCTCTCATGTTAAAGTGTAGGACGAAACTTTTAAAATGCTTCCGAAAATTCAAATGAAATTCTAATTAAAAGCGGTTAGTTGTATGATGTAAGAAAAATCCAAAACTACTCAAAAAAGACATTCTCAACAAAATAAAAATAAAATTATAATAATGCCCCTATTGTTCAGTTTTGGATTTTTCGTACATCATACAACAAACCGCTCTTAATTAAAATTTCATTTGAATTTTTTAGAAGCATTTTAAAATTTTCGTCCTATACTTTAACATGGGAGCTGTCAAATTTATCACCAGTTAGTGTCTTCTTCTTTTTTTAAGTTGGATTCCTCTATAAAATGGTGCCTACTTTGTGAAGGCAACTAAAGGTACAGTCCGTTTACATTTAATAAGAGACCAGAATGAAAGTAGATTCCAACCATTCCAACGCGTGTAGACGCAAGAGAGGTCTTAATAAATAGTGTTTTAGCAGTAAAAAGTTTCCCTAATTTATTCATATCAACAATCCCAAGTCTGTAGTGTTAAGTACAGAAGACGTAACGTGACACGGCTTCAGGGAAACCGAGTATCCAACGGGTAGTCCGAACTACTCTAGTTCGTGTTTCTACTACACTGGTGGGGTGTCCACCGAAGGGAAAGCACCTGAAGTGTACTCGTCTAATGACTAAGGTAAAGTTGGAAACGCTCGATCTGAAAACATTAATGTGCTCACTGGAAAGTAAAACAGTTATACCCGTAACGCATTCGATGTTTACAAAAGTGAATAAACAACACTGCTAGATCGTTTTCGTTTGTGGAGCATCAAACTGAAAACCACTAGTTTTACCTACCTTCTGATCATCCGAAACATCCGAAATCCGTGAAACAATCTGCCACTGTAACCGTTTTGCAGAACTTCGACCCGTTGGTTGCTTCTACAAAGTTTACGTCTAAGAGTGAACTTTTCCGTTTGGTGCTTGCGTGTCCAGTTTATGCGATTGTGCTTCGATTAAATAAATCTTTAATAGGAAAATACATTCCCGTGACCTCGGTACTCGGAGCGTTACGTTTTTAACTCGAATACAGAATGCAGCATTTGGTAATGGCTGTTAATAGCCATAACATTTGACAGTCATTTTGTGTCTTACAGATAAACAATAGATTGGAATCCCTTTGAGTGATCAGTGAATACGATTTTCATTGGTGCTTTTGGACAAAGCCTTCTGCTGCGATTGTTTTACAAACAATTCTCGCTACGAATGGTATCTACTATTCGTTCAGTGAGCGATAGATTTGTTAGTCATCGGTAATACCAGTGGAGCAACAGATGCAAAGTGTGCACTGTTTGCGTGGTTGGTAAAATACTGGCATTTGCTGTCGGTACAAATAACATCAGCGGTTGAGTCGTTGAATTTTTACTCTTTGAAAAGCCTCATCTGCCTTTAAGCTCAGTTTCGTTTGAGGATAAATTTATTAATAGAGGCATTTCTATTCTCTGTTCAGTACAAAATGGCCCTACCAAACCCACAACTGTGTCTACAACCCAGCATAACTAAGGAGTGTATCGAAAAGTAGTTATAAACCCAATTTTTCTTAAAATCGGTCATGTTTTGGGACACTGTACCATCCTTCTTAAATATACGCTTGACTATTGCCCAATAGCGTTCGATCGGTCGCAACTGGGGACAGTTTGGGTGGTTGATGTCTTTTTGTACGAACTTGATGTTATTCTCCGTCAGCCACTGTAGAGTGGATTTGGCGTAATGTGCCGATGCCAAATCTGGCCAGAAGAGAGGAGGGGACTGGTGCTTTCTATACAATGGTACCTACCTGTTCTTCAAACATTCCTTTTGATAAATCTCAGCATTTATAGTTCCTTTTGTATAGAAAATTGAAGAACGCAAGCCACATGTGCAAATAGCTTGCCAAATGAGCACCTTCTGACCGAATTTCTCCATCGCAACAGTCGTATCTGCGGTTGGCACACGTTCCCCAACAGATTTAGTATAAAACTGCGGCCCCGGTAGCGTTCTTGAATCTTCTTTAACGTATGTTTCGTCATCCATCAAAATGCACTGGTCGACATTGTCCAAAATGCAGCTGTACAGCTTTCGAGCCCTGGTTTTGGCACGAGACTTTTGTTCCGGAGTTTGTTTGGGCACTTTCTGCTTTTTGTACGTCTTCAAGTCATTCCTGCGCTTGATTCGTTGAATCATTCCGATGCTGGTCCTGAACTTCTTGGCTAGATCGCGAGTAGAGGCAGATTTGTTCCGTTGAATATAATCCACAACTTTTTGGTCCAAATCGGGGTTGCTGGAGCCGGGTTTCCGGCCTCTTCTTGGTAAACCTTTAGGGAGAACATACCTTACTTTTTTTTGTTGTTTTACTTTTCTGTGTGGATTTTTTATTTTTTTTATTCTGTTTTTGTAAATATTTCTGTTCTCTGTACAAAGTGTTTAGTTTTTTTTATTTTAAATTCATTATTTAATTCATAAATATAAATTAAATAAAAAAATAATATTTAATTTTATATTAAAATAAATAAACATATAAAAATATTTATTTTATAGTAATTAATATTAAATATTTATTAATTGTTTTTCACTATAAGTACTACGATCGAACCTTATCGCAAGAACACGTCTTTTTCTGATTGGTTTTAGTGCATAGAACTTTTTTTTAACCATTACCAATGTTGAAGCAGACATAAAAAAAGGCTATTTTGTGACAGTAGGGGGGCCAGTGATTTTTTCAGAGATCAAGTTCCTATGTAGCTAGCAATGTAGCTTCACTTACCTTTGAAGGTATGACAAGAAAGCATAAGGCTAGGTTGGACAAAAAGAGAGTGACTTGACCCAAAGGTTGAAGTTCAATAATCGGATCCAACAACCGGCTGAATCTGTAAAAGATTTAATCTTTTCTGTTGAATTGCAGGTAGAGTACTGTTCGTTTGAAAATTTTAAAGATGTGGCAAACCGGGATAGAATTTAGCTGGATCGAGAGATAATGCTCTGTGTCAGAGACTTTTGAGTGAGGAAAATTTAACTCTCGGGTCAGCCGAGTGGTTAATAGCAACATTGGAGCTGGCAGGGGCGAATAACAGGAGTCTTGCTGGATCGAGAACACCCAGGTAACCAATAAGCAGTTCCAAGCGTCTTTACGGCAGCCTATCAAGCAATTAAGTCGCCTTAAATGCTACATAAAAGCCGCTTTTGGCCCAATATACGGCTGCTTTACTGCACTGCTATGATAATGCTTCATGAATGCTATTTTGCATTCGAAATGCTTATTACAGGCTACAAGCATTTAAATAGCATTTGAAATTCAACTTTACAACAGAAAGCATTCAAGATGCTGATATAATGCAAATATGATGCTTGTACCATCTGAAATGCAAATTTGGGGTTGATTTACTGCATATGCTAATGTTATTGGTTAGATGGGCAGTTAGCTTGGATCAGGTTGCTTTTCTAAGAAATCAAGAATCAGGACCAAGTGGCTATATCCTCAATAAGCTAGCAAATACTTTTGAGCTGGAAAATGGTAGACGTAAACAAAACTCCTCGTTCAGTGGGCCAGTTAAGGACAGGCTAAGTTATAGACAGAATTTTAGAGAAAAACCCCAAGAAAAAATTTAGGAATCAAGAAGGGGGGTTCCATTCAAAGAAACACCAATTTCTGCATAACTCGAGAATAAATCAAACAATTGGAACTAAATTTGGCTTATGAGGGTTTTTTGGAGGCAGAATTTTTTCCATGGTAGTTCGAGACCCCTCCCTCCACTAGAAGGGGAAGGGCTCTAATACAAATGAAACAGAAATTGAACCGATCAGAGTGAAAATTTGTATGCAGAGGTTTTTAGGGCCGGGGAAATTTTTTATGAAGGTTTGTGACCCCTTTTCTCTCTGGAAGGGGGGGGGGGGGGTACCATGCTAATGAAATATTAATTTCTGCACAACTCGAGAACTTATCAAGTAAATGAAACGAAATGTGGCATGTGGGGCAGATTTTTTTTCTTTGATGGTTTGAGGCCCCTCCTCTCTTGCAAGGGGGTGGGCTCTCATACAAATGAAACACAAATTTCAAACAAAAATGAGAATAATCCAGGCAACGACAAAATGTGAATTTCACGGGTTAGAAGCATGTTCTGATAGAAGTTTGAACCCCTATCCCCTTAGAAAGGGGGATGCTTGAGCTACTCTCAGTGTTACTTTATGCACAAGAAGTTAATCTAAGGTTATGCAAGAAAAAAAAATACGTTAAAACTCACAGGATACGGGGTAGTTGTAGATAAAAATTTTTTTTTTTGAATACTTCTTCCGCGGAAGAAAAAAAAAGGTGGAACCACCCAAAACGGAAAGTAAAATAAAAAAAAACACACCTACTTTTTTTGCAGAAAATAATTTCGTTATTTGTATTAAAATATTGCAGAAGAAAATACTATGACCTGTCAAAATTTATGGTAGTTTTCTCGAAAATTCAGTAGTTAATACGGAAGTTATTGTAGATTGCCATACAAGTTTTGAAAACTGGCGAAGTCAGCTAAAATAGTAGGAGCTACCGCACTTTTTCTTTCTGTGTAGGTACTATAGAAAAAAAGTGGAGAAATTTAATTCTAAGAATGACAACGTTAAGTTCGATAAATTTATGCAACGCAGTTACGTAAACAAAAATAAAAACTTAAACAAAATAAAAAACTAAAACTCTATAATCAAAGTCACAAATTTGCAAACGAAAATATTTTAACAAAACTAATTCCGAAAAACAACCATAAACACGCCAGTTCTATAAAATTTTCATTCAGTAAGTTGCAAGCGTAAGAGCGCACGCACAGAGTGCAGATGGTATGTTATAAACATAAATATAATATGCCGTCGAAAACCCTCGCAGGGAAAATCGATTAAAAGCAATTGTAACGTATTTGTTTTCATTTAAATCAAATTCTCAGGGTTTTTAAAAAATTAATATTTATTTCTCTCTCTTACACATATTATATTTTTTTTTTTTATAAAAGGAAAGTATAATTTTTGTGATAATGTTTTTTTTTTTTTGGGGGTTGGGTGTTATATGGGGTATATGCCTCTTGTCTCAACATATAATGCGGTGGGGTGTAATATTTTTCATTACTCATAAAGTATAGAAGAAGAAACCGTTATTCAACAACAAAAAGGTGGGCTATATGATCATAATAAGTCTTTTTGTTCTTTTGAAACACGAAAAGTTTGACAACTTTTATTATAGACGAAAACTTTCGATGGATATGGATGTAATATCGGTCTACCTATATTGGGTATTTGTGTTGTTATCTCCTTTTCTCCCTTTTGGTTTTTAAACAGAAAAAAAAAAAAATTTTAACAACCGGGGCGAATTTTCCGTCAACAATGGAATTGTTTTTGTTTCTTTCACTCGCTCTATACCGATACTTGCATTCTTCCATCCTACTAGGGTTTTGTTGCTTATATTCTCATTTTATATTTCCTTTTTTTTTTGCTTATTTCTAAATTTCCTTTTGTTTTTATGTGAAATCGAAAAGTTCATGATTTCTTTTTTTTTTTTTGTTGTGTTATTTATAATCTTTATTATTTTCGTTATGTCATGACTCACTTTATTTTATTTTATATTTGCTATAGTTAACACATTATTAAATAAGATAAATTATTATGCTACTACTTTACACACTTAAATGATTTCACATATGAATATAAAATCATTAGAATTCCTACTAATTGCGTATTGTAATACTTCGGATTTAGTTTGGATAAGCCATTTGAAAAAATATATAACCACATTCTAATACATTTCAAAGTTTCAGCAATACACACATTTTAATATGTAATGAATACATTAGGCCATATTTGGGAACATAGGAAAAAATGTGTCCATAAAATTGTACCTACGGCATTTTACAAGAATACTCATTGTTCATGTTTCAATGTGAACAGTTAGTTTATCACGTGTGACTAAATAAATTCAATTAAGCCAAATTCAGGTCAACTGTAGATCGTAAAGGTAATCGGTAACCTTAACCAGTGAAATCATTATAGCTAAAAATGGGGGGAAACAAAATCTCGTTCAAGTGGTCAACTATGAACTGATGAACAAAGTCTTAACTGCTTCAGAATACATCGAAATTACATCCCGTTATATATGAAGAAGTCATAAGGGGCGATACGGTCAAAATTTGGTCAATATCAACTTGACGTATTTCTTTCAATTTTGCATTTAAAAAACCTGAACACCCCTCATTTTGAAGGTGTGTGTGTGTAGAGTGTTGCTCCTATTTTGATTTTGGAATTCACTCTTCAGTTGTCAAAATGCCGTCCAAGCAAGAAGAGCAGCGTATCAAAATTTTGCTCGCGCATCGCGAAAATCCGAGCTACTCGCACGCAAAGTTGGCAAAATCGCTAAAAGTTGCCAAATCAACCGTTACAAATGTAATTAAAGTGTTTGGGGAACGTTTGTCGACAGCCAGGAAGTCTGGATCGGGGGGAAATCGAAAACCGGAAGCCGCTGAGACGACAAAGAGAGTTGCCGGTAGTTTCAAGCGAAACCCTAACCTATCTCTCCGAGATGCCGCAAATAAGCTGGGTGTATCGTCTACAACCGTGCATCGAGCCAAAAAACGAGCCGGACTATCGACTTACAAGAAGGTAGTGACTCCAAATCGCGATGATAAACAAAATACGACGGCCAAAGCGCGATCCCGGAGGCTGTACACGACGATGCTGACGAAGTTTGACTGCGTGGTAATGGACGACGAAACCTACGTCAAAGCCGACTACAAGCAGCTTCCGGGACAGGAGTTTTATACGGCAAAAGGAAGGGGAAAGGTAGCAGATATTTTCAAGCACACGAAACTGTCAAAGTTCGCAAAGAAATATCTGGTTTGGCAAGCCATCTGTACCTGTGGCTTGAAAAGCAGCATTTTCATAGCTTCCGGGACTGTCAACCAAGAAATTTACGTGAAAGAGTGTTTGAATAAACGTCTGCTGCCTTTCCTGAAGAAACACGGTTGTTCCGTACTGTTTTGGCCGGATTTGGCATCTTGCCATTACGGTAAAAAGGCCATGGAGTGGTACGCCGCCAACAACGTGCAGGTGGTTCCCAATGACAAGAACCCTCCCAACACGCCAGAGCTCCGCCCAATTGAGAAATACTGGGCTTTTGTCAAGCGGAACCTAAAGAAGACCAAAAAACCTGCTAAGGACGAGCAGCAGTTCAAGGCAAACTGGCTTTCTGCGGCGAAGAAGGTGGACAAGGTGGCTGTACAAAATATGATGGCAGGGGTCAAGCGTAAGGCCCGGCAATTAGGATTTGGAAAAGCGGAAGCCTAACTGAATATTTTTCCTGAATTTTATACTAATTGAACTTGAAAAAGAAATTTAATTTGATTTTTTAAATAAACGATTTCACCGATTTACACGCGTTTTCCCTTGACCAAATTTTGACCGTATCACCCTTTACGTCAACAGTCCGCAAAACCCTAGCTGTCTCTTCTTGTTTTTGTTACACAAAACTGATCTGGTTTTCTGAGGCGTAAAAACTAGAAAACTATGGCCAATACTGGTACACTTATTCAATATACTTAACAGTATTACGTTAATAGTTCATAGAGCTGTCCGTTGCAGTTTTTTGACCGGTCAGAACACATACTAAGAATAGATTTTCGATTGAATATTTTCGATTCAATAACAAAAATTTTCAAAATTGACTCATATATCTGAAGAGATCACACAAATTCTACATGATTCATGAATTTCAATTAACCGGTAATGAGGTTTCAATGAAATCATTTTCATTTATCTTAAAATGTAACCTTACTCTCCAACATTGCTTCAATATCTGTCATTAAGAGTCATTAAGAGTGCCCAGCTCTTTTGGTCATAATACAAACATGGCACCCCAATCGAAGTCCATTTTTAGCAACATTATTTTCAATGCCAACGATCACCACGATCCATTGCATAACATAGTTAGGTCGATGTTCCAAAATAAAAATCATATCGAAATAAATTATTCAAAAAACCCAAAAAGTCGTGGGGCACGCCTTGCTCTGTGACCAAACGGAAAAGCATGCAGTACTCACTGCAAACACTGCCATAACTATTTTTCGACCAACCACACAATGGAAGGGCACCTATTAGCGGTCCCGGACTGGAATTAATCAACATTCGATATAAATACCGATAACGGTATTTTTTCGTTATTATTCACTAATTGTCTGCTAACCGTTACGGTACCATTTGAATACTCCTCACTTTCGATTTCACAATGTTCGCCAAAGTGGTAAGTGATCATACTATAGATCCTGTACGATCGATAAGTCTAATTGCTGGATTTTGATTGATTTATTTCAGTCCATCATCGCCACGTGTCTGTTAGTGGTTGCGGTCAGCGGAAAACCTCACGTCCTAACCCCGGTGGCTGGACCTGCATACGTCACCGCACACAGTTCCCAGGTGTTTGCCCGGACGTACAATGGAATAGTACCGTTTGTGGTGAATGCTCCAGTTCCAGCAGCACCGGTTCCCGTTCCCGTTCACGTTTCTTACCCAACTTCCTTTGCATCTTTCTACGTGCCACATACTGGTCAGGCAGTGTTTTCCTATCCAGTTTATGCTCACGCAGTTCCAGCAACACCGGCAGTCGTGGCCACTCCGGCTGCAGTAGTACCCGCTGCCAAGGTGGTGGCTGCTGCTCCGGTGGCCAAGGTGGTGGCACCAGTGCGAACAGCTCCCTACCTGACGACCATTCGCTATCGCTCGGTTGTAGCCTAGGCTACAGGGATGCGAAGTGATCGCGAGCAGATTGGTAGATTTAGTCTTAGTTATAGCCCTCTATGATGAAGTACCTAGCTAGTCCGTAACGAAAATGAAAGTCATTAAAATACCCAATTGTGATAAATCATTCAGTAAGTTGTTTTTATTTTTCTTCGGGTTCAAATTCGAGGTGGAATGAAAACCCTTGAAGAAGAAGTGCATGCGATATGGATGAATTGGAACATAGAATACACTGAAACCTCAAATTTTTTACCAAGGGTTGAATTTTGCATTGAATTAATGAAGTTTGTCAGAAGCAGATAATTCCTCATCTCCATGCGAAGCGCTAGAAGTGGACGGTAATTTATTGCTAGAACGAATAGACATGAAGAGAAAGTGTTGATAGTTCCGTATAGGGCAATGGCAGGCTTTGAAAATTGAAAGATACAAGTTTAGAGCGAAATTGAACGAGTATGGTGGACGATGGGTGGTTCTCCTAACAGTTGCAGTTCTTCTAACACCATCCCATGAGAACAAAAGAAGCAGACAAAACAATCCATAGTTCTGACCGTGACCACTGAATAGAAAGCGCACTCACACTCATGCGAATTCTATAACGAAAAACATAAGGCAAAATGAAGCAACAAAAATACAAAAATGAAATTTCATCAATGTATTGGTTTTTTAAGATGATTACTGATTACATACACACCTAGATAAAATTCATAAGGTTATTTATGAGCTTATTAAAGGTCTTCCATCAATGACGTAGCATTTTAGGGGAGAGGGGGGGGGGGGGGTCTAGTGGATTTGTGACAATATGCTACGAGGCGGAGGGGACATTAATGGAAATTGAACATGGTACCATTGATGATGGCCATTTGATATGATTCTGGACATTTTCCAAATTGGCCACTTCCCCCGGGGCACCTGGAACCTACTACAGAGTGTTCAGGGCAACTGATCGTCCTGAATATGCTCCCTGAAGCACATCCATGAAAAATCTTGATGTTTTGCTGATATATACATGATTGGAAGGATATACATGATTGACCATAGTATCCGGAACCAGTGGCCATATTTCGGAAGTTTTTCAACGGATCTTAGTGCAACCGCCGACATTCGATTTTCAATAAGTTCTAGTTTCTAGGAAAATAGGGGTCATCGACGTAACTTCACACCACACAAAAATACGAGCAGCAGAAAAAAAATCTTTTTGACATGTCCTCTGAAAATCCGGAACATCTCCGGTGTCCGGTAGCCAGTATTCGTGACCATGCATGTTCCTAAATTTTGACTAAATTTGCCGCTTCCGATTTTGTCCAAATTCAACAATTTTTCAAAAAGTTATAAGGAATTGAATTTGGGCAAAATTTTGCCTATCTCAATTATTTTGCCTATCCTCTGTATTTGACAAAACTGCCAGTTTAGGGTTCAATGAAATCAATCATGAAAAAATTTTTTTTTTTTTGTTGCTGAAAATTCAAGAAGATTTCTAGTTCAACGAATCTCTTGCTCCTGTATGAAAAAATGAAGCTTTTCACGCAGCATTTGAGTTGTCGTTATTAGTACAAATGGTACTTATACAAAAGACCCGATGACAGCGAATACGAAGCAGGTCTTTTAATACAACTCGGCAAACATTGACAATAGGTCTAAAAAATGGTAAGTCGACAACTGGGATGGAACGTGCGTCCCCGCAACATAGCTATGGTCCTCACAAGTTCCTACCTCATGCTTCCACGGGTCAAGAGATGACAAAGACCGCCAGCTAAGGATTGCGTACTTAGCTAGTAGTGAAGCCTGGGCACTGTTGTCCTTCTGACTTCAGCTAGATTGAGGAGGTGCGTGCCAAGCGTCTGTCCACCAAGCAGGTGCGGCTCAATCAGCGTCTGTCCTGGCATCCAGCGGCTGAGTAAGAAACGCTGTATCGCCTAAGGTGGTAGCCCCACCAACGCGATGTAGGCAGCGTGACCTTGGTAAGGCAGTATGCTGAAATCTTACCCTACCACTAAAAATGGGAGTACTCTTTATACGGTCCTACGGTTCTAATTTCAGATCATTCAAGATTCCAAGTGTTGTATAGTAATTTTAGATTATTTTTTCCCCTCGTAACTATAGTAATTCAAGTCCGTCTTCAATTGCAGCAGGACCACAATCTGCAGACATGCAGACATTACAGTTATAATTGTTATGATCATTTTATATTATATCATCCCGTCACATTATTTTTTAATGCTATTTTCAGCTTCACATTTATGCACCGTTGTAAGTCTTATCCCACTTAACTCACGTTATGTATATGAAAAGATAGGATGGTTTTTAACGTTTTTTTTTAGAAAGAATCATGTATCGAAAAAATTCTTTCATCCAAAACAATTTAAAAACTAATATTGTTCATGACATTTTCGATTTGACAGACATAAAGAATCATTTATGGGCCCAGTAGGAAACAAGAGTTATCGGAGAAATCAAATTTCCTTTTTTTATTTTTTTGACGTAGACTACGTCTTACTGCAAGGGTAGGGTGTCAATTGAAAATCTAAAAATAAGCGACCGTCACGAAATATCGTTACAAATTAAACACTAATAACATAATAAATGCTCAATAGATTATCAAGATATTCACATCAATCGGTTGGAAATTTTCCCGCGTATCAATTCAACTATCAAACATTATCCGTTAACAATTTAAACTATTGAAAATTACCAAAATAAGAGGTGGTGTCTTATAATTTTGTTTTGCAGGCAAAATTTACTAAATGCACAGTACTTTCCTATCACAGACTTCAAATTTAAGTAAGGAACGTTGTTCGCGCATAGTGTCTAATTTGTTGTTTGTTTTTAACCACATCCTTGGTCTTAACGACACTTACTAACCCCGAGTCGACCGCTGGTAATCGGTCTCTCGAAATATTATATGTGTTGTGCCACTAAAACCCTAAACCCTACCAAAAAGCAAGCTTTGACCCTTCCTGGCTACGCTACTGGCGCTTGAACACGACAATTTCAGCAGCATTGAGCGAGATCATCACGAATGACGTCCTACCTGTCGTGGTTGCCCCTTCATAGCGTGAACCAATCAGCGTACATAAGGAAGTGAGAAAAGTACTATGAAAAGGAGTTGCATTTCGTTCGTATCTTCAGTATTTTTTTGTTTGTTATACCGCTAACATCAAAAATAAAGTCATATTTGGAAGGTAATCCAACCGCGCTCATTTCTTTCTCCAAAGCCGAGACAAACAGCCTTTTTCAAGGCTTCAATAGTTGAATTTTATCGTCGCTCTCGCTTCGTTCCTGTTCCCGTGGAACTTCTTACCAGGGAGAAGTTGGCCAATCGGTTGGGATCCTTCGAGCCAAGGATCGCCAATCACATATTCAAGTGTCCGTGATCAAACAAACGTCTCCTACGTGTCAGTGTACGATATATAAGGGAGACACCTTAAAATTTGCTTCATTCACAGTATTCATCGTTCTAGCGACACATTCGGACGTGTTTTGCGCTCTCGTTATTTTTTTCAGTTTGTTTTTCATTAATACTTCCGCAATTTCTCGCGTTTACGCGTGTTGGTATGGGTAAACCTGGCCCAAGTGATGGACTGAAACCCAGCGGCAAGCGGCCGGCTGACTGCAGCAACCCTTTTTCGCTACTCGAAGGCAGGACCGATACCGTTGCCTTGGCCCAGGGCAACAAGAAGAAAAAAGAAGAAGAAGCAGACCCAATTCGATGGTTCTAGTGGCTGTACTCCTCGAAGCGTGGGCCCCCGTGGTGGCGGCACAGCTATGAACACCAGCGACGTCTGTGATTTCGGTGGCTCCGTCGAAAATTTAAATGCTGTTGCTCCTACAGCAACAGGGAAGCTACCACCCTTGATGGTGAAAAACATCACTTAATGGCCAGTTTTCAAGCGGCTGGCATTGCAGCCGAGTACAAGCTGTCCCGTATAGGGACAAAGGTGATGCTTCGGTCGAAAAAGGACTACGACCAGGTAGTGAAGCCTCTGAAGAATTCCAATTCGGAATTCTTCACGCATGAAATCGCCGGGGAGAAGCCTTTCAAGGCCGTCATCAGAGGTCTGCTAAACCTCGATCCGGTACAAATTGCATCGGAAATCCAGGACAGGTACAAACTGGCCCCAATCGCCGTCTACCGGATGAACCGACGGAACAAAAACGTGAGGCATCACCCAGATTGTCTGTACCTGGTGCATTTCAAAAAGGGAACGGTGACGCTCAACGCGCTGAAAGCGATCCGCTCTCTCTGTTCCATCATCGTCACCTGGGAGCCGTACCGTGGTGGACACCGTGATGTGACGCAGTGCCAGTAGTGTCTGGACTTTGGTCACGGTACCTGGAACTGCAACGTCAATGCCCGCTGCAACAACTGTGCCCAAAATCACACCACATCCAACTGTCCCATCGAAGGAGCCGTGGCGTACAAGTGCGCCAACTGTGGTGGTGCCCACCAGGGATCGTCAATGCCCGAAACGCGAAGCCTTCAAGCGCATCCGAAAGCAAGCCTCGACTGCCAACCAACCAGGACGGAAGACGGAAAGGGCTCCGGCCTTCACAGCGGTAGATTTTCCACCAATTCGTGGAAATCGCCAACCAAACCCGTTGGGGCAAGGTACTACCCCTCAAGCAAATCCCGGCCCTTCTGGTGGACAGCGATCCTCAACCCCCCCTGGATTCTGTAGACAACCAGCAACCAACAACAATCCCGAACTATTCTCTGCGGACGAACTGATGGCGATTTTCATTAATAAGACCGGTGCGCTTCGCCAGTGCCGCAACAAGCCCGAGCAGATCCAAGTGCTCGGTAAATTCGTCATCCAGTAACCATCGCTAACCATCGTCACCTGGAACGCTTGCTCTATTAGAGCAAAAAGCTACGAGCTTGCCGACTTCGTCCGCAAGCAAAACATCGACTTGGGCCTACTAACCGAGACCAACCTAAAGTTTGGCGACAGCTTTTGGTTGCCTGACTACAACATCATCCGGCTTGATCGCACCAGCTCCAGGGGGGAGGGGGTTTGGGGGGTCTTGCGATCATCGTGAAGAAATAGATCAAGTACCACATTCTGCTGCATATCCGCACATCCGTTATCGAGGTCCTTGGTGTGGAGGTGGAAACGTCAACTGGAAGTATCCGGTTTATCGCTGTTTAAAGCTTGCTTCAGATAGAATTGGAACATAAACAATTGCCTGTATTTCAGTTATTTATTATTGAATTCAAGATCTTTTTTTATACAAATGTAGCGTTTTCTTCATACTTTGAAGAAAAAATACGGATAAAATTATTCGTCACGGTTTCGAAGGAATTCTCGAATTTTTCCTGTAACACGGCTCATTAGGCGGCGCACACCTTCTTCGTCCATCGTTTTAGCTATCTTATTCCACCAGGTCTTCATCTGATTGATGTCTTTGACAACCTTTCCCTTTGCCTTGAGTCTCCTCTTCATGATTGCCCAGTATTTCTCAATAGGGTGGAACTGGGGGCAGTTGGGTGGGTTAAGGTTTTTCGGAACAACCTGGACCCCTTTCTCTGCATACCATTCTTGAACGACTTTGCTGTAATGACAGCTTGCCAAATCTGGCCAAAACATTACGGGATGGTCGTGGGATCCAATTGAACGGCAAAATTCGTTTTTGGAGACACTCTTTTTGGTATAGTTCCGACGTCATTGTCTTATTTGTAACGAAAACTTTCGTTTTTTTTGCCACAGCTGCAAATGCCCTGCCAAATCATGAATTTTCGTGCAAATTTGTCGGCAAAAACAAATTTAAATTTGGCTGCAACATCCCCCCGAGCCGTTGCCAAGTAAAATTTTTGACCTGGAATTTGCCCGAAGTCAGCCTTGACATAGGTTTCATCGTCCATCAGAAGACACCCGTCGAACTTGGTCAGCACCTGGTCGTATAGCTTCCGAGCACGGATTTTGGCCACACTATTCTATTTTATGGTCCGATTTGGCTGTTTGCTAGCTCGATACGACTTGATTCCTTCCCGGAGTCGAGTTCTCCTCACGGTACTATGGGCGGCACCGAATTTTCTGGCCAAATCACGGTCCGACAGATTGGGATTCCTCTTAATCGTCTTCAAAATCTTACCACGCAGTTTTCGGTCGACAGTTCCACTCCGACGATTGGCTGGAGGCTTCCGAATCGTCGTCAATGTATCCTCATACCGTTTGATAACGCGCCATACGGCATTTCTGGGCAATTTCAGCTGTTTAGCTAGCCTAGATGCAGACCACAATGGATTTTCCAAATAACTGTGCACATTTTTTTCCCTTCTTTCGGCTTCCATGTTGATTGTTTACAAAGTAAAGTCGATTTACGGAATGTCAAAAACACATACGTGAAGCTGACAAAATTCCCGACACGTGGGCGCCAAGAACTTCCAAATCCGTCCATCAGGAGCGCCACAATATGAGCAAAAGTTTGTTGCAATTCTAAATGAAGCAAGCCTTATTGCCCTCGGCAGTGTGCTGCCAGCAATGAAGCGTCAATAAAGTTCAAGAACGACCTAACCGCCATCGCACGTACTAGCTCTCGTTTCGTAATCGAAACGCGCGCGCAACGAGTCATGGAAAAATTACCAGGGAAAACAAAAAAGGGGGGGTTGCCCTCCCAGCGGTTGGACGGGGGAGTTTCTGGATGAACCGACATTCATCTCTCCGGCGGGAAATTCGTCCACGCTGGACTTTTTCCTGTCAAACATCACATTGACATAGCCGGTGGCGCACAACGACCTCAGCTACGACCACCAACCGGTGGTGGCTGAATTCGGTGTCAACGTGATTCCTGCTCCAACCTACAACGGAAAAATTACCACCATGTGAACTGGGTACACTTCAGCCTAATCGTGGACCGGAACATCGACGAAAATCTACCGCTCGACTCCATCGATGACAACAACCGTGCGCTGGAGGGACTGCAACAAGCCATAACCGTGGCAGACGAGGCGTGCGTCCGACATGTTCCTGTAAGGGGTAAGTTTGTAGCCATTGATTCCCATACCCAACTTTTGATCCGCTTACGAAATTTTCGTAGACGCCAGTTTCAGAGGACAGGTGATCTTGATGGTGATCTAGGAAAAAATAAGTTTTGAGAAACTGAAAGTGAGAATAAGTACGATGCCTAATCGTTTTGATGCCTACAGTATGCGTACATTTTGGAAGCGCGTTAAGATCGAACATACGAAAAATCCTCCGAAACGACCATGTACCGATGTCGAGCGAGCTTGTGGTTATCGGGCGAAACTGAAAGCAGCCAGAAGTAATGCGTTAACAACTACTGGATTTTTTAATAAATCATTTATTTGTACAGGCTCAATCGAATACACTTTACAGAGCCAAGTTTTCATATATATAAAAAATATATATATATATATATATATATATATATATATATATATATATATATATATATATATATATATATATATATATATATATATATATATATATATATATATATATATATATATATATCAGTTTTCTTAAAACTATAGTTAGAGGAACAGAACCGAACCGAGTCTCGAGGTTAATAGGAATAAAAATTTAACAGATGGGAAGACTGGTGGAGAAGCATAATTGCCTCAAATGAATTTATGTTTGCCGTATCATCATTTAAACCAAACGACCATTTTCAGGGCCACCAAATGCTTTCTAAAGAGTGTAGAATAGAATTTTCTAACATACTTACTATCTAATGCTGGTCTAACTATCTTTTAGGACCACACTCACGCTACTTTAATCAAACTACGCCTTACCCAACAAACATCGGTGTTGAACTAGAGCTTGTTCAAGCAAATTTGGAGAAGCTATTCAGCTGTTTCTTCTAGAATAGCTGAATAGCTTCTCCAAATTTGTTTTAACAAGCTCTAATTCAACACCGATGTTTGTTGGGTACGGCAAGGGTAAGGGTTAAATGGAAATTTGAAAATAACTGAAACACTTTACACGAAAATAGCTTTGTCATTTCTCGATAGATTTTCGAGATTTTTGCTTTAATGAATTGGACATTTTCGTGACTGATAACTATCAAAAATGTCATTGATAATTTACTTTGTAATTACCAAACAGACCCTGAACAATCTATACCGCAATAAGGATAATGGTCTCCAGCTGGTCGGTCATACACTACACTCAGCACAACCGTTGCCCTTTTATCATACCAACATTCAAACCAAGTGTCCCTTTCCACGGCTGCCAAATAATTTCTAAGAAGCAAATCATACTTACTCACTCACTTACAATAACTTAACGTCCCATTAGGACAGTACCTACGTTGCAATATTCCGCTACGAAACTAACGAAACTAATCAAATGGTTTTACGTCAACCGGTCGTGTGTTATACACAACCTCACTGATTTCTTATTTTGGATATATTAAGTTTCCGTTTTTGGGCGGTAATCATACTCATAGGCAATTTATTTCGCCTTTTCGTTGGCTTAAATTTTCTTTGCTATTTTGCTAGGCTGCCAGGTGATCAACTTTATTTCATTATATCACGTTGGAAATTTTCAAAGTTTCAATAATCGGACAGCGCAGCGGAAGAGGCAAATAGCTGCATTTTATTATTGTATGTAAATTATTTAGTATTTCATTACAACATCGTATTATGTTTGTCATATCATCATTGTATATTATTATAATCATGTTAAAATTATTATTAAACAAAAATAATAATAATAATTAAATTTCATCTGATTCAATGTTACAAGGAAGTTGATTCCAGATAGTGTATATATTTTATTTCATTGTATTTTAAGGTATTTTTGTATTAATTTAGATAATTGGATATTATTTAAATTAAAAAATAGAGGTGGGAGGTTCACGTAGGACCGCGTTGGTGTATAGTAATAATGGTATCATCAAATAATATTGTATATTGAATATTGTACCAAAAACTGCAAATCCTCTCAATTGTCCAGCGTTACGGCCAATCGAGAGAATTTGGGCTCCGATGAAGTGGAAGCATTCTGTAAAGAAAGAAGGAATCAAAGATTTCAAACACTTCCAACAAATTTGGACAAAGACAGTTACCACGGTATATGAAGAGTCTGTTCAAACACGTATGGCTGGAGTTATACTTATAACAAACATACAACGCTGATCGTTGTGCGAATTGTCAAATACACCTGCCATAAGATTTTATACAGTCTCCTTATCCACTTTATTCGCCGCAGAACGCCAGTTTGGCTTGAACTGTTTCTCGCTCACAACAGATTTTTGAGTCTTCTTAAGGTTCCGCTTGACGATGGCCCAATATTGTTCGATTGGGTGGAGCTCTGGTGTGTTTCGAGGTTTCTTGTCCTTGAGCACCACTGGAACGTTGTTGACAGCATACAACTCAATGGCCTTTTTTCCGTAATGGCAAGATGCCAAATCCGGCCAAAACAGAACGGAACAATTGTGTCGCTTCAGGAAAGACAGTAGACGTTTTTGTAGGCACTCGCTCAGATAAATTTCCTGGTTGACGGTTCCGGTCGCAATGTGAACGTTGCTCTTCAAGGCATAGGTACAGATGGCCTGCCACACCAGATATTTCTTCGCGAACTATGACAGTTCAATGTGCTTTAAAATATCTGCCACCTTTCCCCGTCCGGTTGCCGTATAAAATTCCTGTCCAGGAAGCTGTTTAAAGTCTGCCTTGACGTAAGTTTCATCGTCCTGTATCACGCAATCAAACTTCGTCAGCATCGTCGTGTACAACTTTCGCGATCGTGCTTTGGCCGACGTGTTTTGTTTATCTTCGCGATATGGAGTCACCACTTTCTTGTAAGTCAACAGTCCAGCTCGTTTTCTAGCTCTATCCACGGTTGAAGGCGCCACTCCCAGCTTATTTGCGATATCTCGAACGGAGAGGTTGGGGATCCGCTCGTAACAGCGGGCAAATCTTTTTGTCGTCGCTGTGGCCTCCGGCTTTCGATCCCCGATCCAGCTTTCCTAGCTGTCGTCAAACGTTCACCGAAAACTTTTAATACGTTGGTATCAGTTGATTTAGCCACATTCAACAATTTCGCCAGCTTGGAGGCGGGAGAGTAGTTTGGATTTTCGCTATGCACGTGCACAATTTTGATGCGTTGCTTCTCTTTCCTTCGACGACATTTTGATAACTGAAGTGCTAATCTCAAAATCAAAATAGAGGCATGATGCTACAGGCACACATCTTCAAAATGAGGGGTGTGCACATTTCTTTAATGCACGATGAAAGGAAATGCGTCAAGTTTATGTCGACCAAGTTTTGATCGAAACAACCCTTAAATCTTCGATCCTCAAATCTGGGGATTATTTGGGTGACAAAGAAAGTTCTTTGAACAAAGTTTATATTTTATCGAAAATCTCTGAGAGTCCACAAATCTACTCTTAGGCAAAATAAAGTTTCCACCGCATCATTTCTTTGAATTTATCTCATATATTAGGTTCAACTTATAGTCTGTGTTGTATTCTTATTTTTAATATGCCTTAGAAATTTACTTATGGAATGGACGAATCCAGGTTGAAAAAAGAAGAAGACACCGAGGGGTGGTAAATCTGACAGCTCCCTTGTTTGAAGTATAGGACAAACATTTAAAATGCTTCTATAAACTTCAAATTAAATTCTAATTAAAAGCGGTTTGTTGTATGATTGAAGAAAAATCCAATACTACTCAATAAAGACATTATCAGCAAAATAAAAATAAAATAAAAATAATGCCCCAATTTTGCGGTTTTGATTTATCTTCCATCATACAACGAACCGCTTTTAATTAAAATCTCATTTGAATTTATTAGAAGCATTCAAAAAGGTTCGTCCTATACTTTAACATGGGAGCTGTCAGATTTATCACCACTCGGTGTCTTCTTCTTTGTTTAACCTGGATTCGTCTATACTGAATAAAAAAAGAGACCCTTGCGCTTGGCAAGGGCTCAGTAGGGATTCTTGGTCAAGACCCGAAGCTAAGAGTCAGTTCCATAGTAGAAATATCACATCAAGTAATTTTCCCACCTGCTACAGAGGATCGTGTGCCTGGAGGTCACATTGAGAATTTTACTATAGAGCGTTTCCAGATGGAATCAGCCGGAAAAAATCAAAATCTTGCACGACCCTCTCCGATTTGGATGAAACTTTGCTTTGCATATGTCTTCGGAATTGGTGATGATGGATTTTCCGCGGGTTAAGGGAATTTTTTGACTCAAGACTTTTTTTTCAAAAGGGCGTATGTGTTTTGTCATGCGTATTTTTCAAAAAAATCATAACTCGAAAACCGTTGGTTGTAATAAAATTGCGTCTGAGAAGAAGTTGTAGTTAATTAATTTGACTTTATGAAAAAAATATGTACACTGTAAAAAAAAAAAATTTCTGAAAAAATATCAAAAATCAAACTGATTTTTAATCAATTAGCAAATCTGTCCAACGTACGATTTTTATAATTTTTTTTTCCAAAAAGACTTTGAGTCATAAAAAGAAGAATAGAAGTTGTTCTACGATAGAGCCACTTAAGATAAAAAGTTCTTAGAAGTAAGAAAAATTCAAGTTTTTTCTAATTTGTTGTTTTTGCATAAATAACCATATTTTGATTATATAATACGATTTTTCTAGTGATTTTAAACAAAAATGCTCTTGGTGAGCAACATTCTATATGTACCCGTTCTCGAGATAATTTGAAAGTAATGTCGAAAAAATGGGCGAAAAATGGCGTGATTGTCCATCTTCAAAAGTATTTTTTTCAAATTGTACATAAAACTATCCTTTTGACACCAAGAAGATTGAACATCTTCTTAATCAACGAAATTAACGAATCTTAATTACCAAATAAAAATTTTGAGTTTTTTTTGTTCATACATGATTTATTTATTTTTTCTACTATTTTAAAAAAAAATTGTATTTACATTTTTACAAACACTATTTCCTAACATTCCTATAAATATTATGAAAACTCAGTATTTCGTCAGTTGAAAATATTTTCGCAGCGATTTTGTTATCTGCAACTGGAATGAAGGAGTGATATTTCTGTGTACCAGGAATCATTTTTGTTTGCTGATAACTACCACCCCATTCTGCAGCTCCCTCTTCATATTCTTCTTGTGAAACATAGCAAAATGATATTTTTGTGAAATTTTCTTGATTTCTCTTAATAGCCCAATCATACAAAATTTTCGCACTTGTTATTGGATGTTCATGTTGTTTGGCCAAGCTTGCTGTTGTTGCAATTCGTTTTAATGTGCCGCCAATTGCATCACATGGTCCCTTACCATGTGAAGTTGCGAAAAACTGGCCACTCAGAATCAATGTTGTATTTCTCTTTAAACTTGCAGAGGCTTGCAAAATTTTTTCTATTTTTGTATTGGGAAGCAGCCCCATCAGACATAAAAATGGCCTTTTTTATATTCATTAGTTGATTTAAATACGTTAGTAATTTAGAAATAAATACTTGTACCGCAATTGTATCATGTCTTAGAACTTCTGATATTACAACAAAACTTAGATTTTTAAGCATTCCTGACTCCATATAATAAATAACAAACGGATGAATTGTAGCCTGATCATTGTTCCAATGATGACTTTGAACAGCATCCTGAAGTACAAATGAATAATTCTCTGCAAAATCGCAAATAATAACTACTTCTCCTTCTTTTAATGAAGACTTTGTATCTTTTAAAAATTTAGATTGCTTTGTTTTTATATAATCATGAGTTAATAGTTTTTCTAATTTCTCGCTAAAATATTCAACAAATTCATCGACAGGTTTTAATAGCGTTTCTAAATTACATCTATCAGTTGTAATCCATTGTTCGAACGATATCTCAGACAAGTTATGTTTCTCAAGTTCTTTTAAAAATCTTATCTCAAATTTTGACAGCGTGGGACAATTTTCGCATTCACGGAGGTAACAATATTTTGATCTTGATGATGAATTACACAATAACTTCTCAAAATGTTGATTACAATCAGTGTTGAATGAATATTTTTTTAAACTGTGAAGCATTAAATCATTATTTTCGTGAATTGCGCAAACACAAACGTTGTGAGAACCTGAAGCATTTAGCAATTTACAATGTTTTGGTCGTAATGCTGCAAAAGTACTCAATCCAATTTTATGTTCACTGACCTCTTTAAATCGAGTGAAAGTTTCTCTAAGTGATGAAAGTAATAACCGTTTTTGAATTTGTTAACGCTTACCATTAGTGTTTACAGAGACATAATCTCTTTGTCCCGGCATGGCTCTGCTGAAGTCGTCCTCGTCAAAAAATTGTATCACTTGATTCTTTATATCCGGATTCAAACGATTCCCCGATCTGTCGTTGGGGGTAGCCAATACTCCATTTTCGGCAGCCAATTCTTTTGCTTGTAATGCAAGGTATTTGTTTGTTTCAAATTTGCTCGTTATCTGCTGAATCGTCCACGAATTAGGCAAAACTGTTAATATACGTATTTTATCTATTCTCGAACAAACTGGTTCTATGAATTTTTCTTTCAATTTGGAAATAATTTCATCATATTCCACAACCTTTGTTTTCAATGTAGCTAACTCTTTGACTTCTTCTTGTGGTGGTAAGCTGAATAGATATTTTCTAATACCTGCTACAATTTCGGCAAATTTTTGCCGACGGTATTTATCGTTTTTAAATTCTCTAATGGATATCGGAGACACATTTATTCCTGCAATTCCATTATTGAATAACTCAATGTTGTGTATCCTGGAATAATCCGGTAGGTCACTGTCCTGAGAAGATGCCTAGGTAATTGAAGCTGCCGATGGTATTTCCTTCAAATCGTTCCGTGATGTGGTTGGTGCTTCGTCATGTCCACCGTTTTCTGGTTGCTCCACTCTTTCGACAGGATTACGACGATACGAATATAACCGACATGAATCACAAATTCTTAATGACGTGTCCAAATGGACCGTACACTGCATGGATAAAAGTTTTTCAATTAACTTGTCAGTGAAATTTCTAAGTTTAGGCGAACACCGTCTCCCGATTTCACGAAAAGGTTTACAACAATGCTTTGTTTCGAGTTCCATTTCAAATCGTTTTACACTTTACGCTACTTATGAAAGACACTGTTAAACTGATGTCATGACTTTGTAATGTAATCCTTTTTATACGTACTAGGTACGCACTTTAGGTACTGTTTTGAAATATTGGTATGTGCAGGGGTATGCATGTAAATTATATTTTCTGTCAACACCAACGGGAATGCATGAATAGGTATAAATGGGCGAAACAATTGTATTCTTACTGGTTTAAACAGTTTAACTAGTTAAATACATTATGTTTCTACCTGAACAAAATACGCTTGTACACTAACATGAATACTAATTATTTTTGTTTCGGGTTAGGTTTTCATAATTACTGTAAGTAAAAGCAGCAAATTTTGTCGTGTTACCTACAGTAAACATCAGGAATCAGTATCAGTATCAGTCTAGTATTCTCGGTAATAAAAGGTATATTGTAGAAAATTTTATGTACAATTTGAAAAGAATACTTTTGCAGATGGACAATCACGACTAACATTTGAAAAAGGGATATTTTCATGGAAAAAGCCTTTTTTTCGACATTAATTTCAAATTTTCTCGAAAATGGATACATTTAGATTGTTGTTTACTAAGAGCATTTTTTGTTTAAAATCATCAGAAAATCGTATTATATTATTAAAATATGGTCATTTATGCAAAAACAACAAATTAGAAAAAACTTGAATTTTTCTTACTTCTAAGAACTTTTTTATCTTAAGTTGCTCTATCGTAGACCAACTTCTATTCTTTTGCTTATGACTCCAAAGCCTTTTTGAAAAAAAAAAATTATAAAAATCGTACGTTGGACAGATTTGCTAACCAATTTTTAAGTTTAATTTTTGATTTTTTTTGAGAATTTTTTTTTTTTTACAGTGTACATATTTTTTTCATAAAGTCAAATTTATTTACTACAACTTCTTCTCAGACGCAATTTTATTACAACCAACGGTTTTCGAGTTATGATTTTTTTTTGAAAAATACGCATGACAAAACACATACGCCCTTTTGAAAAAAATGTCTTGAGTCAAAAAATTCCCTTAACCCGCGGAAAATCCATCGTCACCAATTCCAGAAGACATGTGCAAAGTTTCATCCAAATCGGAGAGGGTCGAGTTCTGTGTTTCCTATTGTAGCGAGTGCCAACGTAGGTAAAATGATTAAAGTAATTTCGTAACCTATCATTGATAATTGATAATCGAGCTAATTGTATAATATTTTATTGACATTTATATAGATACGCCAACGCGCGTGCGCGCGTGTGTTTATGTCTGTGTGTGTGTGTGTGTGTGTGTGTGTGTGTGTGTGTGTGTGTGTGTGTGTGTGTGTGTGTGTGTGTGCGTGTGCGTGTATTTCATATATACCACAAGCATTATAGTATACCATTTATTTTAGCCCAGGATTAACATTGTTAATGCGAAATTGCATCAGTTCAGCGCTTGTCAGGTTATGAAGCGTTACATTAGTTTTGGGAATGCATTGATGCATTACCAATGCAATAATGCATTACTAATGCATTATTGCTACTTTAGCAATATCAATAAAAGATATTGCATTAGTTCAATCTTAGTGGGGCCCTTTTGCTTGGATAATGTATGAACTCCAACTGGCCAACGGGAGTCAGGGAGGAGATGAATTGTTTGCATTGTTATTCGTTCTATTGAATCATAATGAACGATTCTATGACACTTATTACTTTAGCGAGGTGTTGGGTGAAAGTGGATAGGCTTATCTCGGTGACTCCCCTCACGCTGTGTGCGGGTGTTTGTGCTATGCTATGCTGTATGTGTATATTTGTGTGTATGTTTAAATGTGTGTATTCAGATATATGTACGTAATGTATATGCTTATTTACTGTATATGTATGTGTACATATGTGTGTATGTATGAGTAAATGTGTACATGTGTGTACAAATGCATGTATATATGTGTATATATGTGACGCTTGGTGAGTGGCCACAATAGCATCACTTAAATCGGTACAAATCGGCTGTTCAGCATAACTTAAAAAAAATCACCATATATTTCCAATGAAAAACCACTATCACACTTTGTGAGTGGCCCCAATAGCATCTTTACTGTTGGTTTAAATCGGTCCACATCGGCTTTTGGCATCATTTAAAATCATCTTGTTTTCCCAATATGAAACCACTATCACACTCTGTGAGTGACCCCAATAGCATCTTTACTGTTGGTTTAATTCGGATAAATCGGCTTTCCAGCACTATTTAAAACCACTATCACAACATGTGAGTTGCTCCAATGGAATTTTTACTCTTGGTTTAAATCGTACAAATCGGCTTTTGAGCACTATTTAAAATCACCATATATTCCCAATCAAAAACACTATTACACTTTGTGGGTGGCCCCAATAGCATCCTTACTGTTGGTTTAAATCGGCCCAAATCTACATTCCATCTTTATGGAAAGTTACTTCGTTTATCCAGTGAAAAACAACAATCACTGTTGGTGAGCGGCTCCAATAGCATCTGTACTGTTGGTTTAAATCGGTCCACATCGGCTTTTAGGCATCATTTAAAATCATCTTGTTTTCCCAATTTGAAAACCACCATCACACTCTGTGAGTGGCCCCAATAACATCCTTGCTGTTGGTTTAATTCGGTACAGATCGACTTTCATACATAATTTAAGAGCACATTGTTTTCCAATTGAAAAACCACTATCACACTTTGTGAGTGGCCCCAATAGCATCTTTACTGTTGGTTTAAATCGGCTCAAACCGGAAATCGGAAATAAATTTAGATATTTTTGAAGGCGTCGCGTGAATTCAGCTTAACGTTTACCAAAACGAACCCTGCTGCCACCCAATCCTGTAATCCAAAATCCCAGTGATTTATCGTGGAAGTGCAGTGGATTCCGCGGCTTCCAACAAAGCGAGTATCATGTCAACATATTCCTACCTTTTCCTTATTGACTTGCATTCGGACGAGGCCGGCGCCGGTATTACCTTAGCTTGGGATCTCCAGCTTTTACACATTGAAGATGTATGTCAGTTCCAAACATCATCTGTTGGTTCTCTGTGTAATTGCAGCTGATCTGGTAATAACGGAGTAGCAATCTCGAGTGGTCAATCATGCTCATGCTCATGCTCATAAATGTATGGAAGCATGTTTTTAGGAACAATAATAAGGTCTTAATCACTTGCAGCTGTAAAAAAAAGTATGTTTAGCTCGACCGTTAGCTAGAGTGGTATATAGAAAACGAAAGATCCAAACCACTCCGAACTTGACATGTTTTGCAATACGTTTATAAAGGGTGTTCCGATCAAAATATGGTCAAACAGTTGTGTGTGTGAGTCGATCAAAGTTTTTATTAATAAGTCAAATTCTTTTTTTTTCAAGTTCAGTTAATACAGAATATAGGAGAAATATTGAGCTAAGCTTCGTTTTTACCGAATACGAATTGCCGGGTCTTTCGTTTAACACCTGCCATAAGATTTTGTACAGTCTCCTTGTCCAATTTATTCGCCGCAGAATGCCAGTTTGCCTTGAACTGTTTCTCGCTCACAACAGCTTTTAGGCAGTAGACGTTTTTGTAGGCACTCGCTCAGATAAATTTCCTGGTTGACGGCTCCGGTCGCAATGTAAACGTTGCTCTTCAAGCCACAGGTACAGATTGCCTGCCACCCCAGATATTTCTTCGTGAATTTTGGCAGTTTAATGTGCTTGAAAATATCTGCAACATTTTCCCGTCCGGTTGCCGTATAAAATTCCTGTCCAGGAAGCTGTTTGAAGTCTGCCTTGACGTAAGCTTCCTCGTCCTGTAGCACGCAATCAAACTTCGTCAGCATAGTCGTGTACAACTTTCGCGATCGTGCTTTGGCCGACGTGTTTTGTTTATCGTCGCGATTTGGAGTCACCACTTTCTTGTAAGTTGACAGTCCAGCTCTTTTTTTAGCTCTATCTACGGTTGAAGGCCCACTCCCATCTTCTTTCCGACATCTCGGACGGAGAGGTTCGCGCTTTCGAAACAGCGGGCAACTCTTTTTGTCGTTGCTGTGGCCCCCTGATCCAGCTTTCCTGACTGTTGAAAAACTTTCACCGAACACTTTGAATACGTTGTTAACAGTTGATTTAGCCACATTTAACAATTTCGCCGACTTGGCGTGAGAGTAGTTTGGATTTTCACCATGCACGTGCAAAATTTTGATGCGTTGCTTCTCTTCCTTTGACGACATTTTGATAACTGAAGTGCTAATCTCAAAATTAAAATAGCCAATTGTTACTCTGCTTTTCCTCGGGGAAGACACTTAGTTCCAGAAGGGAACTAGTCAAGACCCCAAGCGACTGGTCTAAAGCCACGGTCACTTTCGGGGTGGGCACACAAGGCCTCTTTTTGTCTCCGAAGTCCCAGGGCGTTTGAATGATCTCTGGGTGGACATTTGCTTCCCGAACTTACCTTGAACACTGAGCAGAACAATAAACAAAATGGAAACTAGACAATTCGGTTCGACAAGCTACACAAATTTTAGACAATATAATTTAATAACGAGCATTACAGGAATTTATTTAACATCTAATCTTCTACAAACTTATCTTGCGTTGTGGCCATGATGAACGTTGGTCGACATACAGCAGGCAATGGTGAGTCGGGTGGTGGGCTTCACGATGATGATTTCGGCGACGGATGGTAATGGCTTTTCGATGATGGGTGAGTACCAGGAGATGGCTTCAATGACTATCGCCACTATCGAGTAACGACACTTTTACTACTGGCAGGATACAGTCTTTGCTGATCGTCACTAGGCTTTCCGAGCACCGGAAACAACCTAACCTGCCACTTCTGACCAATCACACACTGCATTTTTTTCACCACCCTCGCTTGGTAACTTAATGTACGATATGAACCGAGAAGATCTAACGCGGCTAGCACGGACTTTTAGGGCGTGTCTTTCACTAGCCGATTTGGTGCGGTCGTTCTTGGTTCCGTACAATGGTTTCAACTTGTCCGGTGTTTTAATTATCTTGTGACGATATAGCTGTTATACACCTTTTTGGACACACTCACTAAGCTGTTCTAGCGTCAGCCTACGCGGAACTACCGATACGCCAGTTGGCGAAGCGTAAAACGGCACGGTAACAAAACTTCACTCCTCGGGATCAAAATTATTTCATTAAATGATGCTACACGCACACATCTTCAAAATGGGGGTGTACAAAAATTTTTAATGCACAATGAAAGGAAATGCGTCAAGTTTAAGTCGACCAAATTTTGATCGGAACACCATTTAATACATATAAAATACGAACAATTATAAATCACTAGCTGAACCCGGTGCGTGCGCTGCTACGCTTGCAGCTAAATGAAGGAAAACTTAATATCACTGGCACGTTTATGGTTTTTTTTTCAAAATGAGTTTTTTTTTTCTTGAATAAGCAGGGGTTCAAACTTCTATCAAAACATGTTTCTTACCAGAGAAATACACGTGTTTAAGTAACCTGGATACTTCTCATTTTTGGTAGAAATTTGTGTTTCATTTGTATGGGAGCCCTCCCTTCCAGAGGGGTTGGTTTCTCAAACCACCATACAATCATTGCCTTCAAAACCAACCACATGCCAAATTTGGTTCAATTTGCTTGATTTGTTCTCGAGTTATGCAGAAATTCGTGTTTCCTTTGTATGAGAGACACCTCTTTCAGTGAGCAAAGGAGTCTCAAATCACAACAGAAATATTTCTTACCTTCGAAAACCTCCACATGCCAAATTTGGTTCCATTAACTTGATAAGTTCTCAAGTTATTCAGAAATTTGTGTTGCATTTGTATGGAAACCCCCCTCCCTCCCCCTTTCAGATGGCGGAGGAGTCTCAAACTTCCATAGAAACATTTCTCTCCTCCAAAAACCTCCACTTGCCAAATTCGGTTCCATATGCTTGATTAATTCTCGAGTTATGCACAAATTGGTGTTTCATTAGTATGAGAGCCCCCCTCTAACAGGGGGCGGAGGGGTCTCGAGTTACCTTAGAAACATTTCTTGCCCTCAAAAACCTCTACATGTCAAATTGGGTTCCATTTACTTGATTAGTTCTAGAGTTCTGCAGAAACTTGTGTTTCATTTGTATGGGAGACCACCCTCCCCCCCCCCTCCAGAGAGAGAGGAGGGGTCTCGAACTACTGTAGAAACATTTATTGCCTTTAAAATCCCCGCAAGCCCAATTTGGTTCCATTTGCTATATTAGATCTAGAGTTATGAAGAAATTTCAGTTTCATTTGTATGACAGCACCCCTTCGAGTAGAGGGAAAGGGTCGCAAACCACCATAGAAACATTTTTCGCCACCAGAAAACCCCACATGCCAAATTTGGTTCCATTTGCTTGATTAATTCTTGAGATATGCAGAAACTTCTGTTTTATTTGTATGGGAGCCTCCCTTTCTAGAGAGGGGAGGGGTTTCAAACTACCATAGAAACATTTCCTGCCTTTAAAAACTTCCGCAAGCTAAATTTGGATTCCTTTGCTTGATCAGTTCTCGAGTTATGCAGAAATATGTGTTTCATTTGTATGGGAGCCCCCCCCCCCCTTCCAGAGGAGGGGGGGTCTCTTACTATCTAAAGAACCTTCCGCGGCCCCAAAAACCCCTGTATATAAATTTTCACGCCGATCGGTTCAGGAGTCTCCGAGCCTATTAGGGTCAGACAGACAGACAGAGAAACAGACAGAAATCCATTTATATATATATATCTCGGAAACTTTTTCAAACAGACGTATGTCATTTTGTAAACAAAGAGGGGAAGTAAGATTCAAAAGTAAATTTCTCGAAATTCTCAATACCCTCACATAAAGTAGCATCACAATCATGTAAAGCAATGTTATTCCTTGTGTTGGTGGCCCAAGTTTGCATGAAAGTGCTAAGGGTTTCGAGAAATTTATGTTTGAATCTTTTTTCCCCTCTTTGTTTACAAAATGACATACGTCTGTTTGAAAAAGTACCCGAGATATATAGATTCTTAAAAGATATTTTGTGTGTTAAAGGGTGTCCACGATGAAATTGCCACACTATGAAATTGCTCTAACTTTTTAACCATTGGGTAGAATTTAATGAAAATATGGGTGGATTTAGTTCATAGTGCATTATTTACATCCGTTTTAAAGTCCTGTGATCAAAACTCGCGGAAATGGAGTCGAAAGAACAGCTCGTGCGTGATAAAATCTTGCGCATTCATCACGAGAACAAGGATCTCTCGCATCGTTCCATCGCTAAAACGTTGGGAATCGCGATTTCCACGGTGTCGCGAGTGATTAAGCGGTTCGAGGAACGGTTGACCACCGATCGGAAGCCCAGAAGTGAAGAAAAAAGTATTCCGTACAACACAAACAATCACAACCGCGTAGTTGGGGCCTTCAACCGAAATCCGAACGCCTCCGTTCGGGATGTGGCTAAGAAGCTGCACCTAAGCCGAAGTTTTGTCCAGAAGGCCAAAACTAAGGCTGGGCTTCGAACGTTCAAGGTACAAAAGGCCCCTAATCGCGACGAGAAGCAGAACAAGTCCGCCAAAACCCGTGCCAGGAAGTTGTACCTCAACATGCTGACGAAAGTTGAATGCTGCATCATGGACGACGAAACATATGTGAAGGCCGACTTCAAACAGATCCCCGGCAACCTGTTTTTCACGGCCAAGGATAAGTTCAGCGTTCCGGAGCATGTCCGCACTCAGAAGATGTCCAAATTTGCGAAGAAATTCCTGGTTTGGCAAGCCATCTGCACGTGCGGGAAGCGAAGTGCACCTTTCGTGACCCAAGGACACGATGAACGGACAGGTGTACATAAAAGAGTGCCTCCAGAAGCGGCTGCTTCCTCTCCTGAAGGCCCACAACGTCCCAACAATCTTCTGGCCGGATTTGGCCTCATGCCACTACTCAAGGACGTGCTGAAGTGGTATGCGGACAATAAGGTCAATTTCGTGCCGAAAATGTTCAACCCTCCCAACACTCCGGAGCTCCGCCCCATCGAGAAGTACTGGGCGATTATGAAGCAGCACCTTCTTAAACGACCTAAGGTAGTGAAGACAGTCGAGGAACTGAAGAAAGTATGGGTTTACATGCAAAAAACGGTTGATTCACAGGTTGTGCAGAATCTTATGGCCGGGGTTAAGGCCAAGGTGCGGGCATTTGCGTATGGACTGTAAATAAAATACGAGTAAAATGGTAAAATGAAGTTTGATAGTTATTTCTCAATCCCTGAAAATTTGATGGCAATCGGATGAAAACTCGAATTTTGCGAATCAATTTTGTGTGTGGCAATTTCATCGTGGACACCCTTTACTTGGAGCCGGGCCATGGATTGTTCTTGGATTCTATGATGTAGATTTCACGCAAACATTAACGGACCTCAGCTGTTTTTGTTGTTGCTTCGGTTACTCGCTCATATTTTGGTTTTCATCAGTCAAAAATTGTAGGTATCAAAGATCCCTTTTAGTTGAAATCTTTTTGAAATGCTTGTCGACCTCAAACTTATTGAACTACTCGGCAATAATTGCCAATTTTTCGCCCATTTTTTTGTACAAGACGAATACCGCTTAATGAGTTTGTCTTCCAAAATTATCCTCACCAACCAAGTCGCGTAAAAACTTCACTGATTGAACAAGATGGATCTCCCTGCTTACCGGAATATGACGTTGACTTTTTTTCAAAAACCAAATTATAATGCTCTGACAACCTGAGGATAGGGTACTTGTTTGAAATGCACTGAGTCAAGAAAGTTCATAGATTTTTCTTAAAATTAAATTAATAATGACATGTCAACATTTTAATAGATGTTTGCAATATAGCTTGTGACCTTAATTTTACATTTTCCGATATTGTAAACGATTGATCAATTTTTTAAATCACGAATAATCTGCTCTTTACAACTAAACTAACTAACCTCGTAGACTCTTCCATGGGGAGGTGGTCTATAATCTATGAAAAAAAAAATCATAAATTTGTATTGAGAAAAGGTGGGGAAGAGGGGTCTGATATTTTCAAAAATGAGTCTACGTGGCTTATGAACAGGCCCTTAATGGCCTGTTGGCCGGCTTTTTTGACGTAGATTACGGCAAGGGTAGGGTGTCAATTGAAAATCTAAAAATAATCGACCGTCACGAAATATCGTTACAAATTAATTCGTTTATCAAAAATTATCCTTGCATAATTGTAAACTATAAAAAATAGGGCAAATAAAAGGTGATGTCTTATAATTTTGTTTTGCAGACCAATTTTACTAAATGCTCAGTACTTTCCTATCACAGATTTCAAATGTAAGCAAGGGAGATCTCGTATGCAGCGCTAAACGACATTAAAGGGGCACACCTTCACAAATTTCTCATTCGTTCGGCAGCATTGAAGCAGTGCGGTACTGTTCACAGTATTGGTTTGGCAGCTGTCGGCGGCAGTACCCTGGAGGGTGCAACTGGCTTCATTTCAGAGCGACAGTATTTAAGCTGTTTTGAGCGGCACCCTGGAGTGTGCACTGACTATATTTGGACTGCAGTATTGAAGCTGTTCGGAGCGGCATTGCATTGGTAGATAGCGTGTGGCAAGTACCCAGGCCCGAATTGCCTGATGGCTGTTACTGGATAAGTACGCATGGTTAGAAACCCAGCAGTTCGTGACATTCTGCAAAAACAGATTGTGGAATACATATCCAAGGGCTATGACCACAAGGAAAAGGATCGTGAGTTGTTGGAGACTCCCGCAGAACAGACTTGGTACTTACCCTTGAAGTTCGTGTTAAACCCGAAGAAACCTGGAAAGTTCAGGATGATGTGGGATGCTGCCACGAAATCTAGCACTGTTTCGTTGAACGAAATACTGCTGACGGGACCTGATCTGGTGGTCTCGTTGTGTACTGTGCTCAATAGTTTTTGAGAACGAAAGATTACTTAGCACAGACACAGAGGAGGAAGCATCAACGTGAGCAAAGGAAGTAATAAAGGTGCATGCTGACGGAGGATTTGAGGTTCAAAACTGGGTGAGCAATTCATCGAAGGTGCTTTGGGTGAAACTGAAGCCATAATGGTAGAGTCGTTAGAAGTAACTGCTTCTAAAACAGCGAGAGGCTTGGAGTGTTATGACAAACGGAAGATTATTGCTTTGAGTTTTCCACCGATATGAGGGACGACCTGAGACCATGCGTGGTAGGGATTGGAAGGTCAGCAAATCAAAAACATCCATCTGATTTGAGTCGATGTGTTTCATTTATCGACTTGTCAGTCCCAGTTGCATTTGCTCCGGTTTGGGTGGCTCCACTTTTGTGGAGCGTGGGTCTGAGACAACTCAGGGTTGACTAAAATTTGTGGTCGTGCATTTGGAACTCGCTCTAGGATCATCAGATGACCAGTAGTTTGAAAATAAACTTTTAAATAGAAGAAGAGTTTCGAGCCGATGATTCTTTTGATACATTTTCTTCATCGATACTCGTTTCTATGAATGACGCAACTGCCACTGCATTTTCTATTTAGTTGATTATAAAAGTAACAAGCTAACAATATCTTCTATAGACTAGTTAAAACGTGCATAAGTGGTACCACGACAATAAGGTGGATGTCGTCGACAAGGATATCCATCCACTCAACTGCCCGCAATTGCACCAAATTGAAAAGTATTGGGCAATAAGCAAGCGAGAGCTAAAGAAACCAGGAAAAACAACTAAAGACGTCACACAGATTTCCCGATTTCAAAGGGGGAAAAATGCTGAGGTTGGCCAGTCTAGTGCGGTTGATGATAGTGAGGATTCGAACGAAAGCGGACTAATACAAAAAGACTGTATTCGATGAAATTTGGACACACGCAATTGTTCGTAACTTTTTAGCGTGCGGGTAAAAATTATTGAAATTTTAACTGAATGTATTTCACTGTGTTGTGTCAATTGTGTGATGAGTTTCGTGAAAATCGGTCGAGTGATTTCAGTGATGGCTTCGAATGAAGAAATAGTGCGCCAACAAATTTTGGGCACTCACTTCGAAAACCCAAACGCTTCTCATCGATGGATCGAAAAACAGATCGGAATCGCACATTCTACCGTATCTCATGTGATCAAAACGTTCAATGACCGTAAGACAACCAAGCAGAAAAATGGTAGTGGCAAAAAACGTGGCACATCAAATCCGGAGAAGGCCAGGATGGTATTGAACCCATTTAAGCATTATCCCAACATTTCGATCAGGGATGTTGCGAAAAAGGCGAAAGTTTCAGTTTGTTTTGTGCAGAAAACAATGAAACGTTCTGGATTACATGTGTACAAGGTCCAGAAGGCACCGAACCGGAGCGATAAACAGAACTCGGTGGCCAAAACTCGTGCAAGAAAACTGTACAGGGAGTGGCTCACAAAACCGTTCTGCATTGTGATGGACGATGAAACCTACATTAAAGCCGACACCAAACAAATGCCAGGACAGGAACACTACGTCGCCACCTCTAGGTTGGCCGTTCCGGAGAGTGTACGGAAGAAGAAACTGTCGAAATTCGCCAAAAAAATTCCTTGTCTGGCAAGCGATCTGCAGATGTGGCAAAATGAGTCAGCCCTTCATCACCTCCGGGACCGTCAACGGACAAATCTACAAGAACGAATGCCTCCAAAAACGACTTCTGCCCTTTTTGAGATCTCACGATGGCCCAAAACTGTTTTGGCCGGATTTGGCATCTTGCCACTATGCCCGGCCCGTCTTAGACTGGTACAAAGATAATAATGTAGTTTTTGTACCAAAAGACGTCAACCCTCCAAACACTCCGGAACTTCACCCAATTGAAAAATATTGGGCAATCAAGAAGGCAAAGCTCGTTAAAACTCAAAAACTGATAGAAAATGAACTTGAACTAAAGAAAGTGTGGTTAAAAGTAAGTAAGCAAGTCGGTCCTATCATTGCCCAAAATTTGATGAAAGGGGTCAAGGCAAAGGTGCGGGCATTTGGGTTGGGAGAAGAGGTTCAATAAACCAATGATGTCAAAACCCTTACCATTTAGTAGTACTTTATTTCCAGAAAGTTTGAAAAGAATCGGGCTCAAGGAAAATTTTTGGTGACCTATTTTGTGTGTCCAAATTTCATCGAATACAGTCTTTAATATAAATAATCCCTGACGCTCTTTGCAGGAGCTTCAAAACTGACGTGCTTTCTGTCCAACACTCCTACACAATTGGAAAATAGCCATATATCTTCATAATCACGTGAAATTGACAGCCAATCTTTTTGTGAATAATATATTAACGTATTTTAAATAAGGCTGTTATTTCAATTTCATTTCATATTTGCTGCTCTAAACACCGGTACGAATAATTTAAACCCCAAAAACAAAGAACTAAACCAATTTCCTCTATTTTTTTTTAAAAATTTTCCTTGCCCTTCTGAGAAAAACTCCCCTGACTTTCTCAGAAGAACTTCCCTTCCTTTTTTGAAGAATTTTCTTGAACTTCTCAGAATAATTTTCTTTTTCTTTTTTTAAGTTCTTCCAGTGAATTTTCTTCTTTTCTGTGGTGGTGTAACGTTCTATCTGAAGAACTTCCCTGAAAATACTTTCCTGAAATTCCTGAAATTCCCTGAATAACTTCTCTGAAGAATTATCTGATGTTCTCTGAAGAACTTCCCTGAAGTTCTCTGAAAAACTTCCCCGAAATTCTCTGCAGAACTTCATCGAAGTTTTCTGAACTTCCCTGAAGTTCCTCCAAAGCACTTCCCTGAACTTCTATAAAGAACTTACCTGAATTTCCGTGAAGAACTTCCCTGAAGTTCCTCAGAAGAACTTCCCTGAGGTTCCTCAGAAGAACTTCCCTGTAGTTTCTCTGAAAAACTTCCCTGAAGAACTTCCCTGAAATTACTTCCCTGAAATTCTCTGATGAATTTCCCAAACTTCTCTGACGAATTATCTGTAATTCTCTGAACAACATCCCTGAACTCCTCTGAAGAAATTCTCCGAACTTCTCTGAAGAACTTCCCTATATTTCCCTGCTGCGATAAACTGCAGCAATTTTTCATTCTAGGTCCATAGCTGCCAAATGTGCCCATGATTATTTTCCAAATTTATTTTTTAAAAGCTCGCAACTGAATGTATGCGACCACAAAAAAAAAATCTCTTGTGTACACAGAAAAATTATTTGATTGGGGGCCGGGGAAAAATTTTTTTAAAAAGCTTCTATTACTTCATAGCTCATATTTTAGCAAAACCGTTTCTCGAATCTCATAGAACTATGAAATAGATATCTATAACGGCTATATCATAGTGAACTATAGCATAGATTTCAAGCACCGTGTGGCGGCACCTTTAGAATAGCCCCAGTCTCAGATTGGCCCTGGCAACATCCAGGTAGTTTGATAAACGATAAACCAATAATCAGAACCCAAACGTATCCAAACGGCCACACAAATGTAATGCAATCGAGCGAATAAAAAAAAAAACATGAAATCGTAGCAGCGCAAACGAGTTTTCGAAACCAATATTTGCCGAACATGTGCTGTCAATTGTACCGGGAGATTAACATCAATTTTGTCATAGGTGGTAGGCTTGGCGTAAATCTCGCCCCCAGCCACAGTCCGAGTCGATGCGACCATTGAACATGAAAATTCAAATTTTATTATTATTCATATATCATTCAAACCATCGCAGCAACCACTCATAACGTCAAGTGAGAAGCTGACTGAGAAAAGTGTTTGTCAAACTTGGTCGTACTTGAGATCCGAGACGATGAAACAGAAACAACGCTCTGCTGGACTTCGAATGATGATGGGCCAAATGCAAACCGCGATTGCAAAAACGCGATTCAACCGCATTAGCACCTGGCCCATCCCCGTCCCATTCCTCCGAACGTCAACTCAAGTAGTCAGTAAGTAGCAACAAGGTAGCAATCATCCATCGAGCGTGGTCACCGTCTATAATTACTCGCTTGACTCTCGACATAGCCGCGTGGTTTGGGGTCTGCTGTCATTGTGCAGTTCCTTTTTGTCCCGGTAGAATCGACGACATCTGGGGTGGTTGGCAATTGCTGGTGACCTTCTTTGATTTCCTCCACCGTCGATCGTCCGCCCGGGTCGCCCTCGTCACTATGGACTCTAAAGTTGGTTAGCATCGGATGGGGGTTGTCATTTTACGGAGACACCATATGCATCCGTTCGCAGCACGTTGCCGTGCCGGTGGTTTTGCAAGAAACGGTGCTGGCACCTGTTGTTTTTCAGCGCTTTACAGTTATTTATAGTAGGTAATTATGTCAAACTGCAGCGGATGAAGAGTATCGATCTTAATGACAGGGAAGGTTGGTTGGGTTCGAAGGATGTAATTTGTTTAAAGAGCGAGTGATATGTGGCTAATGCTTTTGAAACATTACTGCTTTCTGTTTGGATGAGTTCAGGGAACATGAAAATCGATCCACGAAACGGAGGTGCTCCCAGCTTAGTCTTAGCTCGGAACCATATCAGTGCAATTCAATTGAATAAATTTGTCATAAAGGATGCAATCACCTCTCCGAGCTGCTTAATCTCCCGAAACGGCGAGTTCCGTCATCCCGTGCCCTCATATTCCCAAATATTTATGCAGCCAAACGAACGTTGAAAAATATCGAACCGACACGGACATTTTTCGAATGTTTGCTCGCATAATTCCCCTTTTCCGCTTTTGTAGACACTCCATATGCAGCGTCGAAGCATCTTCCAATAAAGGAACACTGCAGCGTGTGTTTACACTTTTTAATATTTATTTTTCGTTATTCCCCATCTACGTGCTTTTTTTTTCTCTCGAATCCTCCACGACCTGCCATCTGAGCCCGGGTGATTCCGCCGGGGAAATAAAAGCTGTCGATAATTTTCGTTGCAGTTGAAGTTGGTATTTGTATATTTGTATTTTCCTTGGATGCGACTTAAAAGCCAACAACTGAATAAACATGTTTTAAGTGCGACTTTTTACGGACCCGGTTGGAACGATATTTTAATAAAATATTAGGCAAACGGACTAGCGAACCCGCAAGAATGTGCATATTCAGAGAGGGCTGCTCGCTCATGCATTAGTCAAGCGACGATGGTTGTTGAAACCCGCTTTGCCCCGGATGCAGAATTAATGAACGGAACCGCCCTGTCTGGGTCTGGTCTTGGAATTGAACTTTAAAATTACATGCTAATTTCAACCAACTCGGTACAGTAGAACATAACACTTATCACCACAGTCAGTGTGGCGGTAGACGGGTGTATCGAATTCCAGTGTCGATCGTTGAGTTGCAAAACGCTTGAAATGAGCTCATTGATCACTAACAGGGTGAGCACGATGCAGTCCGCTGTTTGCTCATGAACTTTTATTTACTCATCGCGGCGGAGAGCCGAACCGTCCTCGTCGCTGTCGTTGCCGTCGGGGCTCGAATGCGGGGCACCGAACCGACCATTTATCTTAATGAACGTACAACATGTAAAGCATGATTTATGAATCAGATTAATTATCACCGTGTACACAACACTTTTACGCTGCTGCTTCTACTTCTTCTGCTTCGTCGTTGTTGCAGTGCTCTCCGCGCGACGGAACGGGGCTTCTTGAGGCGTATGTTTGCCAGATTCAAGTTGACGTCTATGGAGAATTTGGATTTGTTACCCGTGTCACGTGGATTTAGCATCACGTTTTCAAAAGAAGGGAACTCAATTTATTCGCTGGAAGATGTGGATGATTCAGCTCATCTGGACTAAATCGTGATATGCTAAATTTTAATCAACTTTTCGAGACAGGAGATCAACTAGTTGTAGAATGTTTAATCAATTTGCACGAAAGCTCAAGGCGAAAAGGGGTTTGGTCGATTTTCAAGCTATATCTTAAAGTCAACAATACATTCGTGTATCACGATGAGGCTTGTTGATACTACCAATATGAAATTCGAAGGGTACACTGAGCCAAGAAATATAGCAAAAACCATAATAATACCTTATGATTTTTTTGCTATAAGAACTCTTTGTAATCTTTCCTCGATTATCTTAAAGGGTGATACGGTCAAAATTTGGTCAAGGGAAAACGCGTGTAAATCGGTGAAATCGTTTATTTAAAAAATCAAATTAAATTTCTTTTTCAAGTTCAATTAGTATAAAATTCAGGAAAAATATTCAATTAGGCTTCCGCTTTTCCAAATCCGAATTGCCGGGCCTTACGCTTGACCCCTGCCATCAGATTTTGTACAGCCACCTTGTCCACCTTCTTCGCCGCAGAAAGCCAGTTTGCCTTGAACTGCTGCTCGTCCTTAGCAGTTTTTTTGGTCTTCTTTAGGTTCCGCTTGACAATAGCCCAGTATTTCTCAATTGGGCGGAGCTCTGGCGTGTTGGGAGGGTTCTTGTCCTTGGAAACCACCTGCACGTTGTTGGCGGCGTACCACTCCATGGCCTTTTTACCGTAATGGCAAGATGCCAAATCCGGTCAAAACAGTACGGAACAACCGTGTTTCTTCAGGAAAGGCAGCAGACGTTTATTCAAACACTCTTTCACGTAAATTTCTTGGTTGAGAGTCCCGGAAGCTATGAAAATGCTGCTTTTCAAGCCACAGGTACAGATGGCTTGCCAAACCAGATATTTCTTTGCGAACTTTGACAGTTTCGTGTGCTTGAAAATATCTGCTACCTTTCCCCTTCCTTTTGCCGTATAAAACTCCTGTCCCGGAAGCTGCTTGTAGTCGGCTTTGACGTAGGTTTCGTCGTCCATTACCACGCAGTCAAACTTCGTCAGCATCGTCGTGTACAGCCTCCGGGATCGCGCTTTGGCCGTCGTATTTTGTTTATCATCGCGATTTGGAGTCACTACCTTCTTATAAGTCGATAGTCCGGCTCGTTTTTTGGCTCGATGCACGGTTGTAGACGATACACCCAGCTTATTTGCGGCATCTCGGAGAGATAGGTTAGGGTTTCGCTTGAAACTACCGGCAACTCTCTTTGTCGTCTCAGCGGCTTCCGGTTTTCGATTTCCCCCCGATCCAGACTTCCTGGCTGTCGACAAAAGTTCCCCAAACACTTTAATTACATTTGTAACGGTTGATTTGGCAACTTTTAGCGATTTTGCCAACTTTGCGTGCGAGTAGCTCGGATTTTCGCGATGCGCGAGCAAAATTTTGATACGCTGCTCTTCTTGCTTGGACGGCATTTTGACAACTGAAGAATGAATTCCAAAATCAAAATAGGAGCAACATTCTACACACACACACCTTCAAAATGAGGGGTGTTCAGGTTTTTTAAATGCAAAATTGAAAGAAATACGTCAAGTTGATATTGACCAAATTTTGACCGTATCGCCCTTTATGATTTATTTGCTGTTTGAACCAGAATGAATTTCAACAACCAACCTTATGAAAAACGCAAAGACCATGGAGAAATTCATAGGTGAACCTTATGAAAAGCATATGCGTTCACATAAGAAAATCATACATCGTTCAATATGAATTTTATGTAGCTTGTGCTCCCTCACGGGCTCGGGATAATAATTTCTGAAGCATTTTGCAAATAGGACATAGGATTTATTATGTATGCATTAAAACAAATGTAATTGATCACCTAAACATATATGACCTAAAGGTCTTAACAAGTCTTAACAATTATTTAAACTACTCAATATTCAATATTCCGCACGATGTGTTGGTGGCGGTAGGTTTTGGATTTTAGAAACATTCGATTGAGTTAGATGTTTCAACAGTTGACCAATTCGATTGTCGATTTTGTTCGGTAGCTGTCGGTAGACGGGTGGTGGATCTGATTGGACTCGTTTCCGGTTCTGGTAGTCTATTCAAATCTATAGCTTTTCCAAAGCGACTTGACATCGATTCGATCCTGCGGAAGTGTATCTGAAATTGGACAGAGTTGAGGAAAAACTCCTCCGAACCGAAATGACTTATAATTCTTACCTCCTTGCAAGCAACATATCGTTCTGAAGTCTCTCAAACCGAGCAACTTCTTGAATTGCATTAAATTATCATTCCTTTACTATATCGTTACGCTAAACAGACGAAATCGGTAGGTCGTATTCCTTTCGGTGCTTGGTATTGTAGTTGTAGTACTGTATCTTGGATGTTCCCGGATCTGTTCGACAGTTTACAGAACTTGGAATCGTAATCGACTACTTTGAAGGGCTGCCTCTCGGCTGTGTTTAATTGAGGAGTCTTCTTGGTTGATCCACCAACTTTACCGCCGGTTTTCGGGACGATTCCAGAATGGAGTGATCCATGACTGTGCTTGTGGGAAATGAGAGCAGCCTTTTTCTTTTTTTACGCATTGTTCTTATGCTTCTGCATTTTTATGAGCTTCACCAACATCCTAGAGGCAATGTGTGTATTCCGGTAGTCTGCTTGCAATTCCCTTAGCTACTTCTGCTTCAAGTTTTTCTACTTCGCTTGCTTCAGCTTACGCACATTCGCCAGTTCCTTCTGTGCTACATTCGCCACCAACTGTTTTGATTGTTGTCGCACCTGTATGTTAGATGGTTGAATCGACAAAATTGTTATCAAATAAAACACTCTCGCCAAACGAGAACTTACCTGCTCCAGCCGTGTTTTGCGCGGCTTTTGATTTTCGGCCTTTTGGACACTTTCGAGACAAACCGATTTATACTACTGAAGAATAGTAGTGTTGATGCTTGATGCTTGAGAGCTGTTGATGCCAGCTTTGAAGTCATAAGGTGTGCCTAATAAGTTTTTCACATCAAAACTAGTGACGAAAAACATAACTCATATCTTTTGAAAATTACTCGCTCGTAACTTCTATGAAATTTATAAGGTGCTTGAATGAATCTCATAATAGTGCATCCAAATATCATAAGATACTTAATGAAAATGAAAATTGATCGTTCTTCTATATTTCATAAGGTTGAACTTATGATTATCCTAAGGTAATTTGGTTGAGTGTAGAAATTAACAATCGGTCCGGTCGAGCAGGATAATAATTTGGTATGAATCCTGACTTCAAACTCAAACCAGCAAACTTTAAAAGTGACGAATACGATCACTAATATTTTAATCATTTTTTCTGAAACCCTTTTTTATATGACTGAGACTAGAAACTAACGTATGTTTTAAAAAAATGGACTTATTTCGGATGGTGATGAAAAGAAAAACTTCAAAAGATATTTCAATGGACCAAATTTTATTACGTTTATTTACTACGTTTATTAAGCCTCCTACAAAAATGCTTCGACGCACCGTCGGGCTGCCTTACAGCAGTGGGTTAGAACCTTTGCCATGGCTGATTTGGCCACGAAACTATTGAAGTAGATCCTCCGTCCGATGATCGCCAAAATTTTTGTTGAAGTTTAGTCAACCAGTCTAAGCAACATTTTGTTTTTGAAAACAGTACACCAACTCTAGACCGCTAGCAACCTAGTCTGTTGATTTCCAATAAACAAGAAGCTCGTGGTTTTCACTCGTCATAGCTCGTCCTTCTTTTCAAGCTACTTGAGAATCCTCCCCGATCTACACGGAGAAACCAAAGTACCCAAAATCAAGTGTGATAGTACTCAAAACTAAGTAAAGGGTGTCCACGATGAAATTGCCACACTATGAAATTGCTCAAACTTTTTAACCGTTGGGTAGAATTTAATGAAAATTTGAGTGGATTTAGTTCATAGTGCATTATTTACATCCTGCAAGTTTTAAAGTCCTGTGATCAAAATCGCGGAAATGGAGTCGAAAGAACAGCTCATGCGTGATAAAATCTTGCGCATTCATCACGAGAACAAGGATCTCTCGCATCGTTCCATCGCTAAAACATTGGAAATCGCGAATTCCACGGTGTCGCGAGTGATTAAGCGGTTCAAGGAACGGTTGACCACCGATCGGAAGCCCAGAAGTGAAGGAAAAAGTATTCCGTACAACACCAAAAATCACAACCGCGTAGTTGGGGCCTTCAACCGAAATCCGAACGCCTCCGTTCGGGATGTGGCTAAGAAGCTGCACCTAAGCCGAAGTTTTGTCCAGAAGGCCAAAACTAAGGCTGGGCTTCGAACGTTCAAGGTACAAAAGGCCCCTAATCGCGACGAGAAGCAGAACAAGTCCGCCAAAACCCGTGCCAGGAAGTTGTACCTCAACATGCTGACGAAAGTTGAATGCTGCATCATGGACGACGAAACATATGTGAAGGCCGACTTCAAACTATTAGATTCGGCTGTAAAGCGAACTAGTCCTTTTAGTGGTTGAAACAGAAGTGAAGTTTTTATTTGCTATATAGTTACATATGGGTGCTATGATTAATCACTCGGTCTGAACGCCTACTATTTCTAACACTCCTCCTCGATCAGATCCGGGCGAATTCCTAGATCATAGCGTAGTTTTTCTAATCGAATCCGTTGAAGTGGCTTTGTCAGAACGTCGGCCAACATGGATTCTGTTGGGCAATACTCCATCCTAATGATGCCCTTTTTTTGTAAGTCACGAACGAAGAAGAACTTAGTGTCGATGTGCTTGCTGCGTCGTTCGATTCGGTCGCCCTCTACCAACTTGATGCAACTTTGGTTGTCCTCAAATATGGTGATGGGACATTCGATGTCTTCGCCAATTTCCATCACCAATCGTTTGATCCAGACGAGCTCCTGGCAGCCCTCTGCGAGCGCCACGAATTCTGCTTCGGTCGAGCTCAATGCAACGCACGTTTGCTTGCGTGAAACCCTCGCAATTGGTCCACCACCGAACATAATGAGGATGCCGGAGTTTGACTTCCTATCGCGCGAATCTCCGGCCCAATCTGCATCAACGAACATCTCCAATCCATTGGTTGATGTACCTATCTGGAGCTTATGGTTACTGGTGGCATTTTGGTAGCGCATAATCCTCTTGGCTTTGGTCCAATCCTGGGTGTTAGGGCAACTGGACTTTTGTGCCAAAATTGAAACACTAACCGCAATGTCGGGCCTTGAGTGTACTGCTACGTACAGGAGACCCCCGATCAGACTCAGGTAATTGTGGTTTCCGGGTAGCTGATCCCTCTTCTCCTTCTGCTGTAGGTAGCTGATGTCGAGGGGAACTTTTGACGGCTTCGCCTTGTCCAAGCCAAATCGTTGTGCTAACTTCCGGATGTACGTGGTCTGGTTGATCTTGAATCCCGATGCATTTCTCTCTATTTCCATGCCAAGGAAATGGCAAACGTCTCCCAAATTTGTCACATTGAAATGGATTTGAAGACTTTTGAATATATCGCGGAATTCCTTCTCCGTTTGCGTCACGATTATCATGTCGTCGACATAGATGAGGATGTACGAGAAAACACCGTTCTTCCGTTGTACGTAAAGGCAGGGATCTCACTTCGTTGGCTGAAAGTTCAAGTCCTTGAACACGGAATCTACTTTCCGATTCCATACGCGCGCTGATTGTTTCAAGCCGTATAGACTCCTCCTCAAACGGCAGACGGTTCGTTCATTACCCGTGGTGTATCCTTCCGGTTGTCGCATGTAAACGGTGTCTTCCAGTATTCCATTTAAATATGCGGTTTTAACGTCGACGTGCTTGACAATGGATCTCCTGCGGCTTGCAACGGACAGCAGAACTCGGAATGTTGTCTGCTTTGCCACCGGTGCGAAGATCTCGTCATAGTCGGTGCCGTACTTCTGGGTGAAGCCTTGAGCGACGATTCTTGCCTTGTGTCGTACCACGTTTCCTTTCTCGTCTTGCTTGGTCTTGAATAACCATTTGCTACCGATTGCCCTCTTGCCAGGCGGTAGCTGTACTAGTTCCCACGTTCCATTCTCCAACAGCGCTCGATATTCTTCGTCCATGGCAGCTTTCCACTGGAACGCCTCGGCACTATGTAACGCTTCCGCCGGAGTTTCTGGATCGCTGGTCTTGATCGTCGTGTGTCGCTTGCTCACCGCGAGGCCTTGCTGTACGGAATTTGGACCAGCTTTGTCATGTTGAACTGGGGAATTATGGAACGGAAAATTTTTGTTCTTGAAAACAAAGTCATGGTACTTGCCTGGAATCGTGCGCTCCCGACCGCTGCGCCTCAACACCTGTGACTCGGGTGGATATGAAGATTGTCGCGATGGGAGCGCCGAAATTGTCACGTCACCAATTGCATCATCGGATAATTCGCCTGCGCTTGTCTCTGCTTGCGAAAAGAAATCCTCTTCGGAATGCGACGACTCTTCAGATTCTTCATTGGTTGGCTCGTGATCGGATGGTTCTTCATCTTCAGGCTCGTTTGGTGCTTCCGGTCTTGTTTCTGGAACGTCGTCTTGAAGCTGACCGAGGAAATCCAGGCTCACAAAATTTCGAGTTTGATGCTGATCACTGTTTGTAGCTGGGGTTTGCGCATCAGCTTGGATCAACTCGTTTAGGAAAATCACATCTCGGCTCTTGAAGACATTCTTTTTCACCGGGTCATACAGACGGTAGGCCTTGCTCTGCTCATCGAAACCGACTAGGATGCATTTCTTCGATTTGACGTCCCACTTCTTCCGTTTTTGTTTCGGAATGTGTGACATCGCCTTTGTGCCGAAAACTCGCACATGGGACATATCAGGCTTACGGCCGGACCAGGCTTCCTCTGGCGTCAATTTGTGACCTTTTGTAGGGGAACGGTTGATGACGTATGTCGCAGCTGCTACCGCTTCCGCCCAGAATGGCTTCGGTAACTTCGCCTCGAACAGCATGCATCTAGCTCGTTCAACGATAGTCCTGTTTACACGCTCAGCCAGCCCATTTTGCTCGGGAGTGTACTCGGTTGATGTTTGGTGCACAATTCCTGCGTCAATAAGGCGTTTCTGAAACGATCGGTTAGTGTATTCCTTACCGTTGTCGCTGCGAAGAGCTTTCAACTTGAATCCGGTTTGTTTCTCACCTAGGGCTCGGAACTGGTCGAATGCATGAAGGACCTCCGCTTCTGATTTCGTTTCCAGGAAAAAAACAAAAATCCGCCGAGTCCAGTCGTCCACAAACGTAACGTAATACCGGCTTCCTCCAATCGATTTTTCTTCCATTGGTCCGCATATATCCGTGTGCACAAGCTCCAGGACACCACTGGCTCGATTGCCGCTCTTCGGAAATGGTAGACGGGTTTGCTTACCCATGGCACATACCGAACAGTTTTCCATCTTTGATTCCTTGAACTGCATCCCAGTGACTAGGCCGTTCTTCAGTAGCTTCAGATTATGGATGTTCAGATGGCCCAACCTCCTGTGCCATACGTTCAAATCTGCTGAGGTCGAGGCAAGCGATAATGCCTTTTTGTTTGTCAGACTCTTCGAACCGGAACAATCCATGCTTCACATCGTGGATCCCTGTTGCTATCAGCTCACCATCCGGATCGATTACTTTCACGCCTTCGTTGCTGAAGCGTACCTCGTGACCACGGCGAACAATTTGACTCACCGACAAAAGATTGTTGGACATTGTTGGAATGAACTTGACGCCGTTCACATCGATGGGGGGCTCTCAGGACAGCATTTAGCTGAAAGCTTGACGACACCCGTTGCAACAATTTTCATCATCTGCTTGTCGGCTGCCATAACAACGCCACTCGCCGGTTGCTCCTCGTGTAGCAGGCTTCGATCCTTGGTGAAATGGTCTGATGCACCGGAGTCAAACACCCAACAGTCGTTACTATGGTTTTCGTTGGTTGTTAGGACTGTGGAAAACGCCGATCCTTTTTTCGTCTCGTTTTTCACTTGACATTCCCTAGAAATGTGTCCGTATCGATGGCAACGCTTACATTTTGGACCTCTCGGGTGCTCAGCTGACCGGTTTTCGGTTACGCGTTGCTTTGGTTTCGATGGAAACGATTTTCTTCCAACAAACGCCGTTTTGTCCTGGAAAAGTTGGACTTCCTGGAGTAGTTTTGTCTTGATGCTGTCGCCGGTGATGGGAGTGCCGGAATTTTCCAGCGCCATGATCATTGGTTTATACTTCTCCGGAAGCCCCGCAAGCAGCAGGGAACCGATCCACTCCTCGGAAATGTCGAAACCAACACCCCGAAGATTATGGGAGGAAGAAATTATCTCTGTCACATACCTTTCCACGGTTTCGCATGACGAAAGGGTCGTGGTTATGAGCTTCCTGAGCAGTCCCACCCGGCGGGTTAGTCCGGTGTCTTCAAAAGCTGCTTCAAGCTTCGCCCATACCTCACGGGCCGTCTTCGCGTTCTTCACGTGGATGTAGTTAATGGGGTCCAAAAGCAAAATAATTTTCGCTCGTGCTCTTCTGCACTTCCGCTCGTCCACCGCTGGCAGCGTCCCATCCGCGTTCGGAATTGGCTTTACAGTTTCCCACAGCTCCTCCAGTTCGAGGTACGTCTCCACCGCGAATCTCCAGGTTGACCAATTTTCTCGACCGCAGAGGCGTTCGATCGGCGGTAGACTTGAATTCTGCTGGGGGATCTGCTGCTGGCTCGCTTGGCCATTACCAGCTCCGGTATACATCTTAATTTATCTTCTAGTTCCTGGGCCCATAACCTATTAGATTCGGCTGTAAAGCGAACTAGTCCTTTTAGTGGTTGAAACAGAAGTGAAGTTTTTATTTGCTATATAGTTACATATGGGTGCTATGATTAATCACTCGGTCTGAACGCCTACTATAACACAAACAGACCCCGGACTGTTTTTCGGCAGGATAAGTCCAGCGAGGCAGGCAAGCGAAGAAATTGGTGGAAGGCGGGGACGGAGGGGAGGTGAAGGAGTGCCAGGGTTCCGAGAAGCCAAACGGGGTGAAAGGTGTGAGTGGCGGATAAGGTCAGGCGGGGCCACGAGAGAGGGCGATTGTTCTAAGTAAGGTAGTGAAGAAGCGAGATGAAGAAGTAGGGATGGGTGTAAGGTGTGAGTGGGGGTAGGGGGCGGGTTGGGGATGTTAAAGAGTAAAAGGTGACGAAGTTTATAGTTTTGATGTGAAGGATGATCGATTGGTTCAATTTTGTGTGTGGAATTGTGGAACCTTTAGATAATTGGATATAATTTTGTTAGGTAGGTTATTTTAATATGAAGTTATTGAAAAGTCATTAATGCGTTTTAGAGTTAATTGTGGCGGGTTGTGATACGGAGTGTGGGGTGTCCGGGGAAAATTTGAGATTATAGGTGTGTAGGCGAACCAGAGTAATAGTGTGATGGTAGGCGATGGGGCGCGGAGGACGATGTTTCTACGAGGAGTATGTTTTTGTGCGTGAGTGGTGAAAGGGCGTAGAATCGAGTCTATTTTTATTTTCATGATATAAATTCAGTTATAAGTAATTTATATATTGAGATAAATATTTCACGCAACTTTCCTCCGAGCAAAAGTACAACCGCAGCGTTTCGAAAGTGTTACACCGCGTAACACTGTATTTTGTGAACATTACGTCGCGCGGTGTATTGTATCCAATAAATCTGAGATTAATTGAAAGTTATTGGGTTCGATTCCAGGCCTGGTCTAGGTATTTTTCGTTGAGGAAAATTTCTCGACTCCCTGGGCATAGGGTATAATTGTTCTTTCCACACAATCATACTAATACGAAAATGGTACTTGGCACCGAAAGCACTCAATTTATAACTGTGAAAGTGCATTTAGAACACTAAGTTGAGGGCAAGCAATAAGTTAATTGTGAAAGCAAAAAGCAAAATGCTGAAGGAAAAAAAGGTCATTCCGAATACTTGATAAATTCAACATTGCCAAGTATTATGCGAAGCTAGAAAACAGGATCGTCATGACAATTTACCAGGCCCATCAGCTTGTTTTCATGCAACTATCACGGCACATTTTGAATCAAGATTTAGTGAATAACCATAGCAAAATCTTGATAAATCTGTGCATTGATTTTTATCTAAAGCTGCGACTCGAACAATATGCTAAAAAATGTGGTAGAGCAAAGCACACACTCCGCAAAAAGCTTATTAATTTGATTCTTTTCCGGGGTGAAAGCGATTTACCTTAACAGTCATAAACGTTGTTTACCGTAGAGAAATATATAATAAGATAAAATAAATACAATAATGTAAAATCTACTAAAAAAATGAAATTATTACCTATGCTTAAAAAAATACATGAAGGAACTCGATCCTGTCGAAATCCGGAAAACTTACTAGCGAAAATCGATCATTCTGATGTATGATAACGAGCATCGAAGGTATTGAGATGAATGGTGCTCCACTTTTTGAATCCAGCGCAATACCTCCGACTCAAGGTACCTCATATAGTTCTCGAGACAAATCGGTTTTCGGAAGTAGATTTTCCAGATTTTGACTTGTATGAGTATATCTTGTTTATAAATACCTAATTCGAAAAAGAACGAATGGTGACACTTAATGAAAAACCGTTGACATGACTTAATTTGTTAATGGAATATCTATGATGACGTGATAACACAAAGCTCTACACAAAGAACTTTAAATTAATGGTTTGGCAAACAATCTAATAATCGCTTTTACCTTCCAAACGTTATTACACTTTCAGAAATATGCAAACGGCTATCATACAAATGTTCAAAAATAATGGACTTGATGTTTGAACGATCCCTTGAAACTCTTGCACATTTGATTATTGACCGCTCTCCTTAGGAAACGCAAATCGGCTCCCCCTTCCCCTTTGAAGCACGTTTTATATGAAGCAATTCAAAATTTTACATTGATTGTCACATTTAATACCCCTCCCTCCCTTCAGTGCGTGATGTAATTTATGTACAACGCACTTTTATGTTTCCACTGGTTCCATTTTCACTGCAAGCATAAAATGTAACAAAATTTCCATTAACATGTTTATCGCACACAATATCTGCATTCCGACCTTTTAAGAAGATACGCTAGATTTTTTTTCGGTTTGACACGTTTGACAGTACCACCGGACCACTTTTTTGAGTTTCAGTGACAATGTACTAGAAGTGTCAACATGTTCCCGGGTTGGGCGAAACAGTTTGTTTTTTTTATGCGTCCGTTTTAAAATTTAACGCGACCGAGGTGGCAGAAGTGATATGGAGCAATTAAAGAAAAAAATTGACTCGAGAAGCTCCAAAAAATTAACCGGTTAGTATACTTATACAAAATTATTCCACTTATTTGACTGCGTTTTTTAGTTTTCTTTTAAATAAATTCCAAAAACATTTCCTGTCACATATCGTCTCAGCGCTATGGAATACTACATCAAAAGTTCTTCCGGATTTGAACCCTCCTAATGGTGTAATGCCTTCTTCTGTACCAATTGAAGATGTTCCATGGCAAAACTATCAGTGAAAATCCAGTATTTCATGAGGATCTGCGTAATTTCGATGTGCTGTGTCACTTCCTGAAAAAAAGGCCAGAAGTTTCTTTCAGGAATTTTTTTTCTTGATCATTAATTGGAGTCAACGGCATGCCATGTCCCAAGAAAAGCGTTTCTTGACAAACGAAAAGTATTCATTTTAACATGAACTTTCAGTAGATTCTATCAAATTGCTAATGGAATGTTTCAATGTACCCGTGAATTTCGTCAATAAATCAAATACATTTGGTTTTATTTGAATTTATAGTTTACTTTTATTGAATTTGGTGAAAGAAAATTCACTAAAGCACAATATTTTCAAAACAAAAACTCAATTTTGGATTATTTTTACTGCCGTTTCGCTGTTGTTAAAACAGTTAATTTCACTCAGCATTGAGTCTTTTCGAAATACTCAAAATTGGATACTTTGTATTTAACTCAATTATGACTGGTTTTACATTGCGGTCAAGATGGGTGAAAATGACTTAATTTTGGGTTGTTTGGTATCTCTGTGTAGTCCACTGAAGGCTTGTTCGCGACAAAATCTGGACAGATTAAATTTGGAATAAAACAAATTTGCTGTTAGCTCAATCCAATATGCATTTTAGTCATCTTAAAACTAATTACAGTTACTTAAATATGCCTGGGACAGACATACAACGTACAGCATGTAGTATATAGAAAATTTGTGAAGGAAATGTTAAGATGCATTGTAAGATAAGACTGCTTTATACCATAAACTTATATCGTAATATAATGCAAAATTGATGTATCTATATAGATCTTCATGGTCCATATAGAGCATCACTGATAGTCAGTCGAATTAGTGAGACTATAATAGCATGCATATATAGGGCATATGCATTACATCTAGTTCATATGCCCTATATATGCAAGCTCTTATAGCCTCGTGGTTACTTAGGTAGCTCAAAAGTTCACTAATAATATTTTTTTTTTAAACTTATGTCTGTTGCGTGACGAAACAAACAAATCAAAACAACACCACAACAACATACAACGTCAATTTTCCAGGGTTGCCAGGCTACATCTTCGAAAAGTACAAATCTCGAGTACTTTTTCAAACAGACGTATCTGATTTTGTAAACAAAGAGGGGAAGTAAGATGAATTCTACGTTAAATTCTTGAAACCCTCAGCACTTTCATGCAAATTAAGGCCACCACCACAAGGTGACAACACATTCTTTTCATATGTCACATAAACTTCATTTGTTATAAGGTTCTGTTTATGTGTGAACAGATCAGTATTATCTCAAGTAACCACAAGCATTATATCATAACACTAATTCGACCGACTATCAGCAACAGTAATGCCATATCCCATTTTTTCAACAACTCCCATGCTTTGTTGCATTACCTTTACATTAAAAATGTTATGATGCATTACTATATTTCTACAAACAACTTAACGTTAAATAAGCACTAAACGATGCATTATTGCATTATCTCAATAAATGTTTCATTGCTAGCTAAAATGAAGCATTAGTGCAGTATCATCTGGATGACATTTTCCAATTTGATTTAGAAATGGAAATATGATGAGTGGTTTTTTTTTTGTTTGTGGTTAAAATTTTAAAAAAGGTGTGGGGTTTGTTTTGGTGTGTTTTACTGTCTGTCTGTCTGTCTGTCTGTCTGTCTGTCTGTCTGTCTGTCTGCCTGCCTGCCTGCCTGCCTGCCTGCCTGCCTGCCTGCCTGCCTGTCTGTCTGTCTGTCTGTCTGTCTGTCTGTCTGTCTGTCTGTCTGTCTGTCTGTCTGTCTGTCTGTCTGTCTGTCTGTCTGTCTGTCTGTCTGTCTGTCTGTCTGTCTGTCTGTCTGTCTGTCTGTCTGTCTGTCTGTCTGTCTGTCTGTCTGTCTGTCTGTCTGTCTGTCTGTCTGTCTGTCTGTCTGTCTGTCTGTCTGTCTGTCTGTCTGTCTGTCTGTCTGTCTGTCTGTCTGTCTGTCTGTCTGTCTGTCTGTCTGTCTGTCTGTCTGTCTGTCTGTCTGTCTGTCTGTCTGTCTGTCTGTCTGTCTGTCTGTCTGTCTGTCTGTCTGTCTGTCTGTCTGTCTGTCTGTCTGTCTGTCTGTCTGTCTGTCTGTCTGTCTGTCTGTCTGTCTGTCTGTCTGTCTGTCTGTCTGTCTGTCTGTCTGTCTGTCTGTCTGTCTGTCTGTCTGTCTGTCTGTCTGTCTGTCTGTCTGTCTGTCTGTCTGTCTGTCTGTCTGTCTGTCTGTCTGTCTGTCTGTCTGTCTGTCTGTCTGTCTGTCTGTCTGTCTGTCTGTCTGTCTGTCTGTCTGTCTGTCTGTCTGTCTGTCTGTCTGTCTGTCTGTCTGTCTGTCTGTCTGTCTGTCTGTCTGTCTGTCTGTCTGTCTGTCTGTCTGTCTGTCTGTCTGTCTGTCTGTCTGTCTGTCTGTCTGTCTGTCTGTCTGTCTGTCTGTCTGTCTGTCTGTCTGTCTGTCTGTCTGTCTGTCTGTCTGTCTGTCTGTCTGTCTGTCTGTCTGTCTGTCTGTCTGTCTGTCTGTCTGTCTGTCTGTCTGTCTGGCTGAACCTTATAGAATTGAAAACTACTGAGCCGATCGGCGTGAAATTTTGAATGCAGGAGTTTTTGGGGCCGGGGAAGGTTCTTATGATAGTTTGAGACCCCTCCCATCTCTGAAAGGGGGGGCTCCCATACAAATGAAAAATAAATTTTTGCATAACTCGAGAACTAATTGCTTGATTAGATTTTGCATTCGGAAACCAAATTGAGCATGTGATAGTTTTTGGAGGCAAGAAATGTTTCTATGGTAGGTTGAGACCCCTACTCTCTCTAGAAAAGGAGGCTCCCATACAAATGTAACAACAGTTTTTTGCATAACTAATCAAGCAAATGGAACCAAATTTACCATGTGGGGTTTTCTGGAAGCGAAAAATGTTTCTATAGTGGTTTGAGGCCCCTTCCCTCTCCTAGAAGGGGGCTGTCATACAAATGAAACTGAAATTTCTGCATAACTCTAGAGCTAAGAAAGGAAATGGAAAAAAAATTGGCATGTGGGGATTTTGGAGGCAAGAAATGTTTCTACGGTGCTTCCCTCCTCTTTCTTGTTTGGGGGGGGGGGGGGGGCTCTCATAAAATGAAACACAAATTTGAACCAAACATGATAATTCTTCCTACTGTTTTGAAAATTTGTATGCAGGGGTTTTTGGGACCGGTTAAAGTTCTTATGATGGTTCGAGACTCATCCCCCATCTGAGAGGGGAGGGGTCTCATACAAATGAAACAAAAATTGAGAATTATCCCTACTGTAATGAAAATTTGTATGCAGGAGTTTTTGGGGCCGGTGAAAGTTCTTACGATGGTTCGAGACTCCTTCCCCATCTGGAAAGAGGGGGGGGGGCTCCCATACAAATGAAACACAAATTTCTGCATAACTCGTGAGCTAATCAAGCAAATGGAACCGAATTTTGCATGTGGGGGTTTTTAGGGAAAGAAATGTTTCCCGGGGGGTGGGACCCCCCCTTTTTGGGGGGGGGGGGTTATAAAAAAAAAAACAAAATTTAAACAAAACGAGTATTTTTTGTGTTATGAAAATGTGTGGGGGGTGGGGGGGGGGGAGGGGGGGGGGGGGGGGGGGGGGGGGGGGGGGAGAGAGGGGGGGGGGGGGGGGAAGGGGGGGGAGAGTGTGGGGTGGGGGGGGGGGGGGGGGGGGGAAAAAAAGAAAGAAAGGGGGTGTTCACAAAATAAGGTGACTTTTCAATTTAAAAATTGTGCGTTTGAGATATTGTCCAAAATTTTTTTTTTTACGTTGGTGGGCTTGTTAGTGACATATATTTGGCATTTCATGACATTCCCTCCATAATTAGTTTATTTACGCTTGTGTTTTCTAAACGACCAAAAGTGCTTTCGGCGATTTTTACAATGTCTGAATTTGTTGAGCAAAGAAGTGCCATTAAATTTTGTTTGCGGAACGATATTTCTGCTGCTGGAACGTTGAGGATGGTGCAGAAAGCCTTCGGTGAGTCAGCCATGTCGAAAAAAATGTTTATAAGTGGTACAATGACTTCAAAGACGGTCGAGAACGCGTTGAAGACTTGCAACGGCCAGGACGGCCATCGACGTCAACTGATGAGCAACACGTGAAGAAAATCAAAGAGTTAGTGTTTGAAAATCGTCGATTAACAATTAGAGACCTTGCCGATATGCTTGGCATCTCAATTGGATCGATTCAATCGATTTTTAAGGATCAATTGGGCCTCAGAAGAGTCAAATCGCGTTTGGTGCCGAAACCGCTCAATCGTTCTTCGTGAGTTTTTTGCCAAACATTCGACTCATATCGCTCCACAACCACCGTATTCACCTGATTTGGCTCCGTGTGACTTCTGGCTATTCCCAAAACTCAAAAGACCACTTCGAGGACACCGTTTTGTATCGATTGAAGAGATTCAACGAGAATCGCTGCGCGCATTGAGGGGCATCCCGGAAGCCGACTATATGGCCTGCTTCGCGGATTGGAAAAAAAAACGCTGGCATAAGTGCATTGCATCAGAGGGGGGACTACTTTGAAGGGGACGAAATAGATTTTGATGATTAAATAAAGATTTTTTGAAATATAACAAAAGTCACCTTATTTTTTGAACACAGTAGTACATATGCAAAAGAGTAAGGGAGAAAGGGAAAGAAGGAGGGAGTTTGGACTTTGGAGAAAAGGGGAAAAGGAGAGGGAAAAAATTTAGTGGAAGGGAGGAAAAAAAAAAGGGGGGTTGAAGGAGGGGGGGGGGTTTTTAATTTTTTTGGGGAGAGAAAAAAAAAAAAAGGTTTTTTTATAACAAAAAAAAAAATTTATTTTGGAATGGGAAAAAACATGGGAAAAAATAAAAAATTTTGGAGGGGAATGAGGGGGGGGGGGATAAATAGAGAAAGAAAATATATAAAAAAAAAACAAGGGGAGGTTTGGGGGGGGGGGTGGGGGAGGAATGGGGGGTGTGTGTTGGGTGTTTTTGTGGGTGGTGGGTGTTGGTTTGTGGTGGGGGGTGGGGGGGGGGGGGGGGGGGGGGATGCGAAAATTGGCGAAGCGGTTTGGAATTCATCATGCGAGTGTTAAAACCATCATTAATAAGTTTGGGGAACACTATTCTTTGGATGAGCTACCAGGAAGAGGCAGAAAACCCGGTTCTTCCAACCCGAAACTGGAGCGGAAAGTGATATCTCTTATCATGAAGAACAAATCAATGTCAATACGTGATTTGGCCAAAAAAGCAGGAACGAGTGTCGGAATGATTCAGCGTATCAAGAGGCGAAACCACCTGAAGACCTACAAGAAGCAGAAAGTCTCGAAACAAAGTGCAGAACAGAAGAAGCGAGCAGCAACAAGGGCCCGGAAATTGTATTCGCGTCTTTAGCAGCGTCCGGATGCATGCGTTTTGATGGACGATGAGACCTATGTAAAGAAGGACTCAAAAACCCTTCCAGGTCCACAATACTTTACTGCCGTCGTTGGAGAGGAAGTGAGCAATGCGGACAGGTCGATTCAAGTGGAGAAATAGGGTCGAAAGGTACTGGTATGGCAAGCAATATGTTCCTGTGGTTTGAAGTCAACCATTTTTTACACTACCGGAACTATAAATACGGAAATCTATCGATCTGAGTGTCTCCAGAAGAGATTGTTGCCTTTATATAAGAAGCATAGTACACCTCCACTGTTTTGGCCGGATTTAGCGTCGGCTCACTATGCCAAAACCACTCTCAATTGGCTTGCGGAAAAGGGTATAGATTTCGTTGAGAAAAATATCAATCCACCAAATTGCCCTCAGCTTCGAACCATCGAACGTTACTGGGCAACATGCAGGAGTTCAAAAAAAAATTTGGGCTCAAGCGTCCAAAAAATGCGATGCAACACTTGTCCGGAACTTGATGAAGAGCATTCGATCGAAAGTTCGAAAATTCGTGAAGGAATAACTTAAATTTCATCCGGTCTTCATTATGTTCAAGTTTAACCTCGTACAATAAAGGATCAATTTTTTGTATGAATAAAATATCGGCTTTCAACCAAATTTGAAAGAAAGTTTGTGGATAGCTTATTTTCGATACACTCCTTAAAATATCGCACACGAACGGAACAATGAACTGGATTTTATGACTCACAAGACTTTTTCGGGAGGGAATTTTTTCATCGCAGTCGTCGCATGGGAGATTATAGTAAACGGTGATGTGGCTTAGCGGTTCCATTTTCACTGATTCCATTTTAAATACTCTAGTGGCTTCACTTTTACTAACTTCATTTTCAATAAATAGTTGTCTGCCATTTTGAACTTGGAAAAAATTTCTATCATAATCATTTACCCAGAATCTGGGTAGATTTCACTCATCGAAGGAAAACTAGTTTACTCATTTTTAGACAACTCCATACTGCTTGCTAAAATGAGTGCAAGCTACTCAGCCACTGGGTAGATTCGAAATAGCGTGTTGTTTGAAGATAAATATTTTGTCAATGAAATGCTTCTACACAGAAAGAAAAACCATGGTAGAAACTAAATCTGAGGATATAATCAAATCAATACACACCTACGTTTAATTTTTCAGAAACTACACACTTTAGCAAACGAAAATATTTGAACAAAACTCATGCCTTAATAAAACCATGCATGCGCCAGTTCTATTATATTTTCTTTCATTTAGTTGCAAGCGTAGCAAAGCTCGCACCGGGTTCAGCTAGGACAGTATAAAAAAAGCAATCCACACTAATCCACACGGCCAGCCATTTCAACTCAATTTTGAGTCGTTTTTGACTCACTTTCGTCATTAGTGGAGTCACTCAAATTTGAGTAAATGTTACTGGGATTGACAAGTCAACAAATCGAAAACATCCATCTGATTTGAGTCGATGTTTTTTATTTGTCGACTTGTCAATTCCAGTTACATTTACTCAAATTTGAGTGACTCCACTAATGACGAAAGTGAGTCAAAAACGACTCAAAATTGAGTTGAAATGGCTGGCCGTGCATCCAAGACTACGATTGAGAGACCCGGTAAAAAAAAGAGTCAGTAGATGCATTTGGTGTCTTCTTGCAACTTTGCTCCTATTGATGTCCAAGCTCATCGATTAAGCCCCACCCGTTGAGAATTGGTCCTATACCCAATCATTTCATTATCTCCAATACGCTTAACCAATCGCAATTTTTTCTTTAAATAGTGGACGGATTATTATAATTTGAGATAACTCAATGCAGACGTCTTCCACATTTGGCAGATCGACAGGCAATCGGTGGAGACCCACCTGGTACCTCATAGCATTATGCTTAGAAGCGGACCGGAAGATTCAATGAGCTACCTCCCCGTAAGCGAACTAAACAGGACATTTTAACAGAAACTTGTCGAACCGCACACGATTCAGCCTCATCGAATCATTCGTTTCCATGGAAGCATTTGCTCGGCTCCCTCATCTGTTAAGCCAATATGTATCCCAATTGGACATTTGATAAAAGAAAGCCATTAAAACATGACAAACTACAGACCGACATCAGCAATTTGAAACTTTTGTTTTGTTCGACAGCCTCAGAAACATGAGCTCAGACTAACTCTCCAACGACGAAAAAAAAAACCATCAAATGCTGCTAGCTGCTGATATTGAATTTCACATGAAACACCCCTTGACTCGACTGGGCCAATGGAAAACCATTAGTGCCAATGGTTGAACGGTGAAAGAGAGCGAGAAACGCTGGGCGCGATCTGGAATTAGTATCAATTTGTGCTTTGATGTAAATTCACGCTGATGCCTGCCTGGGTTTTTTTTTTTATTCTGTGCAATTTATTCATGATGCCTTTCTTTCTGCGATTCGTGTTGCTGTTGGTGATGCCAGGCCTGATAACCGCCCATACTGCTGTGTATGCCTTTATGTATAATGTTACACCCACCCGAAATGAGCGAAGATCGTGAACCCTGCGCTGATTCAATTTTGTCTTTTCAATCAATATGGTAATGGATCGGGGGTTGGGAATTGAAACGAAAAATTAAAATCAAATCAGACCTGATGATGAAACTTTACATCCCTAGCTGCCACAAGCTCGTATCAACAGTTAAGTGCATTGCTGATTGAGTGTGATGCATTCAATCACCTGCCTCGTAACGTGCAGGTCAATTTCACCGCTACATTTCCTCTCGGATCCATTAAGCACTCTTGTACCACATGTGCAAATTCTCACCACCACTGCACTTGGCTCGCATTTCGCCCTGACCCGCATGTCACTCGTTGTGTAAAACGACAAGATGCTTATTATCGCGCCCCGCTCGCTTTTGCCGGTGTGGTGCTTGTGGAGTAAGATTTACACAACGGGTTAAATTTATACACCAACATGAAGTGAAGCCACGCTGCCAGATAGTGGCTCTTGGCTGTAATTATGGCTCGCTATTCAACCGAAATATGGGCCATGACAAAGAACCAACATCTACGTGAAAAAGGGACTCATTTCCGACCAACCAACCAACCAACCAGCCAGGATGAATACATTCCTTTGAAGCAACTCCCAAATTTATGTACACGCGAAAGCAACAAAGGAAACCTTCCCCACATTTCCCTCCACCACCTCCACTCGTAACGGTGTCATCCTCGTTCGAAGAATAGTGGGAGCCTTTTATACAATAATTATATTATCATTCATCCTCTCGAGGGAAACGGCGACGACGAAATCGTCGTATTCTTGAGCCAAAGTGTTTGGAATATGAAAAAAAATATGCCCTCGATGCTTGGGGAAAAGAGCGGCCAAGGCAATAAAATCGAGTTTCTTCGAATTATATTTGGACCGCGGTGCAACGGGTGCTGGGCTGGGTTTGGGTGTGTTTTCCTTTCTCCTCCGACATGCCGAGCCTTGACTTGCTCATAACCACCACCACCACCACCAGCGAGTGAGCGAACTGTCAGATCCGAGAAAAGACACTTTGGAAAAGAAGGAAGATCTATCATCGCAATAAAATATGAGATTAATTGCCTGGCGGGGGATTTATGGCTGGCACTGGCTCTCTGTGGCGGCGACGGTCGGCGGAGGTGGTGGTGGTGGTGGTGGTGGGTCGAGTGAATCGTAGAATTGCTTCAAATAAATCAGATTATAAAATTTTGCTTTTATTTCGGTGCGGGAAAAGCGGTTTAACGTCTCGTTCGATTAATTACGCTTGCAATGAATCTTGAAATTTGGAATGCTGAAGAAGCCTGTTTGTTAATGGTGGACTCAATTTAAAAATATGTTGGGCTAGGAACAACTCCTCCGTGATTCGGGATTCGTGTTGATCGAGCCAACCGAATTATAGTTTTTGCTGTGTCGTTTACATATGAAGACAAGACATCAAAACTGTACAGCAAATAGAGGAACATTTCGATAGTGGTGAAAGTCACATCGACTTTTGGAATAACTTCTATTTTTTAGAGAGATGAGTATTTTGACACCAAGAAATAAATTATTAAGTTAAAGTTTTTATCCGCTTTATCGCGAGTGAATCGATGATTATTAACAGTTTTGATTAGAGTTTTGATATACATTTTAGGGGCATAAACCACGTTGACTATTTTTTGGGGGAAGGGGGGGTTTGACCAAAGTCTACGCTTCATACAAAATTTCAAAAAATTGTGCGGTGAAAAGTCTACGAGGGGTAAGGGGGGGGGGGATCTGAGATTTTCAAAAATGAGTCTACGTGGTTTATGAACCGGCCCTTAAAGATTTAGATTTTAGCGGGGATTTTGATTATTGGCAGAGTGTGGAGGGAAAAATAAAGAAGAAAGAAACAAAGACAACGCGCATGCGCGCGTGTAAGGCTGAGTTTTGCTATGCAGATTGAAAATCTAATGGGCGGCTTAGCAACGTAAATATTTGAGCTTATTTTGTCGCGAGTTCATGAAATTAGTTACGAATAAACATCGACATTTTTTATTTTTACGAATGAAAAAGATAGTGTCATTAAGGAGGCGGCCGTGGGTGAGACCAATCTGATAATGACGGTATAACAATAATACTATTTTCAAATAATTTTTAAAACGTGTATGGTTTGGAAATTTAACAAACCCAAAACTGGAAGTGTGTTGCATTGCTGTAATCCAAATGATATCGATAATGTGCCAGCCAATGGGTGTTTGATGAAAAACACACACACACACACCCACACACACACACACACACACACACACACACACACACACACACACACACACACACACACACACACACACACACACACACACACACACACACACACACATACACACACACACACACACACACACACACACACACACACACACACACACACACACACACACAAAGACCCTAACTAGGAGATGAGCCGATGACAATCCGGTTGAGAAAGAAATACGGTGGCATGCAGACGGCGGTGATGCGCTTGGCTACAGCCTCTGCCAACAAACTGTTGGCGGTAGGTAAAGTAAAAGTTGGGTGGTCAGTATGTCCGCTAAAAGTCACCCCTCGAGTCACAAAAGAGATGGAACGGTGCTATAAGTGCATGGGATTTGGCCACCTGTCGAGAAACTGCGAGGGTCCTGATAGATCGGATCGGTGCCGAAGGTGCGGAGAGAAGGGTCATATCGCTAGCGACTGCAAGAAGCGACCTAGGTGCATGCTCTGTACAAATGAGGACGACAACGACCACATCACGGGAAGCTACAAATGCCCGGTGTATCAGAAAGTGAGGGCGAGCCAACAATGATCGAGATAATCCAGATAAATCTGAATCATTGTGACATCGCGCAGCAACTGTTGTCGCAGTCAACAACGGAAACCATGTGCGACGTTGCAATCATTGCAGAGCCGTATCGAGTACCCTCGGATAGCGGCAAGTGGGTGGTAGATAGAGCAGGAATGGCTGCCATACATGTTATGGGTAGATATCCTATCCAAGAACTGGTTTCGTGCACGCATGAAGGTTTCGTGATAGCCAAAATCAATGGAGTCTTTATATGCAGTTGCTACGCACCACCTCGATGGACGGCGGAACAATATCACCAGATGTTGGATGAACTCACCGTACATCTGATCGGGCGGAAACCTGTCATCATCGCAGGAGACTTTAATGCTTGGGCAGAAGAGTGGGGCAGCAGATGTACCAACGCCCGTGGGTTCAGCCTTCTGGAAGCGCTGGTAAAGTTAGAGGTTCAGCTGATCAATGAAGGTACCGTCAGCACTTTTCGCAGAGATGGTCGTGAGTCCATTATCGACGTTACTTTTTGCAGTCCATCGCTGATGAGAAACATGAATTGGAGAGTAAGCGAGGAGTACACAAATAGCGATCATCAGGCGATCAGGTACACAATCGGCAAAGGAAACTCAGCATCAGTACGACGGATGAATACGAGCGAACGAAACTGGAAGGCAAAGGAGTTCGATAGCGACCTCTTTACAGAAGCACTGCGTGTAGGAAGTGCCCCCTCGGACGCGGAAGAGCTGACAACATGGTTGACTGCGGCATGTGATACCACCATGCCGAGGAAGTTGAAGCCAAGAAATGAACGGCGCCCAGTATACTGGTGGAACGAGGCACTCAGTAACCTTCGTGCTAGTTGTCTCAAAGCCAGAAGGCGAGTTCAGCGAACAAAAACGGAAGCGGTTAGAGAAGAGCGTAGGGTAGCATTCCGGGCGGCCAGAACCGCATTAAAACGAGAAATACGGAGAAGCAAGTCCAGCTATTTCGTAAAACTGTGCCGAGATGTCGATGCAAATCCCTGGGGCAACGCTTACCGAATAGTTATGGCAAAGTTTAAGGGTCAAGCGACACCTGTTGAAAGATGCCCGGATAAGCTGAAGAGAGAGAGAAAGTCGAGTATAAGAACACGACACTGAAGAAGTCAAAATTCAGGAACATGCATGGTCACGAATACTGGCCACCGGACACCGGAGATGTTCCGGATTTTCAGAGGGCATTTCAAAAAGACATTTTTGCTGCTGCTCGTATTTTTGTGTGGTGTGAAGTTACATCAATGACCTCTATTTTTCTATAAACTAGAACTCATTGAAAATTGAATGCCGGTGGTTGCACTAAGATCCGTTGAAAAACTTCCGAAATATGGCCATTTCCGTAAAACCGGTTCCGGATACTATGGTCAATCAAGTATATCCTTCCAATCATGTATATATCACCAAAACATCAAAATTTTTCATGGAGATTCTTCAAGGAGCATATTCAGGACGATCAGTTGCCCTGAACACTCTGTAGTAGGTTCCAGGTGCCCTGGGGGAAGTGGCCAATTTGGTAAATGTCCGGAATCATATCAATATGGGTATCAAACTTCAAGATTTTTCGAGGTGATACTTCTAAATGCATTTTAGAACCAGCAGCTGCCATGACCACTCTGTAGTAGGTTCCAGGTACCCCTGGGGATATATGGATCAAAATATAAATGAATTATTGTTAAAATGGAGAAAATATTTGAATAGTAATTTCATCCAACTTAAATGAATACATTAAAAAAGTACATATATATTAGATATGAATATACAAAGAAGCATAAGAGTTATTGAATAAATGAATAAATTTATAAACTGTTAAAATATGAATAAACAATAAAAAAAAAATTATTCATAACTGCATAATAAACTAAACAATAAAAATTAACGAATATCATGAATGAATCAATGATTATAAAATAACATTAAATGTATTGAAATTATAATAAACTAAATAAACTTTTCTAAACAAACTATTTTCTAGAGAAGGGGATTATAAAATTAAATATTAAAAACTGAAATACATGTATAATCAAATCTCATACTTACGCAGCCAATTCTTGAAGACATCCTGGACCATGATGACTTTTTTTTTTTCAAAGCATTTATTTGTGCAGGCTCAATCGAATTAACTTTACAGTGCCAAGATTTCATTTTTGTATTTTGTCAATTATCTTAAAACTAACGTTAAGGGAACAGAACCGATAACTCGCGGCCGTCTCGAGGTTAATAGGAATAAAAATATAAAGTATGGGAAGATGGGCGTGAATTTGAAGTATGTTTAACATAATACTTTTATTTTTAATTCTAAATCGCCAAAAAACTTAAAACTTGATCATTTTTGAGAAAGAAAAAAAAAACACACAAACACCGATAAAAAAAACTGAAAGTAAGCATACAGGTTGAACTAACAACAATCTAAGGCTAATGTTAGTCAAAACAATGACGACTTGAATGCATAAATTTTCTTGTCAGCGGCCAGGCCAACTGCGTAGCATGTACCGCAGAGAGGACTTCAAGAAATATGTGTGTGTGTGTGTGTGTGTGTGTGTGTGTGTGTGTGTGTGTGTGTGAGAGAGAGAGAGAGAGAGAGAGAGAGAGAGAGAGAGAGAGAGAGAGAGAGAGAGAGAGAGAGAGAGAGAGAGAGAGAGAGAGAGAGAGAGAGAGAGAGAGAGAGAGAGAGAGAGAGAGAGAGAGAGAGAGAGAGAGAGAGAGGGGTGGGGGGGAGGATTAGAGATGGGCATATTTCTTTCGAATTTCTGTTTTTCCCGCATTTCTGCACTTTTTCCAAAAACCAGCATAACTTCCTCATTTTTCAACCGATTTTTACCACTGAGCCCTTAGTTTCTCCTTTTGGCTTTAAGCTACATATGCAATATATTTTTTTGTTGTCGTTATTTTGGTATGAATTTTTTTACAAATCGCCGAAAAAAACGCAAAAAAAATTATATATACTTATTAATAGCGTCGAAACTATTTCTCCCAGAATATTGCAATGTTTAGAAGATCGGTGTAAAATTAAAATTTGTTTCATTTGATGACAAAATATTTGAAATTGGGTCACACGCGTTGGAGATATTCCATTTAAAGTAAATGTGTTTTTGTTCATTTATTAAAAAAATCAACTTTTATCCATATCTCAAAAACTGTTCTACTCTAATTTTTTTTGACAGCTTTTTTATATTTTGCATAAAATTTCATATAAGAAATGATGATCAGCTTACCGAGTTCAAAAATGCTGTAAACTTGCGATATTATCATAAATTAATTCAAAAAGACGTTAACTTCAAGAAATAAATTAGAAATTTAAAATAATAAATAAAAATACATCAAGTCAAAGATTTCATTAAAAAAAGGATAATTTGGTGGATTATTAAATAAGTTAATAAATAACGAGAAAAAAATAAGGAAGTAATTTTATAAGTTAATTATCAATATATAAATTATTTAACTTATCAGAAATTAATGATACGGCAAAACGAATTCAGAATATAATTATGAAATTAATTAAAATGTCATTCAAAAAAATAACTGATTAAATAATTGAATCAATATATCAATGATTAAATGGTAACCCACATGAAATTACATCACGGAAAAAACGCTGTAGAAAATTACTCATTGGGTATTCTTTCTTGAAAGTTTGGGTAGAAGAGGTTAGGGGTATTTTTTTTTTTTTTGTTGTTTTTACATTGCTGTCAGTTTTTCAAAAATTGGAAAAAAATTCGTCACCCGAAAGAAGCAATGCCGCGAATTGATTTTGCGCAAGCACCTGAAAAATCCCCAACTCTCTCTTCGGGACATTGGAAAACAACTCGGATCCGTGCAGTCAACGGTGAGTCGTGTGATTTAACGTTACTACGAAACTCTGAGCATTGAACGGAAGGAGAAATGCGGTCAGAATGGACGTTCTATTAGTGATCAGGATCACAAGCGTGTCGTGAAAGCGTTTAAGCGGAATCCCAATGCTTCGGTCAGGAATGTGGCCAAATCGTGACGAACGGCAAAATACGGTGGGGAAATCATGGGCCCGGAAACTGTACACCCAGATGCTGACGAAGCCTCATAGTCTCATCATGGATGATGAGACTTACGTCGAGGCGGACTTCCGGCAGCTTCCGGGGCTACTGTTCTTCACCGCCCAGCATAAGTTTGATGTTCCGGAGGAAGTAAGGAAGCAGAAACGTTCAAAGTTTGCCAAGAAATACATGATTTGGCAAGCGATCTGCTCATGCGGCAAACGGAGTGCGTCGTTTGTGACTACCGGGACTATTCTTCATCTGCAACACGAGGGCCCTACGATCTTCTGGCCGGATCTAGCTTCGTGCCACTATTCAAATGTTGTCATGGAGTGGTACGAAGCCAACGGGGTCACTTTCGTACCCAAGGACATGAAGAACCCCCCCCCCCCCCTCAACGCACTGGAGCTAAGGCCCTTCGAAAAATAACAATGAAGCACGCACTACGGAAGCATCCCAAGGAGGTCAAGTCTGAGGAAGACATGAAAAAAAATGTCAGTTTCCATACAGAAGAAGCCGCAGCCAGATGTTGTACAGAACCTAATGAGTGGAGTTATGCGTGAGGTGCAAGCGTACGGTTATCATATTGAAGTTGAATGAAATAAATATGCTTAAAGCTTACTTATGGGTTATATTTCATTGTCTGAAAGATTGAAAAGGATTGGTCAAGTAGGTAATTGTTTACAGCGTTTTTTGTCCGTGATGCAATTTGATGTGGGACACCCTTTAAGCAGGTGTAGGAATGGTATAAGGAAGACAAGGCAAGACGTACTAACCAGACTTTAATCGAAAAATCTCGACAAGTTATTTAGAACGACGTATCTGATTTTGTAAATTAAGAGGGGAAGTAAAACTAGCGAACTAGCATTACCATCATGTTAGGGAAACGTTATTCGTGGTGTTGGTGATCCTAAAGGGTGTCCACGACGAAATTGCCACACTATGAAATTGCTCTAAATTTTTAACCGTTGGGTAGAACTTGATAAAAATTTGGGTGGATTTAGTTCATAGTGCATTATTTACATCCTGCAAGTTTTAAAGTCTTGTGATCAAAACTCGCGGAAATGGAGTCGAAAGAACAGCTCCTGCGTGATAAAATCTTGCGCATTCATCACGAGAACAAGGATCTCTCGCATCGTTCCATCGCTAAAACGTTGAGAATCGCGAATTCCACGGTGTCGCGAGTGATTAAACGGTTCGAGGAACGGTTGACCACCGATCAGAAGCCCAGAAGTGAAGGAAAAAGTATTCCATACAACACCAAAAATCACAACCGCGTAGTTGGGGCCTTCAACCGAAATCCGAACGCCTCCGTTCGGGATGTGGCTAAGAAGCTGCACTAAGCCGAAGTTTTGTCCAGAAGGCCAAAACTAAGGCTGGGCTTCGAACGTTCAAGGTACAAAAGGCCCCTAATCGCGACGAGAAGCAGAACAAGTCCGCCAAAACCCGTGCCAGGAAGTTGTACCTCAACATGCTGACGAAAGTTGAATGCTGCATCATGGACGACGAAACATATGTGAAGGCCGACTTCAAACAGATCCCCGGCAACCTGTTTTTCACGGCCAAGGATAAGTTCAGCGTTCCGGAGCATGTCCGCACTCAGAAGATGTCCAAATTTGCGAAGAAATTCCTGGTTTGGCAAGCCATCTGCACGTGCGGGAAGCGGAGTGCACCTTTCGTGACCCAGGACACGATGAACGGACAGGTGTACATAAAAGAGTGCCTCCAGAAGCGGCTGCTTCCTCTCCTGAAGGCCCACAACGTCCCAACAATCTTCTGGCCGGATTTGGCCTCATGCCACTACTCCAAGGACGTGCTGAAGTGGTATGCGGACAATAAGGTCAATTTCGTACCGAAAATGTTCAACCCTCCCAACACTCCGGAGCTCCGCCCCATCGAGAAGTACTGGGCGATTATGAAGCAGCACCTTCTTAAACGACCTAAGGTAGTGAAGACAGTCGAGGAACTGAAGAAAGTATGGGTTTACATGCAAAAAACGGTTGATTCACAGCTTGTGCAGAATCTTATGGCCGGGGTTAAGGCCAAGGTGCGGGCATTTGCGTATGGACTGTAAATAAAATACGAGTAAAATGGTAAAATCAAGTTTAATAGTTATTTCTCAATCCCTGAAAATTTGATGGCAATCGGATTTAAACTCGAATTTTGCGAATCAATTTTGTGTGTGGCAATTTCATCGTGGACACCCTTTAGTTTGCATGAAAGTGCTAAGGGTTTCCAGAACTTACCATTTGAATCTTACTGCCGCTCTTTGTTTATCAAATCACATACGTCGTTTTGAATAAGTTGTCGAGAAATATTATGCTATTATGAAGCAGGTAATACGCAAACATCCTAAGACAGTCAAAACGGATCAAGAATTGCAGAAAGCATGGGTCAATGTCAAAGAGAACCCAAGTGTAGAAATCAACATCCAACAAACCTCCAATGTTCGGTTCAAATCTGAGACTACAAGTAGTGTGGACACTATGGGTGTATAAACAAGTCTAATCCAACAGTTAACTGAGCCCGGCTGGTTAATTCGTTCCTAATCGCTAACCTTGTGATCTAATACTTACTGAGACTTTTTTTCTTCTTCAATCCAACTAGAGCACATCGAAATTTCATAACCGTATAAGCTGTTTCAAACTGGGTGAGTGAGACTTTCGAATGTTTTCCGGCCAATTGGCAATTGCTGATTGAAGCATCATTTTCCAAATGGTATAGCCAAATACCATCAGAATGGTGGAAACAGCTTTATAACCCAGCTTGCATAACACCATAACCAATTTCCAAAACGAACAATTAGCGAGATAAAGCGTAACAATACTCCAAGAAATAGGATCGGAGAGTATATTCACAAGTACACGGCAAATGCAAAAAAAAAAAACAACAACTACCTAACAGATAAACATGAAAAAATTTCTCATAACAGCAACATCACGATCGGTCCATTATCATCCATTGCTGCTGTTGTTGATGGCTGGTTACTGCTGCTGCGGCGATATGAGAATACATGAAACCACCAACACAACCTCCTCCGCCCGACTTCCCGCCCTCGTGCTAACCCGGGAGGAAATCGTCCATGCGCGATTGTGTCTGGTCATGTTCAACGATTCCAGCTCGCAAATAATCCATCCACTATGTAGCTAGTAGGAAGGCATAAGTACCCAGTCGGCTGTTCGCTCTGTATGCAGACTAAAGAAGATCACCACCCGACGAACCACGAAGACGCGACGGCGATGATGATGGGGACCTGGCACATCTAGCAGCCACTTGCTAACAGCCTAATCACACACTCACTCATTCACTAGCTCACGCCTGACACCGCTCATGGGCCATCGCAACGGTGAATGATGGGGGCCTACTACTGCCGCTCATCTAGCAAAAGTGTAAATAAATGTGTACACATGCTTTTCATTCCATAAATTGCTCCGCTCGCGCACGGATTCCAGCATCTATTGGCTCGGCATGGCAACTTACTCGGGGGCACACACACACAAACACACACACACACGGTAAGTAATAGATGTTGATTTTTTGCGCCCCTTCGCTTGTTCGCTTCTGGAGCGTGTTAGTTTTTTGAGCTGCTGCTGCTGCTGTTGCTGCATGTCCTACTTGAACTGGCAGCTTCTTCAAGATGTATCTTCTCGCTTATCTATCGCTCATAAGAGAAGCATTGCCGAGTAGGTTAAAGATTACCTAAGACCTAGTCATAACAAAAAGCTAGCTGGAGCTTTGCTAATGAGAAAGGACGGTTCAAGGTTATCGTGTTTTTCCTGAAATTTTCTGAAGCACGAATCTCTCAGTGAAAGCGAAAAGCGAAAGCAAATTTCTGTCTCTGGAAGCATTTTGTTAATCTTCGCTCATATTAGCGAAACACAAATCATGCGCTCTGCCCGGACACTTCACAACTCGAAGCAATGAATCTTTCACATGCGATCTCGGAAACAATTGGCCAATTTTCACATTCTCACCGGCTACTAGCTGTTCAACACTTTTAATCTCATCATCGTTGCCATGATGACACTTTTGTCCGGTTGCGAAATCCACATAAGTATCGAACGTCACCATCACCCGACCCGGCACCGGCTTTTATGGGGTGGGCAAAATTGAGCCGCTCATCTCACGACGAGGTTGCATTTTACGCTTTCAATTAAAAAATCACTCATTTCCTTTCACACAGTCATTTAGAATGCTGGAGCGATGGATGGCGGCGGTCGGTGATGAGTGAAAAAGCAGCGCTGGCGATGATGGAAGGCCTGAATCGACGACCTCTTATGATCTTCGTAGCACCCAAAATAACCATCTACAAACTTGCACGGGGGCTGCAGATCTACGAGTCAGGTTATATTGCACAAGCGCCCCCTCAAAAAGTGCATCAAAGTACCGCCCCCCAGACCATTCCTAGAAGTCTCATGGCAACTATCAAAGTTGCTTCAATAAAAACACTCAAAAGAGGCATCTCAGGGCTGACTGCAACTAAGACTATAGCAGTAACCTGGCCAGGGAGCAGCGGTTAACTTGATGCGCATGTGTTATAAATTTTTAACGAAACTAATAACAATAATAAACTCTAGTACCAAGTAGAGTGGCATGCACCGCCCCGCACCGTTTGGCCAACGAACGAAACCCAAACGGCGACGATGGTCCTAGGCGACGTCAGCCGTCGTTGCTCGGTTTGGATGATGGGGCTTTGTGTTGTTAAATAATAAAAGTTATCATAAATTTATACATTTTTATTTATATACATACATATACTTCCAACTGTGCGCACGGCAATGACGGAGGTTGCACCGCTCCTCCACCGAGCCGGTTTGTTGTGTTCAGTTAGTGAGGAAGAAAAGGGAAAACGAGGAGATAACGATTTAATGCTGATTTATAGCAGTTTTAAGCACTTCTCATTTACCGATCCATCACATTAATTTTTCAAATGTGCCAGTTAAGTGTAGTTTGGGACTCAGGGCTGTCATTTCCGGAGAGGTTTACTATTGTATTTTGCATGATTGGGATCGTTTCGATGAGGGGGATTTATAAGCTGCGACCGATTCTAGGAATTAATTTCGTTGATTTTTGTGGGACTGAATGCTTTCTGTGCATAGGCGTAGCCAGGATTTCGAATAGAGGGGGGCAACCTTAGTTTTTTTTAGAGACAGAGAGAGAGAGAAAGAGAGAGAGAATTACACCGTCTTCAACCAGTTGCTGCACAGACTGAACACTTAACATTATACAATGGACAACACAACGCCCGGTGGACCCATATAGTAGGGACATTATCGAGTTCCGTCGGCTGGAGCGGGAATCGAGCCCTCACTTTGTGACAATCTACCTGAACGGCGGGTGGATTAACTTTTCTGCTCTCACCCAAAGTATTTTACAATACCCGTCCGATTTTGGCAACAAGATTAAACTATTCTAGACTTGATCTGGAATGAAAAAAAAAAAAAGATTTTAAAAACTCTCGATTTTCCCCAAGTTTCAAAATCGAATCCCATTAAATAGGAACCATGCTGAAATCTAACGGGTACTGTAATGTGTCAAAACATTAATTTTACAGTTAGGTTGGATTTTTGTATACGACAACCACGGAGTTTGTTAACAGTTTTTACTGAAAATGTACTTTTCCTCGCGACCCGCTCGCCCACACTGAAAATTAAATTTTGTTTTTATTACAAAATCGAACGTAGAACTAACAAATCTATTCGTTGTTTTCTACACCGAGATTGATTTGTACGTTTCAAGAAACTACCTTCGTGTTCAATGACACAATGCTGTTACATAACTGTTAAAAGCACGAAGCATTAGTTGACACAGAAAGAACACTCGTTCATTGTACGAAAACAATACAAAATGCTACGAATATTTTGCTATCAATAAGAATGCATGGTTATATGATTGACTGACAGAACTTCTATATCGACTCAGTATGTAATTGAAAAAAAAGGGCAAACCACGAGGAGTTCTTCAGATTTTTTTTAATATTTCTGAAATGAGGTTCGAACCTTTTTGGGAAGATTTGTTATTGAATTCGTGGTTGATCTCACTTAGCCATGGTGACTCGTTAGAAGTTACTTGATTAATGAGTATGAGCTTATAACTCTCGATAGCGCTTTAATTTTGATTTTGGGATAAATCAATGATTCCAGCCCACCCAAGAAGCAAAACCAACATGTATGACAAAAAGGTATAATGACAGCATTTCGCCAGATGACAAGCATGAGGAATGTTTCATACAAATTACGAGGAATTTATTCTATGAACAAAATCCATGTTTACAAAACAAGGGAAAGCTAATTCACGAAAATAAATTTTCAGTGCATATACTGACAGAGCAACACCGCAGAAACATCGTTTTTTTACTCACCGTGCTCACACCGTTTCAATAGAATTTTTTTTTAATGGTTGTTCAAATAATAAGTGGTTAGCTTTTAACAAACATACATTTTGAGTTTTGGTGGTTTATAGCTTATGGTTTGTGTCCTCTTAACTTACCTTATAATCCATTCGTGAACACAGATTTTTCGTAACACGTAAGATTAATGAAATAAACCGGGATTTCATTCACAAAATTACGAATTTTCATAAAAATCAAGATTTTCTATTTTGAAAACATGAATTTCAGCTCCGCCCTTTGAATGTTGGGCTTGGATTTTATGAAATGGACCTCCCTGAATTCATTCGTGAACACGGATTTTCATGCTACTGAGCATTGCTTGGTTGGATGAGAGGTACGCACAAAGGCTTACCTTTTGCCAAACCTATGGTGTGGACTAATCCAACCAATCACATGAGCGATTGTTACTTTTGTTTGACAAAACGTGCTTTAAGCATAAAATCGAATACCCATCAAGGCCAACATTGCACTCCGAAGCAATGCCAGTTCCAATATCTCCAAATATTGCTGGACGTGCTGATGAGTTGGATTCGGAACCAGGCGAATCTGAGAAAAGCTTTCAGGATGATCCAGATTTTTTACCTTCGGAGTCTGAGGAACCGCATGTTATAACCCAAGAGGAGCTGAACGATTTGATTCGAGATTTGGAGCTACCCAAGACCAAAGCGCAGCTGCTAGCTTCAAGGCTAAAGCAGTGGAATGTCCTGGAAAAAGATGTAAAGGTGTCATCTTATAGGAAGAGACATTCAGATAACATTAAATATTTTTCGATGGACGGTGATCTTGTCTTTTGCAACAACATCGAAGGTTTAATGGAAGAGCTACAGTTAGAGTATCACGCAACTGACTGGAGGCTCTTCATCGACGCTTCAAGCAAAAGCTTGAAGGCAGTGTTACTGCACAATGGAAATAAGTATTCTTCAGCGCCAGTTGCATTTGCAGCTCACATGAAGGAAACTTATGAGAACATAAAAACACTTTTGGAAAAGATCAAATATTCGGAACACCAGTGGAATCTCTGTGCAGACCTTAAGGTAGTGGCATTGCTCACTGGACTTCAAGGAGGCTACACAAAGCATTGTTGTTTTCTCTGCGAATGGGACAGTCGTACGAGGGATAAACATTACCACCAGCAGCATTGGCCAGCACGTACCGAGATGGTACCTGGGAAGAAAAATGTGTCAAATCTGCCTCTTGTCGACAGGGACAAAATTTTACTACCTCCGCTACATATTAAGCTTGGGTTGATCAAAAATTTTGTCAAAAAGCTGGATATTCAAGGAGAACCATATTGTTTTTTGAGGAAAAAGTTTCCGAGATTGAGCGAAGCCAAGGTGAAAGAAGGAGTATTTGTTGGCCCTCAAATTAGGAAACTCCTTAAAGACGACAATTTTCAGCAAACTCTTAACGCGACAGAGTTACGAGCATGGAATGCGTTCCAAAAGGTTTTTGGTCACTTCTTGGGAAATGAAAAGTCTCCGGATTATGTACACATCGTTCAAGAGCTGGTTGATCCGTATGCTGCACTGGGATGTAATACGTCACTTAAATTGCACTTTTTACATTCTCATCTGGACTTCTTTCAAGAGAATATGGGAGCCGTCTCAGATGAACATGGAGAATGATTTCATCAAGATATCGCACAGACTGAAAAGAACTTTGCTGGCAAATGGAGCCCAGCAATGCTAGCGGACTACTGCTGGATGCTACAGAGGCAAACACCTTTGGAGAACTATAAAGGGAAAAAGAAAACAAAGTGAATTAAAGTTGAAAAATATAGAGAAAATTTCAACTAAATGACTGACTGACTGACTGACTGACTGACTGACTGACTGACTGACTGACTGACTGACTGACTGACTGACTGACTGACTGACTGACTGACTGACTGACTGACTGACTGACTGACTGACTGACTGACTGACTGACTGACTGACTGACTGACTGACTGACTGACTGACTGACTGACTGACTGACTGACTGACTGACTGACTGACTGACTGACTGACTGACTGACTGACTGACTGACTGACTGACTGACTGACTGACTGACTGACTGACTGACTGACTGACTGACTGACTGACTGACTAATTTGTGAATGAAATCCCGGTTTATTTCATTAATCTTACGTGTTACGAAAAATCTGTGACAACGAATGGATTCAGGGAGGTTTATTTCATAAAATCCAAACCCAACATTCAAAGGGCGGAGCTGAAATTCATGTTTTCAAAATAGAAAATCTTGATATTTATGAAAATTCGTAATTTTGTGAATGAAAACCCGGTTTATTCCATTAATCTTACGTCTTACGAGAAATTTGTTATAACGAATGGATTCAGGGAGGTCCATTCCATGAAATCCAAGTCCAACTTGCAAAGGGCAGAGCCAATATTCTGGTTGTTGATGAGGTAGATCAAATTACTACGGAAATACGTGTTTTTGTGAATTTTAATCACATTTTTCTCAAAAACTGGACGTGTTACAGCATTTCTGAGCCCCCATTTGAATTCAGCGTGGCGAAATCTATAAAATTCAACATATATACTCGAAGGGAGTGAAACACTGCCGACTAATGTTACATGAAAAAGTATCCCCTATCTGAGTTCCAGTTTGCTTACCAGTCTGGTATGTCAACAGTTACGGCACTGCATAGTGTGGTTTCAAAGATAGAAAAAGCTCTATCGGGAAAAGAAATAGCACTATGTTCATTCTTAGATATTGAAGGAGCTTTCGACAACGCTTCCTATTCGGCTATGACTCGTGCTATGAAGAAAAGGAACTTTGACATGAAGATAATCAAATGGGTTCACACCATGCTTGCAAAAAGAGAAATCGCTTCAGAGCTGGGTAGCTCGTATATTACAGTACCGGCAACGGAAGGTTGTCCCCAAGGAGGAATCCTCTCACCACTAATGTGGTCCTTACTTGTAAACGATCTTCTAAGAAGCTTAGAGGAAAAAGGTTTCGAGGTTGTAGGTTTTGCAGGAGGATTGGGAATTCATCTTAGTGAACTGGTGAAATACCTAGGAGTAATACTAGATGCCAAACTGAACTGGAATGCTCATGTTGAGTGTGTGATCAGCAAGGCAACCAGTGCTTTCTGGATATGCTCAAAAACATTTGGGCAGAAAATGGGGTCTAAGACCAAAAATGATTATGTGAATTTATGTATCCATAATACGTCCAAAAGTAACGTATGCTTCTCTTGTGTGGTGGCCAAAAACAAAAGAAGCTACTGCACAGAAAAAACTTACAAAACTTCAACTGCTTATGCACGAATACAAGCAATTAGAAGCGGAAAAGAGTATTCTTAGACTCAAACGGTTGAACACTTTCAAGTCTGGTGACTTTGTCGGTCACCTGAGCATTTCACAAAGCTTTCAAAATGTGCCAGTGATGTATATGAATGGAGGCTGGACGAAACCTGTGGAAAACCATGTGTTGATTATCAATCAGTTCCCAGTTTGTATCTAAATAGATTCGTGCCGAACCCACCTGATCTAGTACTACAATTTAGCACAAGATAGTAGTAGTAGTGCTATAAATGTATGAGATAGAATTCAAATCTCAACTAGTTGTAGTAGATGATAAGGTTTCTTTCCAACTCAAATTATTAAACAAAATCATTCCATATCCAGTATTAGATACCAATAGGTTCTCCCAAATTGTATTCAACCAGTTCACAGCCAATACCCACCGGAAATCGCGAACCTGCCCCAACACCATGACATCTCTTACAATATATGTTAGATGTCACGTATAGATTGGGAAGTCGGAGGACCCACTGTTCGTCATGGTTCCATAAAATTCTTCACAGATGGCTCCAAAATGGGAATGAAAACGGAAGCAGGAATCTTCGGCCCTGGGGTAGAAATCTCAGTGGCGATGGGAAACTATCCAACGGTTTTCCAAGCGGAGATTTTTGCTATAATACAATGTGTTAACGTTTGTCTGAAGAGGAAATATAGACATGCTAATATTTGTATTTTTACAGACAGCCAAGCGGTACTCAAAGCGTTGAGTTATTATAAATGTACATCCAAACATGTCTGGGAATGCATTCTTTCACTGCGAAAGGTGTGCCAAGAGAACTCCGTAAATTAATTCTGAGTTCCGGGACACCGTGACATTGAAGGTAATGAAATAAAAGAGATCTTTGTACCTATACTGGCCCAGTAACCGGACATTGCCCGAGTACATATTATTTAAAAAACATTGGCCAGGTTCAGAATGATATCTGTCGTTTCTGTAACATGGAACATGAAACCTCGAAACATCAGCTCCAAAGTTGTGATGCTTTGTACAAGAGTAGACTAAAATTTCTGTACAATGGCTAAATGCAACCTGAATAAATTTGGACTGCAAATGCTGAAAAGGTGGTGGGTTTTATAAACTGGATTTTACCTGACTTGGAGACGCGTCTTAGGCTGTTCACTTGACAAATGGTGATCATGTTTTAAGATGCGAATAGTAAAAGTACACAGGGGTACACCACAAAAGTTCAATTCAGTGGCCGCAGTGCACTGTGGGGCGAAACGCCAAAAACATGAACTTTTTACAATAACTCGTAAAAACGCGTGTGTGTGTTTGTGTGAGTGCAAGTGCATGGATAGAAGTAAGAGAGGATGAAGTGAGGGGTGAAAGGATTTCCTTAAAATATATATGTGTGTGTGTGTGTGTGTAAAATTATAAATATATGTGTGTGTGTGTGTAAAATTATAAAAATATACAAAACATACAAGTTTTTCCACGATAGTAGGGTTCTCAATTGGGAATTTTAGCATTTATGATAGTTTTAATGGTTTATTCCCTACTTCATAGAACACAGGTTCACCCTTGGGGATAATCATGGATACACATGAAACCAACATAATATGCTATAATACATCCTATATTTTGAACCCTATGAGGTTTCATGTGCATCCACTTGCATCCCCGCCAGCTAAAGGGCTATGAAAAACGTATATTTTTCACAATAAAACTACTATAACTTCACCCATGATGGTTTTAGACGTAAGGTGAGTACAGAGAAAAATTTATGTTTTGAATATTTGTACAACTTTGTAGAACATTATTTTGACCTAAAACTGCACATTTATTAAATAATCACAAAAAACTAGTTTCCAAGGCCCGCCAGTTTAAAAAACACGTACCTCGGCACAGTGACCAGATAGAAGGTTGATGATGTCAGCAATGTTGTTTGTATTACAAACAACTTTGCCGAAGACACTAACTCTCTATCTCATTATTTGAAAATAATCAAGTTTGCAGCGGCGCCTGTGGTGAAGCTGCGAACTAAGATTTGTCACCTTTAAATGCGTTATATTTTAAAAAAAATTTCATCTGAAGACACCAGAATGTTAAGAACACGTATTTACGAGTTATTGTAAAAAGTTCATGTTTTTGGCGTTTCGCTCCACAGTGCAGTGGTTCTACGCCCCAACAAAAAAATAAATAAAAAGCACTGGCATTAATGGCGAAGATACCAAACGACTGATTCCATCAAGGAAGATTATTTTAATTTTACTGATAAGTTTTGTGTGTGCATTACTTTTTTTTACTTGATTTGTACTCCTTCTATTCATGTTGATTAATGTAGTGTACGGTTTAGAGATACCGGGGTTTTACGCTACATGCCTTTTCCCCATCACATTCCAATAAGACGTTTATTCAGTTGGAATTTTATCAATAAATAAATAAATACATAAATACCTAGAGATGGCTGCCAACTGGATCACACATCTTTCGCTATTCGTGATTCTCCACTGGCTAGGTCAGCCGACTGCAACACCTAGCTGAGTCATCAGCGACCTGGCCAACGGTGGCTCGGCTGTGCACCCTCCAGGGTACTTGCCACCGCCAGATGCCAATCCAATACTGGCTCATTGCCGCTCCATATATCGTTCACTGCTGCATATGAGTCCTCCCTTACTTACATTTGATATCTGTGATAGGAAAATACTGTGCGTTTAGTAAAATTGCTCTGCAAAATTAAATTATTAAACATTACCTGAAATTTGCGTTATTTTGAATTGTTTAATGCATAAAATCAATAGTTTTCAATATTGGAATCCACGCGTAGTGAATGTTTCGATCGATTGGTGTAAACAAATTTGGATATTGATCATGAAATGAATGAGTCATTAACGTTCAAAGTCTTAACATATTTCGTTAGGCTCCAACTTTTTGCAATCGCAAAGTGTACTCTAGTATTGAAAACACAGACGTAGTCCTACGTCAAAAAATTTTAAATTCAACAAAATGTTGGTTCAAACTTGATAAACATGTTTGTCACCTGAGGGTCAACAAACATTTCTGTCAATTCAATCGATATGTTTGTAGGTTCTACAATCGTGATACAGGTACACTGTTATTTTTTGAACTTGCTAAAAAAATATACACCCACTGTACAACATGTCTCATTTCTGCGAACGGAACTTCAAAAATTCATCATCGAGCAATGCGTCACTTGACAAATAAATAATTCTTGACACACAATAACAGACAGCATCATCGACGGAAAAGCTATCAACTCTCGTTGACGCCAATAACGACAGTCTCGAGCAGTCTGAATCGCAAAATCCCTCCAGCAGCATCATTGTATATGCAAATGTGAAATTATTATCTGGAGAGCATTTGAATAAAATCAAACAGATAGAATTCAATTTCGAACTACCCCTCCCCTCTCCCTCCACACTTCTCGCATGCCAAATGCCGTCAATTGCGACAGAACCGGCGAAGGACTGGGAAGCCCCGCAGACTCTGGCACATGACGCCGTTATTTCTATTCAAATCAGAGCACCCGACCTAGAATATTCAACGTTCATGAACGCTCATAAGCAAAACCAACTTTCCGTTGCGAGTATCGGCAGTTTTCCGTAATTAAAAACACAAAACCGGCATAAACTTTTGACGTCAAATGTGAGGGGTTTGATATCATTTCAGATTAAAAACAGAGACCCCGTTTCGGATAATAAAATTAAAATTCCACTAACAAGCACATACCTTCGTACGACCCTCACACTACTGCAGGGGCTCCACACAATCGCGCCGTGCTCTAGACGGTGATAATTATAAATAAATTAACTTTCGAAGACACGGTATGATGGAACTAATACTGTTATCATCGATTCAAGGCTCGTATTTTTTAATCAACCCTTTCGCTCAACGCCGCTCCACAACGCCGATGACGATGACGCTGATGATGAGGATAGCGCAGAGGCCTTAATCTATGAAACCCCCCTATTCGACTGGCAGCCGCCACTATGATTGGGAACTTTTGACTATGTAGGAATCATCCGGCGGGGGAACAAACTGCAGCTTGAATTTTCTTCCCCTTCTCAATAATTTATTTCCGTTGTTAATGTTAATTGCCTCATTAATTGATAGTTATCTACACGCCACCGCCGTTTCTCCCTCGTCTCGCAATCTTTCAGCGTGCACTTCATAGCTCATCAGCGGCCGTCGTCGGTCGTTGGCGAGGCTACCGGGCGCCTTTGAACCGTTTCCTCTGGAATGAAGTATTGCATTCCTCGCTCGAGGTGTTACTCCGCATCGGCCAATAGCACTGCCAGGTGAATACTTATCTGCATAGCGTTGTTTATTTTTTTCTTCTGTTTGTGTGCATAATTTGTGTCATTGGGCATTGCGATTGTTATCTGCTGCTGCTGTTTCTGCTGCCTGCAATAAAGTCAGGTAATCAAATTGTAAACTAGGAAAGGGTACAACCAAAACAGGCGATGTCACCACCAATCAAGCCAAGCGGCAGCCCAGTCGAGCCAAGTTGGTGCGATTGGATCTCGATGGTGGAGCTCTGGTTTCACCAAGTAGCGAAACATTAATCACCTTAATGATCGAGTTTACATCTGAGCATGTAAAGCATGGCTGCGGAGTTGCCAGAAGGGGATAATTTTATTCATGAAAGTCATTATTTGACTTTTGGAACACGTGGGAGAGTTGGGCATGGTTTGTGATTTAGCCTAAAATGATAGTTCGGTGGTACAACAAAATTAATGGAACAAGTTCGGGAAGGAGAAGGGGACAGTTGAGCAATGGGTAGATCGAGACGTCATCATTAGACGACATTGCCGTTCCAACTAACCTGAAAACTACTAACAATCACAAAATCATCAAAAATGAGAAGACATAATTGAAATGACAGATGCAGGTCGTACAGTGACCGGCAAAAATAAAGATCCACCTTTGATCAATATATTATTGTTGAGTAAAAACGCATGTTTTTGAAAGAATTGGGTATTCCAAAACATGTTTCCAAAAAATAAACATAGACAAACAATTTCAGTTAACAAATAATGACAACCTCAAGGCCTGCCTAAAATTAAAAACAAAATCAATTTCGTTTGGCAAAGTAGTTATGACATAAAAGAGATCCACTTCATATTTGAATAAAAAAAAATCAATCAAAAACAGTTGGAGTCAACTCTTCAGTAGTCAATATGACCTTCCTTCGCTTTAATGATGGACTGCAATCGTTTCCGGATGCTTTCGATCAGGTTTCTGAGCTGCTGTGGATCGAACTCATTCCAGGCCTGCTCCACACACAAAGTATAATGATTGTTAGAATTAAAAAAATCACTGCTAAAATTGAAAAGTTGCGTTGGTTCTTTTTCGAAGAAAGCGGTTAGCTTTCACAACAAAAACCTTCAAACTGTCAAATCAAGATTTTTCGCTTGGTATATTTAAAAGTTGAAACTTTGAAATCGAATTGTAGAACTGTCAAATCGAAACCGTGGCATCTTTCTAAATAAAAGCAAATTACTTTTATTTCAAAATGAACTTTCAACCCGAAAGTGTCGTGCAATTCAAATAAAAGTAAACTGTTAAGATTGAAATAGAAATAGTTTTAATATAAATTGTTTTTTTTTCAGATGAATCATTATAAATTTTAATAAGACAGCTATTTGTTTGAAAATCATTTGATTTTAAATGAAAGTGGGATATAAATAATAAAACATTATTTTTTCGTTATGTAAATAAATATTTCTTGTTATTGGTTAATGTAGTAAACAACGGATTTCTAACTTATGCATAATCCTCACTCAAACGCTGCATTCTGATTATATTAATCATCAAAATAAACTTTGTTGGAGTCGTTTTTCGCTCGCCGTCAGGATATAACAGCATTCTCAAACACACCTATAAAAAACAATTAATAAACTTATGCTGCACGAAGGTTCTCACAATTGGCATGAAAAAATCAGTCTTGAAAGTAGTCGCTGACGCCGGTGATCTCTAGTTCACACATCTAAGGCTTCTTCGCTCCTGTTGCGGCCGGAGAAGTGTCGAACTCGGTGTCCTCCGTCGTTGTCGTGGCGGTTGCCTCGTGCACACCTGGCGTCTCTTAGGAATCGGACTTCGAGAGCGAATCGTTGGACGATGGACCGGTCATCGACGGGGTTTGTTCGGACGGATTCGTAGTTCGGATCCGATTCGCTGCCGGTGAGACATTCGTAATTGGAAGAAAGTTAACTGTTCCTGTTGTTCGTTGGGGTGTTATGCTGCTTCATGTTGCTTATTGGGTTGTCCGGCGAGCTGGTGCTATCGGTGGAAAGAGTATTTTGTCAAAGCGTACTACTATAAGGCTACAACTTCGAATGTAATCTTCATAGAAAATATACCACCGAGTCTCACCTTAAAATCTTCGACAAATTCCTTCACATCAGAACAACATCCGTGAGCAGCCTAAATGTTTTCCCGGACGGACGAAAAGAACAGGACGACTTTGACAGGTAAACCCGATTCCTTTTTTTTTCTATCAAACGAAGACGGCTTGCTCCAATGACGTTTATACAAGGTCCGGGCCACCATGCAGTTTACTTGTGTTGGAAGCAAAAATATAGTACACATTGCTGAGCAAGCGAGTGCCGACGTCAAACTTTCATAACATTCCATACTGTGAACTGATAGTTTGACATCACCATAAACAGCTGTGTCGTGTTAAAAGATAAACATTGTGAGGAAACACAAATACCACTACACACTTAAATTCGATTTTGCTGTTTGGTAAAAAAATTGACGAAACATTTCGGTAAACACAGCATCTTACCGATTTTTCGGTAAACATAAAAAATGTTACCGTAATTTTGTAACACTTTACCGAACGATCTGTAATGAATTATGGAGAGTGTGAGCTGTTTAGTGGAATACATGTAACTAGAAAATAAGAAGAATGATTAGTAATTTCCATTTAATTCCAACTACCTTTATTGCTTATCTTGACAGATACGCGTATTTCGTCTACAATGTGCAGACTTCTTCAGTGTCGTGTACTAAGTCGAGTATTAGTACACGACACTGAAGAAGTCTACACATTGTAGACGAAATACGCGTATCTGTCAAGATAAGCAATAAAGGTAGTTGGAATTAAATGGAAATTACTAATCATTCTTCTTATTTTCTAGCGATCTGTAATGTTACATTTTATTTACCGTATACGGTAGAAAAAAATACAATCAATACGGTAAAAACAAACAATCACTGAATACGGTAAGCACTTTACCGAACAAAACGTAAAACGAACTCTGAATCACCGAAGCCCAGTAAAGTATCATTAACTGTCAAACTGTCAGCCACTTTCTATGAAGTCTCGTGGTTCCAGTGATCGGTTGTCCAGAAGGTGGTTTGGATATTGATTAATTTTAATTATTCCATGTTTGTATGTAGAAAATAAACCAGCGTTAATTAGAGCTTTCATCCGGCTAGCTATAAATATTTCAAATGTGCTGATTACACGCTAAACAATCAATAGGTTCGATGTAATAATGGATTTTTATTCTAAATGATACACATGCAAAATATATTTGCTGCATTGTATCCATCTACAGGTAGAAGACAACTTCACTGACCAGCATCCGATGCAGCCGACACTCATCGTTCGTAGTATTTCGTTGACTGCGCCATATGCTGGAAAGACCCCACAGTCCCGGTCGGAATAACAACAACTATAGTTATGCTTAATATATTTATAAACCAATAACATCCGAATATGTTGGTGTTTAATGATAAACACAAAAAAAAATACCGAAACGGTTCGGTACCAGACTACACAAATTACCGAACTGTACGGTATTTTTTGACAGATCATAAAATCTTCCATTACCGAATTGTACGGTAGTTTTTGACAGTTCATTAAAAAATTTGAGTACCGAACGTTCGGTAATTGATTTAATTACCGAACAGATTACCGAACGTTCAGTTGTTGAAAGTTCGGTAAAAAATTACCGAATACTGTAAAATTTTCTAAGTGTGTATACATTTCCACATCGCACGAATACCGTTAAGCCTGGTGGCCCGGACCTTGTATAAACGTCATTGGGCTTGCTCTTGTGTTGGTGGATTTGACAGTTCGACAATTTTCACGGTAAAAGGAATCACTTTTAAATTTACACACTCAACCGAAAAAAATACACACTCAAACGCAAAACTTTCACAGTGGATAATTTTACTTTTAATTTAATGAAAAATAAACTCTTTTCAGAAGTAACGTGCAAAACTTTTAATAAAACAAGATCTATTTTTTGTGTGTAGTACCTATTTTTAAAAGTAGAAAAAAAAATCTGACATACAGAGGATAGGCAAAATGATTGAGATAGGCAAAATTATGCCCAAATTCAATTCCTTATAACTTTTTGAAAAAGTGTTGAATTTGGACGAAACCGCAAGCATTCGACGGCAAATTTAGTCGAAATTTAGAAACATGCATGGTCACGAATACTGGCCACCGGCATGTCAAAAAGACATTTTTTCAGCTGCTCGTATTTTTGTGTGGTGTGAAGTCACAACGATGACCCCTATTTTCCTAGAAACTAGAACTCATTGAAAATTGAATGCCGGTGGTTGCACTAAGATCCGTTGAAAAACTTTCGAAATATCATATATTAATATGGGTATCAAACTTCAAGATTTTTCGAAGTGATACTTCTAAATGGCCACCATCAATGGTGCCATGTTCAATTTTCATTAGTGTCCCCTCCGCCTCGTAGCATATAGTCACAAATCCACTAGACCCCCCCTCTCCCCTAAAATGCTACGTCATTGATGGACGACCTTCAATAAGCTCATAAATAACCTTATGAATTTTATCTAAGTGTGTATGTAATCAGTAATCATCTTAAAAAAAACAAATACATTGATGAAATTTCATTTTTGTATTTTTGTTGCTTCATTTTGCCTTATATTTTTCGTTATAGAATTCACATGAGTGTGAGTGCGCTTTCTATTCAGTGGTCACAGTCAGAACTATCGATTGTTTTGTCTGCTTCTTTTGTTCTCATGGGATGGTGTGCAGAAGCTTTGTTGTTGTATAAACAGTCGTCTTCTTGTTGTTCATAAAATTATTTATGAGCTTATTAAAGGTCGTCCATCAATGACGTAGCATTTTAGGGGAGAGGGGGGGTCTAGTGGATTTGTGACAATATGCTACGAGGCGGAGGGGACACTAATGAAAATAGAACATGGCACCATTGATGGTGGCCATTTAGAAGTATCACCTTGAAAAATCTTGAAGTTTGATTCCCATATTGATATGGTTCCGGAAATTTTCCAAATTGGCCACTTCCCCCGGGGCACCTGGAACCTATTACAGAGTGTTCAGGGCAACTGATCGTCCTGAATATGCTCCCTGAAGCACCTCCATGAAAAATCTTGATGTTTTGGTGATATATACATGATTGGAAGGATATACATGATTGACCGTAGTATCCGGAACCAGTTTTACGGAAATGGCCATATTTTGGAAGTTTTTCAAAGGATCTTAGTGCAACCGCTGGCATTCAATTTTTAATGAGTTTTAGTTTCTAGGAAAATAGAGGTCATCGATGTAAGGCAGCAGGGTAAATGCACCCTTCTTTTTGGGGAAATGCTCCTTAAACGTTGGAAAAATGCTCCTTAGATGCGTTTGCCCGGTATAATGCAATCGGAGGTATTAACCTTCTGGTTAGTGCTTGCCGGGTGTTTTGACGGGTCTTCAGTTTCTTCAAGATTTTATAGCGGAGCTTCGCTCTGCAATATTCTAGGTAGTTTTGACGGGTTTAAATTTCATTTTGACGAGTCTTAGTTTCATTTTGAAGAATCTTAATTTCGTTTGGACGGGTCTTAATTTAGTTTTGACGACTCTTAAATTCAGAAACTTAAAACCCGTCAAAACTATACAATCTCGAAGAAACTTAAGACCCGTCAAAACAACCGGCAAGCGCTAACCAGAAGGTTAATACCTCCGATTGCATTATACCGGGCAAACGCGTCTAAGGAGCATTTTTCCAAAGTTTAAGGAGCATTTCCCCCAAAAGAAGGGTGCATTTACCCTTTGCCTTTTGCCTATCCTCTGTACGTAACTATCGTGAAATTGCCATTTTATCTTGCATTCCTAAACTTGTTGGAGCAATTATTGATGAAAAATTGTTCACTCAAATCAAAAACAGAATGACTACCAAGCAATATGGATCCTTTAAAGGTTGATCAACTTGCACAAATCTACTGGAATTTGTTAACTACCGTAATCGGGGGTCAAATTGAACGCTTTTAATTAAAAAAGTTAAATATTTTAACATACAGCCAAACTGTACTGGGGCTAGTGGAACACAATCGATATAAACTGTGAACAGTTTATTATGATTATTATTTTATAATGTACTTTTTTACACCAATTTTAAAAATAATCAAAGGGGGCTAAATTGAACACCAGCAGCAAACAGCTATTTTGCGAATTATATATTTTTTTAAATTCACAATATGGGCTAATTACTAATAACGCAAGATGTTTACATCCCCTAAGCTTTCTTGCTTGCATTATTCTCCATAGGGAACGTTTAAAAATTACGTCCTTGATTGAAGGAGGGTTCAAAATTTTGTGAAAGCAAACGATGCCAAAACACTGTAGTAGAAATAACAGCGGTCGAAAAATCTAAAAAATCTAGAAAGTTTGTTTAATCTTCCTCTTGGGTGTGTCCGTATATTACTGTAGTATACAGAGTTTGTGTGAAGGAATTGTTAAGATGCTTTGTTGGATTTAAGAGTAATAATTAACCTTTCGATTTGATAAAAATTATTATTCGATTTGAGTATAATCAACTTAGCGTGAAAGGAAATAAAACTTGTAGTATGCTTTGCGAAATTCTCTTCACTTCGTAAGAATAAACAAAATCAACGCAACACATTGACATGGGGTGGCGTTGGCTATAAAACCAGCTAGCTGTGCTGATTCAGTCCATTCTTGTAACGAACTTTGACAGCAACGGACCAGTAGCAGCAGCAACAGTGAAGCAACATTATCGAAGCTGAAAACTTCGGTCAGGTCACGACAATTACGTCAAGCTTTTTGAGAGGGAGGGGGAGGGGTGTTCTGAAAATGTAACGGCTCATATGATGTTTTTAGAAATTTTAAATAAAAAGGGTGATTTTGTGGGAGGAGAGGTTCTAAATAGTAATTTAAGCATGACGTTATTGATAGACAACCTCAAAAGGGGCCATCCATACGTCACGCAAAAAATTGTGATTTTCAACCCCCCTCCCCCTTCGTTACGCTTTTTGTATGAATGCTCCAAAAATTTTGTATGACTCGTCACACTTTATGGAAGCCTTGATTATGGGGTCATCCATAAAATACGTCACGCACTTAGGGGGAACGGGGTTTCCGAAAGCGTGACGGCTCATACAAAATGTTTGAAGATTTCATACAAAAACCGTTACGAAAGGGGAGGGGGTAGAAAATTTCCAATGTTAGCGTGACGTACTTAATGGATGACCCCTTATAATCCTCTGAACCCAACTTCCCGCCTCTTTCCTTCTTTCGAATAATTATGAGAAATCAAATGTTAAACTATCCTTCCATTTATTCAGGGTAGAAAATCTAGTTAACAAAGAAAATCAATTCAACAATTTCAAGTTTCAGTGTTTCAGTTTCAAGTTCACAACATGTCTGGCATGTCAGTAGAAGAGATAATGCAATGTAAAAAATAAACAACAAAAAATCGAAAACTGAATCATAAGAGCTCCGCGCGTCAACGCATAGGCTTCTTACGGGTCATAGCGATTTTCGATCTCGAAAAAATCCACTTAGCATTAGATTCTGCTTCTCCTTCGATTGCCTTATTCATCTTGGTTTCCCCTTCTGACTCCTTCTTCTTCTTACTTGGGGCAATGTTCTCAGTGGCGACATCATCTGCTGCAGAATTCATTCGTTTTTCTTTTCGTTTCTTGTGAGGTTCTTCACTCTCCTTGATGGTCTTCTTCTCTTCCTGGGATTCTTTTTCTGTAACCTCCTTCTTTATGTTTCTAGGAACAACATTCTCGGAGTTATCGCTGATTTTCTTCTTCTGCATCTAAGCTCTTTCTTTCGAGGCCTTCTTCTGCTTTGAATATTTTGCACCTTTATCAGGATCGTTGTTCACAGGATCCATTTTCTCAACTAATTGAGCCAAATGTTCCGATGTGACACTCTCTCCTGGTTGAAAGTTAACCAATCGTCGTCGTTTTGGAATAGCACGATCAGTTGGCGAACCAAAACGCTCTTCTTTAACCCTTATGTGTTCGACAAAAAAAAAACACCTTTAAGTGATCGACAGGGTACCCGGGTACCCACCAAATTCAAATGATTATAACTCCGGCTTTTACAAACCGATTTTAATTCTTTTGGCACCGTTAGATTCAAAAACTCATTCGCTCTATGATCATGACTGGCAATGTCCGTTTAAGTTCATCTGGTACCAGGAAATGCAGGTTTCCGGGGCAGTGGTCCGGTACGGAGAAACAATTTCGGAACATCTAATGAATTTCCAGGAATGGATGTCAAAATCTTTGGAATTATTCCAGAAACTATTTCCATTCCATTGTGGGCCATATGTTGACTTGTCTATAACAGGGTCCCGGGGGGCCTCGAGTGGCCATGAACAAATTTAGAAGGAAACCCTGGCAATATGGGTATCAAAATTCATGAACTTCCACCAGTAGGATATTTCGGAATGTTTAGAGTCCATCGGATGATTCGTTATTATTGTTTTCGGTGCTACAATTACTCTATCAGATGGCACAGTTTCTAGTCTTTAAAATAATGAATACCTCAGAAATGAAGTTCATGCACGTGTTGACTTCAATTGTCCTGCTTCATACTAGTTTGACACCGAAGGCTAAAATAAACACCGATGAATGAAAAGCTTAGTTGTTTGTTTGAAGATTGTTTTGCTGAAGCTGACTAAGAAATGGCTGTCAAAAGATGATAATGTGTTCCAATTGAAAGGGATGAACGTTAAGTTCATCGTCCCATGACGATTTTCAATTGAAGTTGAAATTGTATGACCCTGCTGTCCGTGCTACATTATGTACAAGAAGTTAATCTAAGGTTAGGCAAGAAAAATTGATTGGTTCTCGACTTATGCAGAAATTTGTGTTTCATTTGTATAGGCGCCCTCCACCTTCCAGATGGGGGAGGAGTCTTGAACCATCATAAGAACCTTCTCCGGCCCCAGAAACCCCTGCTTACAAATTTTCATAACAGTAGGGATAATTCTCATGTTTGGTTTAAGTTTGTATTTCATTTGTATGAGAGCCCCTCCTTCCAAAGAGAGAAGTGGTCTCGAACCACCGTAGAAATATTTCTTGTCTCCAAAATCCCCGCATGTCAAATTTGATTCCATTCAAATATTAGTTCTTGAGTTATGCTGAAATTGTAGTTTCATTTGTATGAGAGCCCTTCCTTCCAAAGAGGGAAAGGGTCTCGAACCATTATAGAAACATTACTCGCCTGTAAAACACCCCACATGCTAAATTTAATTTCCTTTGGTTGATTAATTCTCGGGTTATGCATAAATTTGTGTTTCATATGTGTGGGAGCCCCCCCCCCTCCCCTCCAGAAAAGGGAGCGTTCTCGAACCACCATAAAATTATTTTCTGCTTACAAAAGCTCCCACATGCCAAATTTGGTTTTCTTTGCTTGATTAGTTCTCGAAATATGCTGAAATTTGAGCTTCATTACTATAAGAGCCCCCCCTTCCAGTGAAGGGAGGGGTCTCAAACCACCATCAGAACATTTTCTGCCTTCAAAAACTCCCAAATGGCAAAGTTGATTCAATTTGCTCGATTAGTTCTTGAGTTATGCAGAAATTTGTGTTTCATTGTTATCAGAGCCCCCCTTTCACTGAAGGGAGGGGTTTCAAGTTACTATAGAAACATTTCTTGCCTTCAAAAACTCCCACCTGCTAAATTTGGTTTTCTTTTGTATGATTAGTTCTCGAGCTATACAGAAATTTGTGTGTCATTTGTATGGGAGCTCCTCCCCCCCCCCCCCCCTTCCAGAGAAGGGAGGATTCTCAAAGCACCATTTTCTGCCTCCAGAAACTCCCACATGCCAAATTTGGTTTCCTTTGCTTGAATAGTTCTCGAGTTATGCAGAAATGTGTGTTTCATTAGTATGGGAGCCCCCCCTTCCACTGAAGAGAGAGGTCTCTTACTGTCGTTTAAACCTTTTCCGGCTCCAAAAACCCCTCAATACAGAATTCAACGATGATTGGTTCAGTAGTTTTCGAGTCTAAAGCTCGATTTTAAGTAAAGATTGGACTCGGAAAAAATGTGACACTTTGTTTTGGGTGTAACTTTTTATCGCGTGGTTAAAAATTAATGAAATTTTGGGTAGTACTTGTTTAGAGTGTAATGTTTATGTGTGCAAAATTGTATCTGTCAAGTAGTTTTCCAGATGCATTCGAAACAAGAAGAGCTACGCCAGCAAATCTTGGGCGCGGTGATCGATAATCCTGGTCAGTCGCACAGATGTATCGGCAAAAGGCTTGGAATCCACCATTCCACCGTGTCCCGCGTTGTGAAGATGTTCCAGGAGACGAAGACCATCGAGCAGCACGCTGGAAGCGGCCGAAACCCCAACACGGAATACCCAGAGAAAGCGCGGAAGATAAGCCAGTACTTTAAGAATAACCCGAACCTTTCCACCCGAGACGTGGCCAAAAAGGTCAATTCGTCGAAGTGGTTCGTCCAGCAGACCATGAAGCGGGCTGTGCTACGTGTTTTTAAGGTCAGGAAGGCGTCAAGCCGGACTGACAAGCAAAACACGGTGGCCAAATGGCGCGGAAGCTGTACCGTGAGTGGCTGGTCAAGCCGGGCTGTCTCGTCATGGACGGCGAGACATATATCAAGGCGGACACCGAACAAATCCCCGGCCTCGCGTATTTTGGCGGTACGTCTCTCATGGAGGTTCCGGAAAAGTTCTGGAAGAGAAAGATGGACAAATTCGCGAAGAAGTACCTGTTGTGGCAGGCGATCTGCGAGTGCGGACGGTACAGCAAGCCGTTCGTAACAACCGGCACCATAAACGGGCAGATTTATCGAGAGGAATGCTTGCAGAAGCGCTTGCTGCCCTTCCTCCGCTCTCACCGTGGTCCCACGCTGTTCTGGCCGGATCTCGCTTCGTGCCATTACGCCAAGTCTGTAGTGGATTGGTACGAAGCGAAGGGCGTCAATGTGGTCCCGAAGGAGGCGAACCCGACAAATACACAAGAACTTCGTCCAATCGAAAAGTTTTGGGCGATAATGAAGAAGAAGTTGAAGAAAAGCGGGAAAACATTCAAAACCGATGAAGCTTTGAAGAAAAGCTGGGAGAAATTGTGTAAGGAAGATGGACAAAGCCTCGCCCAAGATCTCATGAGCAGTGTTAAGATAAATATACGAGAATTCAGCTTGGGGAAGGAAATTCAATAAATAAATTATGCAAAAACATAGTTAATATATAGTTATTTAATCCCTGAAAATTTGAGAAGTATCCGATTTAAAATGAATTTTTGGTGATCATTTTTGTGTGTCTCATTTTTACCGAGTCCAGTCTGTAAATCTGGACGCACGGTTTAATCCACCACCGCGTCCCTGGTGGTTGGAACAAAAAGCGTTTGACAGGCATTTGTTGATGTTTCGAAATTCGTGTAGAGTTTTTCTCGATTGATCGACTCATCTCGAAATTACGGATCATGGAATTTGAGAAAAGAACATTAATTGTGCACAAACATCTAAAGAATCCTTCGTGGTCTGGCTCAAAACTAGATAAAGTGTTAAAATTCCCAAAGTCAATGGTGTGTCTTGGAATCAAACCTTATAAGGATACTCTGAGTGTGGATAGAGCATGCGCTGTGCTGTTTTTATAAATAAACATGAGTTGGGGTTTCCTTTGTCACGATTTAACTCGGAGACTGCTGAGCCGATCGGCGTGAAAATTTATATGCAGGGTTTTTTGGGGCCGGAGAAGGTTCCTAAGACAGAAAGAGACCCCTCCCTCTTCTGAACAGGGAGGCTCCCATACAAATGAAACACATATTTCTGCATTACTCGAGAACTGATCATGCAAAGGAACCCAAATTTAGCAAGCAGAAGTTTTTGGAAGCAAGAAATGTCTCTATGGTAGTTTGAGACCCCTCCCTTTTCTAGAAAGGGCTCCCATCCAAATGAAACAGAAGTTTCTGCATATCTCAAGAACTAATCAAGCAAATGGAACCAAATTTGGCATGTGGGGTTTTCTGGTGGCAAAACAATTTTTATGGTGGTTTGAGACCCCTCCCCTCTCCTAGAAGGGATGCTGTAAATACAAATGAAACTGAAATTTCTTCATAACTCTAGATCTAATAAAGCAAATGGAACCAAATTTGGCTTGCGGGGATTTTAAAGGCAATAAATGTTTCTACAGTAGTTTGAGACCCCTCCTCTCTCTCTGGAGGGGGAGGCGGGCTCCCATACAAATGAAACACAAGTTTCTGCAGAACTCTAGAACTAATCAAGTAAATGGAACCAAATTTGACATGTGGAGGTTTTCGAAGGCAAGAAATATTTCTATTGTGATTCGAAACTCCTCAGCTCACTGAAATAGGGGTCTTCCATACAAAGGAAACACGAATTTCTGCACAACTCGAGAACAAATCAAGCAAATGGAACCAAATTTGGCATGTGGGGGGTTTTGAAGGCAATGATTGTATGGTGATTTGAGAAACCACCCCCCTCTAGAAGGGAGGGCTCCCATACAAATGAAACACAAATTTCTACCAAAAATGAGAAGTATCCAGGTTACTTAAACACGTGTATTTCTCTGGTAAGAAACATGTTTTCATAGAAGTTTGAACTCCTGCTTATTCAAGAAAAAAAAACTCATTTTGAAAAGAAAACCATAAACGTGCCAGTTATATTAAATTTTCCTTCATTTAGGTGCAAGCGTAGCAGCGCACGCACCGGGTTAAGCTAGTTTATCAGAAAAGTGGCACTAGGGACAAAGAGCCGCGGAGAAAGGTGTTGAGGTACGTGAAAGGCAACCCAGGTGTCTCCATACGTGATTTGGCAAAGAAATACGATTCCAACTTTTCCACCGTGCGTAACATCCTTTCAAGAGAAGGATATAAGTCTTTTTGTGCCAGTAAACATCCGAAACACTCCCTGAAACAAAATTTAGAGGCCACAAAGCGAGCACGATTACTATACGAACGAGTTTTGACGAAATTTGATGGCTGTGTTTTAATGGATGACGAAACAAATGTCAAAATGGATTATAAACAAATCCCCGGACGAAAATTTTACCTGGCAACTGGTCGTGGGGATGTCCCATCCAGGTATAAATTTGCTCCGGTGATAAGTTAGCTCGGAAACTAATGATTTGGCAAGGAATCTGCAGTTGTGGCCTTAAAACCAAGCTTTTCATCACATCTCACGCAATGACGTCGAAGGTTTACATTAGAGAGTGTCTGAAAAAGCGGATTTTACCCTTCATTCGGCAACACAGCATCAACGTTATGTTTTGGCCGGATCTAGCCAGCTGCCACTACTCTAAGGAGGTACTAAAATTGTATGCTGCAAACAATGTTAATTTCATCGGCAAAGAGATTAATCCTCCGAATTGCCCTAAGTTCAGACCGATCGAAAAATATTGGGCAATTGTCAAGCGAAAACTTTGAGGATGCGGTAAAGAAGTGACAAATGCACAACAAATGCGTTAAAAGTGGAATCAATTCGCCAGTACAGTGCCACCAGCGACTGTGCAGATCACGATGGCATCGATCACAAGTAAAGTGCGACAGTTCGTTCGAAACGGTAAAATGTAATAATTTGGTATATATCGTTTGAAAGCTGACTAAATACCTTTTTGTTTGACGTTTTGATCAACCGTGTATGTTGTTTAATTCTTGAGTTATGATCACTTGAATGCGTCCGGCTAACACGGCTAACACGGGTCGAACACGGCTATTTCAAAAACCGCATTATATATATACTGATTCTTCCAGTATGCAGGGAAAAGCGGATAAAATGGACAATAACTGATGTCTACACAAGTCGAAATCCCCTCCATTCAATTCCCCAGACAGTTTCACAATAGTGCATTGCATTTATTTACATTCTAATTCGAGGAAATTTCGAAAACCACATGACACATCTAGTATTTTCAATATGTGGGGAATATCGGGCAAAATGGACAGTTCATGAGGTCTTTACAAGACGATATTGCCTTCATTGGATTCTCCAGACCTTTTCACAATAGTAGACCCCAAATGGGTTCAATATTATTAGTGAAAATATGATAAATGTAGGATTATCCAATTATTTTTTCAAAACTAAGGGAAAATTGGGCTAAACGAGCCACTTCCCGAAGTCTGCATGAATCTACATTTACTTCATTCGATTTTCCAGCCATTTTCATAATATTGTAGTGCATTTGATTTGATTCTAATGCGCAGCTATTCCTAAAATCGCATTTTATCTATTGATTCTTCCAGTATGTAGGGAAAAGCTGGTAAAATGGACAATAACTGATGTTTACACAAGACGACATACTCGAAATTCAGTTCCCCGGACAGTTCCACAATAGTGTATTGCATTTTTATAGATTCTAATTCGCCCAAATTTCCAAAACCACATGGCATATCTAGTACTTTCAGCATGTGGGGAATATCAGGCAAAATGTACAGTTCCTGACATTTTTACAAAACAATATTACCTCCATTGGATTCATCAGACATTTTCACAATAGTACAGCACAAATGGATGCAATATTATCAGAGCTAATATGATAAATGTGTGATTATTCAATGTTTCTTCCGAATTTAGGGGAAAATCGGGCAAAATGAGCCACTTCCCGGGGCCTGCCCAAGATGAAACCATCACCATTCGATTCTTCGCATAAGCTGTTTTACAGGGCACTTATCAAGCGCCCTTTAATTAGTTGTGATTTTGGGTCCCATTTTTCCCACTGTGCATTGGGTCGTTCGAAATAACGTAGGACTACGCTACTAAATGTAAGCCATTTTGGTTGTACGGTGCAATATTCTCTGAATTAATACTCTTGTTAAGGCAACGCTAATCTTTTATGAACTTATCAATAGTATGTGGCTCGTAATAGACAATGTCCGAAGAATATTTTCCGATCGATTGTTGCAAATTTTTTGAATATCTTTCGAGAAACTACTAAGATATTAACGCTCAAAATCTGACCACTCTTCTTGCCGGTCGCAATTCGATTTATTTGAAATTGTACCCCCGTATAGAAAACAAAAGACGTAGTCCTACGTCAAAATCCATGTTTTCTATCATCCAATTTCAAAACGAAATATTTTGCCTTTGTTCGTCTTATCTTAGCAGGCGCAAATTAAATCAATGAGTTCTAAAGACTGTATTCGATGAAATTTGGACACACGCAATTGTTCGTAACTTTTTAGCGTGTGGGTAAAAATTATTGAAATTTTAACTGAATGTATTTCATTGTGTCGTGTCAATTGTGTAATGAGTTTCGTGAAAATCGGTTGAGTGATTTCAGTGATGGCTTCGAATGAAGAAATAGTGCGCCAACAAATTTTGGGCACTCACTTCGAAAACCCAAACGCTTCTCATCGATGGATCGGAAAACAGCTCGGAATCGCACATTCAACCGTATCTCATGTGATCAAAACGTTCAAGGACCGTAAGAGACAACGAAGCGGAAAAATGGTAGTGGCAAAAAACGTGGCACATCAAATCCGGAGAAGGCCAGGATGGTATTGAACCAATTTAAGCGTTATCCCAACATTTCGATCAGGGATGTTGCGAAAAAGGCGAAGGTTTCAGTTTGTTTTGTGCAGAAAACAATGAAACGTTCTGGATTACATGTGTACAAGGTCCAAAAGGCACCGAACCGGAGCGATAAACAGAACTCGGTGGCCAAAACTCGTGCTGTACAGGGAGTGGCTCACAAAACCGTTCTGCATTGTGATGGACGATGAGACCTACATTAAAGCCGACACCAAACAAATGCCAGGACAGGAACACTACGTCGCCACCTCTAAGTTGGCCGTTCCGGAGAGTGTACGGAAGAAGAAACTGTCGAAATTCGCCAAAAAATTCCTTGTCTGGCAAGCGATCTGCGGATGTGGCAAAATGAGTCAGCCCTTCATCACCTCTGGGACCGTCAACGGACAAATCTACAAGGACGAATGCCTCCAAAAACGACTTCTGCCCTTCTTGAGATCTCACGATGGCCCGACACTGTTTTGGCCGGATTTGGCATCTTGCCACTATGCCCGGCCCGTCTTAGACTGGTACAAAGATAATAATGTAGTTTTTTGTACCAAAAGACGTCAACCCTCCAAACACTCCGGAACTTCGTCCAATTGAAAAAATTTTGGGCAATCATGAAGGCAAAGCTCGTTAAAACTCCAAAACTGATAGAAAATGAACTTGAACTAAAGAAAGTGTGGTTAAAAGTAAGTAAGCAAGTCGGTCCTATCATTGCCCAAAATTTGATGACAGGGGTCAAGGCAAAGGTGCGGGCATTTGGGTTGGGAGTAGAGGTTCAATAAACCAATGATGTCAAAACTTAACCATTTAGTAGTACTTTATTTCCAGAAAGTTTGAAAATAATCGGGCTCAAGGAAAATTTTGGTGACCTATTTTGTGTGTCCAAATTTCATCGAATACAGTCTTTAATAACTCCTTTAAATCAGGCCACCTACACGTGGTCTCGACTTGTAGGTTCGTAAATTATGTTGCTTGCCAAAAAGTCACGAGTAAAAGAGAAAATATTTTCAGTATAAGGAAAGAGACTTTCGTAGGCCATGACTATTATTGATTTTCGGAATTCTTCAAAAATAAATAATCTATCCTACAACTGACCACAACTTCTTGAGTAACAGAGAAAATATCTTCATTAAGATTCACCTTCAATATTTCCCTTCCCATTGAGAACTCCATTTGTTGCCGAAAATACAAAAGTTCTATTCTTCCATTGACCGCAAAAAAATAACCAAGGAATCCCTGTGGCGAACAATGCCAGCCAAAGATCCAATGTATCACTTTGAATAAGCATCATTCATTGTTCGGAAGAACGAAAATACCAAATACACACCGACAGCCGGAAAGACAATGCCATGAATATTCAGAACCCCCTCTGCGGCCATGCCCGCAGCCATAAATGTATGAATCGTACTGGTTCACAGCAGAAGAAAGGTATTCGTACCTACCTACCCATATTCGACGAAACAAAAGGAAAGTTAAATACGCAAAACTGTCAGTATAGAAATATCCCAATTTGCATAGAGATTGACGAGTGAGTATTTATAAAGGCACCAGGGTGGGGCTGTGAGAAATGTGTAAATTGTGCGATATTTGCGAACTGCCGCCATCATCCGTGCGCGGTTCGGGGCAAGCATGAAACCTCACTCGCTAAAACTGCGGTGTCACCGGGGGAAGCTGCGCCTCTTCCAAGTTCTCGTGGAGGAAATTGCGAATGAATCGAGTTACATCAGGCAGGTTTCAATTTTAGCCAGCTTCAACACCGACGACGACGTGCGACGTGACAAGTGAGGCTGATTGAATGTTATCTTTGCAGTTATTTTCCCTTTTTTCGAACGTAAGTTGATTTGCAAGCTATGTAGGTACTTGAAGTTATTTGATATCTGGTCTGGCGGTGGTGCAGAATTTCAAGCGATGATGACCTACATTGATATCCTGTGCCACGCTGCTGAGTCATCTGTTGGATGCATCATTAAAAAAAAGAAAGAAGAAGAAGAGGAACGACTTGCCAACCCCGAAGCGCGCTCAAAAGCAGAGCAAAACTGCTTACGTGAGCTAATTCTGCTGCACGTTTGTCATCTTCTGTGTACGTGGGCAAGCTCATAATTTCTCACATACACGGTAGTTCTGCTTGACATGGACTAAATCCCACTTGGGGAGCAAACCATATGCCACAACAACCATCGGCGATAATGATGACAACGACGACGACGACGACGACGACCATGTCAAATAGCACGAAACATGAAATTTCTGTTTTACCTAGAAAATGTCTAAATTACATTAACCAGAAGCGTCGAGTTTTCGAGCAGCAGCGCTAATTAAATTTCAAAGTAAGCGATGTATGTCGAGGATGTTGACTCGCATGAGTTCTGTACTGGTGAGGGTCTTATGGCAAGTTTCACGCTCTTCGGTGGTCTACTTCGTGGAGGAGCTCAGGTGTGGTTAGCTGTAACTTTTGGTTTTAATTGTGACTTGAGGTTAATTGTTTTGGTGGACATTGACGTTGGACGTTGGATCATTAATTATTTACAAGACGGATGATGCAACAAAACACAAAATCTAGGGTTTTTATTCAGTACGGCGAATCTACAATTGAGAGACTCTCTCTTGCTTCATTCTCTTTCATTAATTACAGCGCCATTATAAAACTATGGATTGATTTTTTTACACAGATCGCAAGATAAAAGTGCTGGCTAGCATATTGGGCAAACACCCAAACAAAAAATGTGAAAATGATTTAGCTATTGGTGAAAGAGAAAGTAAACAGAGAGAGTCTCTCAATTGTGAATTCACCCTAATGAAAAAAAAAATCCCTCGAAATTAGTTATTTCAACCTAATTGACAAAATCTCGAGACGGCCGGTAGTAATCGGTTCTACCAATATAAACATGAAAACTTCGCTGCGTAAAGCCGATTCTATTCCCGAGTAACTTTCTGACTTTCTGTTGAGTAAGCTTTTCTATAACCAAATGTAGTCATATAAAAGTATTTTCAACCGTTACAAAACTTGTGTGTTGCTTAAGTTGACCCTGTACAAATAAATGTATTAAGAAAGGTTTCCGCATACTATCTGCCGATTATATGAAATTACATATGATTCTTGAGGATTTATCGGAATGTATCGAATTGCAAAATCCTCTTGATCGGCTAAGCACCTGGTGTCGCGTAAATAGAATAAACCTCAGTATTCCCAAATGTTCGGTAATTAGTTTTCTCACACACAAAAAACCTCTCATTTAAAACAATGTTATCGGCGATGAAACACTTGAACGGGTGGATTCTTTTGCTTGCCTCGATGCCACAACGAGTATGATGTGAACGAGCTTGTTCGGTCAATAATGAGCGTAACCAACGGTACACACTTAGATTTTTTTTTATAGAAATCTGTAAAAGTTTACCGAATTCTCAACAGCTGAACGTTCGGTGATCCGAGTTAACGGATTTCAGTGAAATTTAACAGTTATCTGTAAAAAAAATTACCGGATTTCGGTAAAATTTGACCGAAATCCGTTAAATTGGATTACCAAACGTACAGCTGATGAGGAATCGGTAAAATTTTCCAGATTTCGGTAAAAAAATCTGAGTGTGTATTCTGACTGATTTTAATACGTTTTCAGAACTTAAGCATAGATTCATTAAGACTTATAATATTGTGAGATGAATAAAATTAATAGATAAAGAAATAAACAACAACAACAACAACAGTAAGTTTTTTTTAATGAAATTTTGCTTTGAATGCAACATGTTGTGCCTCCAATTAGCAGATAATACTTTAAAATCACGAGTTCAACCCCATCCTGGTTATGTTTGTGCGCAGGACATGCAGCACACTTGATCAAGGCGCTGAATGACTGCCCGGCAAGAAACAATGATTGACAGTTCCATTCAGTGCATGCGAATTCATAACTTTTACGGATGATTCAGATCTTCTGGAGAATTCAGTATCCAGTGACCACACGAGATGCTCATTAAACTTCAAATATCAACGATTCAGAAGAAACTTTACAATGCTTGACAACGATTTTCATGAATTGTCATTTCACGCTTCGATGTATGTTCGGGCCACCCGGTCTTATCATTGGGCATTTACATTGATATCATTCCGAAATACCGATTTACAACATGTCAGTAAAACTTGCCGTGATCTGGAAGCGATTTTCATAAATTGGGCATTTTTTGAGTCATTACAGTTATTACCTGTTGAGGTCCACAGGGTGCATCAGTACCTCTCCTACAACTTCATCGAATGCACCATGTTGGTATCTTCAAAGACGAACCGGGAATGTCTTACCCCAGTTAGCTCACATCACTCATGTTACGTGTATTCGTTATTCTCGATTCCCACAGTACAGTCGTATCGTTTGCATTTCATAAAATGGACAAAAAATGCCAATTTTTCGTGGGTTTACCTTCACCCGCACTGACAAAGCTACCCATGCAGCATCAATCATAGTAACCCATGAGTCAAAGTTTGACAGCTCTATCAGTCGAACTCTAACCGTGATGGCAAACACAGTGAAGCAACTCCGTTCAGAAGTGTGCGCGTTCAAAGAACGGCACCCTGCCGCGTCGAAAACGGACATCGTGCGGCACTTTGTGGACGCCGGATACATCCGTTTCGGCATCAACTACATCTTGGCTCTATTAGACAGCAATCAGAGCATCAAAAGCAAGCCCGGTTCCGGACGACCGACGACGCTGAGCGACAAGAAGCTCCAAAGGAATGCTGAAGAGGAAGACCGAGGTAAAAGTGGCTACATCGCTGCGTGCGCTTGGCCGGGACGTCAGCTCAACCGGCCAAACAGTGAAAAAGTACTTGGCGAACATAAACATATATGTCAAGAAGCGGAAGTCACGTCCACTGGTTTCGGAGCTGCAGGCAATTACGCAGCGGCAGTGGCTGAATAAGATGGTCAACTCGATTTTTCCGGCGAATCACGACGTGGCGGTAATGATGGACGACGAGACCTATGTCACCCTGGATGGCAACAACTGGCAGGGTACTTCGTATTTTACTTCCCCCACGAAGGAAGCTCCAAGGTGAAGTTCATTTCACACAACAAGTTCCCCAAGAAGGTGCTGCTGTGGCTGACAATCAGCGAGAGAGGGATGTCAAAGCCGCTCTTCTTCCGCTCCGGACTGGCCGTGAACGGGAACATTTATAGTACGAAATGCCTGCCGGAAGTTGCGTCGTTCATCAAGAAATACCATAAGGGCGAAGACGCGGTGTTCTGGCCGGATCTGGCGTCGGCCCACTACTCGAAGCGATTGTTGGAGGAGATGGAGCGGCTGAATATCGATGTGGTACCCAAGTCGGTGAACCCGCCCAACGTCCCCCAGCTGCGTCCCATCGAGAATTTCTGGGCCAACCTGAGGCGTAAGATCTACTCCAACAATTTTGTCGCGAAAACTGAGGAGGAATTGATAAATAAAACGAAGAAAGAATGTTCCGGTTAACTGCTGGAAGGCCGCTCGCAAGAGCGTAGAATTTAAAAGCTCAATTCGTCGAAGTGGTTCGTCCAGCAGACCATGAAGAGGAACCAGCCAAACCGGACTGACAAGCAAAACACGGTGGCCAAATTGCGTGCGCGGAAGCTGTACCGTACGACGAGACATATATCAAGGCGGACACCAAACAAATCCCCGGCCTCAAGTTTTTTGTCGGTACGTCCCGCATGGAGGTTCCGGAAAAGTTCGGGAAGAGAAAAATGGACAAATTCGCGAAGAAGTACCTGTTGTGGCAGGCGATCTGCGAGTGCGGACGGTACAGCAAGCCGTTCGTTACAACCAGCACCATAAACGGGCAGATTTATCGAGAGGAATGCTTGCAGAAGCGCTTGCTGCCCTTCCTCCGCTCTCACCATGGTCTCACGCTGAAGAAGTTGAAGAAAAGCGGAAAAACATTCAAAACCGATGAAGCTTTGAAGAAAAACTGGGAGAAATTGTGTAAGGAAGTTAGACAAAGCCACGCCCAAGATCTCATGAGCAGTGTTAAGAGAAATGTACGAGCATTCAACTTGGGGGAGGAAATTCAATAAATAAATTATGCAAAAACATATATATAGTTATTTAATCCCTGAAAATTTGAGAAGTATCCGATTTAAAATTAATTTTCGGTGATCAGTTTTGTGTCTCATTTTTTCTGAGTCCAGTCTTTAAGATTAAATAATTACCTTCCATGGGAAATTTATCAAAAGCAATTATCTGTCTTAGCTTTTTTTTTATCACCATCCGAAAAAAGTCAATTTTTTTAATGCAAACGCATTGATTGAGTAAAATCGAACCATAATCTTTGATACTTTCGTAATTTTATTTCAGTAGTTGCTCAATATGACCTCAATTTTCCTGAATACAGCATCGAATTCTCTTTCGCGTCGCTTCTGCAAGGTCAATGGTGTTTAATTTATCTTGAATCGTTTGAGCCGCAAGAAAAAATCGCTGAATTAGCTGTTCGCGCGTGTCAATTGCCACCAAATACATCGCTTCTTTCATACACCCCCATAAAAATAAGTCCACCGCTGTCAACTCTGGGCTTCTAGGAGGCCAAGAATCCACGGTTCTCAGTAGTTGCTGTTCAGGAAACGTCTAACGTCAGGTGTGGCGTCCTCCAGCAAGACTGGAACCTCGTTTTCTTGGAACTGGAGATATCTCGCGCTGTTTAAGTTACCTTCGATAATGTATGGGGCCGATAAACTGTTGCTCAATTATACCTGCCTACACATTCATGGGAAACTGTATCTGTGGTCTCGTCTCCTTGACCACTCTAGGGTATTCACGTGTGGTCATTGTGAACTCAACCCGCACCGGTCTATTTCTTGCCAGAAGTTCGTGAACTTGCATACATACGGATGCATATTTTCCTTGTGCAAAACATTCCATACGCTCCAGCGAGAAATCGGATGCTGAGCTACTAGTGCTGGTTTTGAGATCGTTCGTGACCGTTCCTGAATTCTCTCTTCTAAGGCGGGCATCAGTGACCGCCGAGGCTGTTCGGCACGAATGTTTTATTACGGAGTCGGCGGTGTGTACTTAGACGTGAAGGTTCCTGTTCCTGTTAATATTGCTGCAAAATTTACACCTAACAATCTTATTATTCAAATACTTGCACTCGGCAGATGACGGTTTAGAAATCTGCGACTAAGGAGTGTATCGAAAATAAGCTATCCACAAACTTTCTTTCAAATTATGTTGAAAACCGATATTTTATTCATACAAAAAATTGATCCTTTATTGTACGACGTTAAACTTGAACATAATGAAGACCGGATGAAATTTAAGTTATTCCTTCACGAATTTTCGAACTTTGGATCGAATGCTCTTCATCAAGTTCCGGACAAGTGTTGCATCGCATTTTTTGGACGCTTGAGCCCAAATTTTTTTGAACTCCTGCATGTTCCCAGCTGCCTTACCAGTCTTCTTGAAGACCCTCTTCAAGATTGCCCAGTAACGTTCGATGGGTCGAAGCTGAGGGCAATTTGGTGGATTGTTATTTTTCTCAACGAAATCTATACCCTTTTCCGCAAGTCAATTGAGAGTGGTTTTGGCACAGTGAGCCGACGCTAAATCCGGCCAAAACAGTGGAGGTGTACTATGCTTCTTATATAAAGGCAACAATCTCTTCTGGAGACACTCAGATCGATAGATTTCCGCATTTATAGTTCCGGTAGTGTAAAAAATGGTTGACTTCAAACTACAGGAACATATTGCTTGCCATACCAGTACCTTTCGACCGAATTTCTCCACTTGAATCGACCTGTCCGCATCGCTCACATCCTCCCCAACGACGGCAGTAAAGTATTGTGGACCTGGAAGGGTTTTTGAATCCTCCTTTACATAGGTCTCATCGTCCATCAAAACGCATGCATCCGGACGCTGCAAAAGACGCGAATACAATTTCCGGGCCCTTGTTGCTGCTCGCTTCTTCTGTTCTGCACTTTGTTTCGAGAGTTTCTGCTTCTTGTAGGTCTTCAGGTGGTTTCGCCTCTTGATACGCTGGATCATTCCGACACTCGTTCCTGCTTTTTTGGCCAAATCACGTATTGACATTGATTTGTTCTTCATGATTAGAGATACCACTTTCTGCTCCAGTTTCGGGTTGGAAGAATCGGGTTTTCTGCCTCTTCCTGGTAGCTCATCCAAAGAATATTGTTCCCCAAACTTATTAATGATGGTTTTAACACTCGCATGATGAATCCAAACCGCTTCGCCAATTTTCGCATAGTAATACCCGTCTCACTTAGCCATGTGTCCAGAACCTTAATTTTCACTTCCTTTTCAATACGCGACATTTTGAAAACGCAGAATTTGAACCGCACAAACAAGTAAACAAAAGAAAGCTGACAGTCAAAGGCACAGCATGCAGTGTTCAGAGCATAAAAAACCATCACAAATACATGCGTACATCGCAAATATATGTGGATAGCTTATATTCGATACACTCCTTATACTCTTGCTGGGCTGCAGATGCCGAACAATTGGCGTAACCGTAGCAGAGATGAACATCCGCTTATTCTTCTGGGGAAAACAAGGCTGTCTTTCGGAAGCCGTGAGTTACGGTTTTGGAAATATTTGAATTATGACATTCTTCTCCTTGGACGCCCTACCAAGCAGCGCGGTGATCACGTGTGCTGTCCGTCCCGCGCACAGACACACTACAACGGTGGGAATGAATTCATAATAATTGCAAAAAACAAAACTAAGCGAGTTTGTGTCAAAAAGACAGTTGTAGAGCAATTTTAAAGCCATGCTTTTGTTCAATCAACCTCTGCTGTTTATGGTGTTTTATGCAAAAATATCCATTTGAAACATTTTTACCTCTTAAATGACACTAAATTATAATTACTCAAAGTTTAAATGGAGTTGTTATTCAGGAAATTTTTCAGCATTTGGTTTGGTTAAAGATTGAAAAATCTTGCCAAGTATCATAATTTTTGAGTTACAGCCAATTTCAGACTAACATGTACCAAAACATTGAAAGTTCAATAACTTCGTTAATTTTAAGATTTGATCATATACGTGGGACATTTTTTTTCATCAAATATCATCCCCTATCACCTCTGAAAATACTTGTACTAGGGAACTGAATACCCTGTATATTATGGCTGAGTAATTATCGGGCGCCGACAGGCGGTAGGCCTTGCTTCAAATATCGGTGAAGATTTATGATTGTTTAACATTTTAGTTCACAGCCAATGTTGCATGTTTTCTCCAAGGCACGATCAATACCGAAAAATAAAACAATATCATGGGAAATCGCAATACAATCTTGCATTTTCAGTTTGAGTGTGGGCACGAGAAGTACCTATGGTACGCATTGTACAACCATATACCAACCTGCGTTTGAAAAATTTCATTCACATCGGAGCCAATCCGTCATCCGTAATTTTAAATTATATAATACTAGCTGAACCCGGTGCAAGCGCGGCTACGCTTGCAACTAAATTAATAAAAAAATAATATAACTGGCGTGTTTATGGTTGTTTTGCGGAATGAGTATTCTTTTTGACTGAAAAAGGGTTCAAAATTCTATCAGAACATGCTTTTTACCCGAGAAATACAAATTTTGATGATGAAATTTGTCAGAAGCAGATGATTTCCATCAACATGAGTTTAAGTTAAATTGAGTAAAACATTTTGAGTTTAAGTTAAATAGAGGGGTCTGGATAGTTCTCATCTAGGGTTGAAATTTGTGTTTCATTTGTATGAGAGTCCTCCCCCTCTTCCAGAGAAGGGAGGGATCTCTTTCCAACATGCAAAAAAAAACCTGCCTCCAAAAACCCACACATGCCAAATTTGTTTCCATTTGCGTGATTAGTTCTCGAGTTGTGCAGAAGTTTGTTTATCATTTGTAGCCAGCCCCAACTTCCAGAGAGGGGAGGGGTCTAAGATCATCATAAGAAACTTTCCCAGCTCCTAAAACTCCTGCACACAAATTTTCACGACGATAGGTTCAGTAGTTTCCGAGTCTATAAGGGCCAGACAGAAAGACAGACAGAAATTATATTTTATATGTATAGAAATCCTGCCTCAAAACGAAGAAAATCTCTTCCTATTTCACAGACATGAAGAATGATTTATGGGTCCAGACCAACACACGTTATAGGAATTTTTTTTTTTTTTTGTGGTTTTATTAAGTTTCCATTTTTGGCATTATTCATATTCATATGGAATTTATTTCGCATTATTGTTTGCTATTTTCGGCTTTTCCAAGACTATTAGGATATTAATACATATCTAATTTTTAATTTCAGTAACAAACCAGTGGATGTCAGATATATATTGTACCTACGCGTATTGTGTTCTTTGACTTTAATTGTGAAAACAAATTCTTATCTTAGTAGTTCTTAATCCTATAGAAGTGGAAGTCTTTCGATCAGTGGATGATCAGCTAAGTTACGGATATACATTCTTCTGGCTTGCTTGTATTATTATTTTACATTAAAACTTTAGTTTAGTATTTTATGTTATGGTAATCAAAATATCATTAAAATCACTGTAGTACCTACGATACCTACGAATACCTACTATTCTTTATATGCTTAATAATTTCAGGTCATCCACGGTTATCCCAAGTTATGTAAAATAATTTTAAATCAATTTTGATTTTCAGGTTCAAAAATAGAATATTTTAGTATTATTCTTCTATTCATTCATTATGATATTCATTAACTATATTTTATGTACATTAATTGTTATGTTTGTGTTCTCCGTGCGTGGAGTAACGATTATGATGTAGAAGGAGATGTCTCGCTCAATCAAAACAAACCCAATGGGAGACAGTCTCCTCTCGCCCATGTATGCATCAAAACAGAGTGTGGGCAATCTACTGCTAGAAAACTATCGCAAGCTATCGGTAGTATTAGAGTGCGTTCTGCCGCGCTTCTTTTGCCTCGTCGAGGTGGCAGGGTGATCTGCTCCTCGAGCTACCCCATAGTGGGATGTTAGGCAAACGAAGCGCCTGTGGTTCGAATACTACTTTACCATGCCCTTTCACTCAATTTTCAATACCTCTGTTCTATTTCTAGCCTACCGTACACTGACGGAACTTTCAACTTTCTCTTCATATCTTTCATTCTAGCAAAAAACATTATTGTCCACTCTTGGTGCCTCATGGCGATGAGCGAGACATCTCCTTCTACATTATATTTTATGTATAATATAACTATACGAAATTGAATATATATTGGTAAGGGAGGGAGCATCAGGGTATCACTCAAGCTGGAATTGCCAGTGGAGTGTTATGACAACCGGCGTGGGAACAAACAGAATCATTTTCTTAATCCTACCGATTCGATTGTAATGCTAACTAAAGGGTGTATTCGATAAAAATGGCACACAGAAAATCTTCTGTAACTTTTGAATCGTATGAGTAAAAAACCTAGAAATTTGAGTAGATCTTATCCATAGTGTATTTTTTACATCTGCCAAGTTTCATAGTTATACATTCAGTAGTTCCAGTCATGTCGTCGAAACAAGAAATTGTCCGTGAGAAAATTTTGTGCACTCACAATCAAAATCCAGGGGCGTCCCACCGGTGGATTGCTAAAAGGCTTGGAATTGCAAATACAACTGTGTCTCGTGTAATAAGAACCTTCAAGGAGCGGCTGAGTGTCCAAAGGAAGGAAGGGAGTGGTCGTAAAAGTGGTCCAATGGACAGTAAAATGGCCAGGAAAGTCGTACAACAATTCAAGAACCGTCCAAACATGTCAATTCGAGATGTCGCTAAAAAGTCATGAACCATGAAGCGTGCTGGGTTACATGTTTACAAAGTGCAAAAAGCCCCAAACCGGAATTAAAAACAAAACATCACTGCGAAAACCCGCGCCCGGAAACCTTACACGAAGCTGCTCACCAAATCCGGTTGCATCGTGATGGATGACGAAACATACGTCAAGGCCGACTTCCGTCAACTTCCTGGGCAAGAATATTTCGTTGCCAAGTCGAAGTTCGATGTTCCGGAGGATGTTCAAAAGAAGAAACTATCGAAATTTGCAAAGAAGTTTCTAATCTGGCAGGCGATTTGCAGATGTGGTGAAATAAGTGCTCCCTTCATCACTTCCGGAACAATAAACGGTGCGATTTACACGGAAGAGTGCCTTAAGAAGCGTCTCTTGCCATTCATTAAGAAGCACAAAGGATCAACTCTTTTTTGGCCTGATCTAGCATCCTGCCACTACGCTCGAAACGTAATGGAGTGGTACCGAGCCAACGGAGTCAATTTTGTGCCAAAGGATATGAATCCACCAAATTCACCGGAACTTCGTCCAATTGAAAAATTCTGGGCAATTATGAAAACGGAACTTCGCAAACATCCCAAAACTATAAAAATAGAGCTAGAATTGAAGAAAATTTGGGTAAAAACAACAAAAACACTGGGAAAATCGGTTGTACAAAATTTGATGGGTAGAGTGAAAAGGAAGGTGCGGGCATTCGGGATGGGAGACAAAATTGAATAAAACAAATGTTGTAAATCAAAACTCATTAGTAGTTCTTCATTCCCTGAAAATTTCAAGAAAATCCGATAATCAGTTTAATTTTGATGAGTATATATGTGTGTGCCATTTTTATCGAATACACCCTTTACTCCAACAGTTTCAGCGAGAGTGATGCGCCCTTCTTAACAAGCCATCCCGTAGAAAGCTAAATAAGTATTGCAAATTGGGAATTGGGTTATTCGATTTGTTGGATCGTATCGTTGGAAGGAGAATCTTATGTTTCCGCGGGTTTCACGTAAGTGTCTCTGCTCACGGGTCCACCCCATCGTTTTTGGCCCTTCATACAGCGTTACTGTGAATGCAAACCAGTAACTCAATTTGATCTAACTATTAGGTGGAGCTGCATGCATGACAAGGTCTTAGAAGGGATGGTGGCTACCTTACATACATACATATAAAATCTTGCCTCAAAAACCCCATGTGCAAAATTTGGTTCCATTTAGTTGATTAATTCTCGAGTTATGAAAAAAATTATCTTTTATTCGTAAGAGAGACCCCCTTTTCAGAAGAGAGGGGGTCTCAAACCACCATACAAACATTTCTTGCCTTCATAAACCTCTACATGCCAAATTTGGTTTCATTTGCTTTATTATTTCTCGAGTTTTGCAGAATTTTTTGTTTATTTTGTATGGTAGCCACTCCTTTCAAAGAAAAGAGGGGTCTCAAATGACCATACATAATTTTTTAAAGGCATTAAAAAACATCTACATGCCAAATTTGGTTAGATTTGCTAGATTAGTTTTTTTTTCTTTATTATAGTGCCTTTCAGCCTATGGCTGGTTCGGCACTTGCTGCTTGATTAGTTCTCGAGCTATGCAGACATTTATTTTTCATCTGTATGAGAGTCCCCCTTCCAGAAAGAGGAGGGGTTTCAAACGACCATACAAACCTTTATAGCCTTCAAAAATCTCTAGATTCCAAATTTGGTTCCATTTGCTTTATTAGTTCTCGAGTTTTGCAGAATTTTGTGTTCCATTTGTATGGTAACCCCTTCTTTCAGAGAGAGGAGTGGCTTCAAATGACCATAAATACATTTTTTTTGTGTTAAAAAATCTCCATATGCCAAATTTGATTCCATTTGCTTGAATAATTTTCAAGTTAGACAGAAATTTGTGTAACATTGTATGTCACATGTATGGGAGCAAACCCCCCCCCCCCCCCCTTGGAGAGAATAAAGAAGGGGTTCAAATTTCTAACAGAACATGCTTTTTAGCCGAGATGTACACATTTTGTATTTTATTTGCCTGGAAAGTTATCATGTTTGGTTGAAATTTCTGTTTCATTTATTCTCCCCCCCCCCTTCTAGAGAGGGATGAGGTCTCAGAACACCATAGAAAAAAAAGTCCTGCCTCCAAAAACGCCCACATGCCAAATTTGGTTCCATTTGCTTGATTAGTTCTCTAGTTTTGACGAAATGTATGTTTCATTTAAATAAGAGCCACCCCACCCCCTTCCTTTAAGATGGCGAAGGAGTTTCGAACCATCATAAGAACTTTCTCCTGCCCTAAAAACCCCTGCAAACAAATGTTCAGAACAGTAGGGATAATTGTCATATATGGTTGAAATTTGTGTTTTATTTGTATAAGAACCCCCCCCCCCCCCCCCTTCCCCCTTCCAAAGAGGACAGGGTTCTCAAACTATCATAGATGCATTTTTCGCTCTCAAAAAAACCTCTACATGCCAGATTTGGTACCATTTGCTTGATTAGTTCTTGAGTTATGCAGGAATTTGTTTTTCATTTGAGGGCTCTCGAAATATCATTAGAACCTTTCCCGCCCCTAAAAACCCCTGCATACACATTTTCGTAGCAGTAGGGATAGTTCTCGTGTTTGGTTGAAATTTGTGTTTTTCTTTTGTATGGGAGCCCCCCTTTCCCGAGGGAGGAGGGGTATCAAATAACCATAAAAACATTTCTTGTCTTTAAAAACTAGCCCATGCCAAATTTGGTGCCATTTGCTTCATTAGTTTTCGAGTTATGCATACATTTGTTTTCCATTTGTAAGGTAGCCCCATTCCCCCTTCTAGAGATGGGAGGGATCTCAAACTATCGTAACTATCGTAAGAACCTTTCGCGGCCCCAGAAACCCTTGCACACAAATTTTCACGCTGATCGGTTCAGTAGTTTCCGAGTCTATAAGGGTCTGACAGACAGACAGACTGACAGACATTCATTTTTATATAGGGGAGGATGGTACAAAACGCACCGTTTAAGCAACATCGTAAATTGCCAGGGAATGGAAGCTGAAATTTAGGAAGAAGTTACTGAGTATGGTGCATTACGATGTTTTCGTTATAGATCAAATGTGACCTAAATTCAAAACGTTGATTTTTCACGATTTTTAAAACCTTTTCCAATTTGATGCCAAGACGACACACATTGGCACTATGCTGACGGTCAAAAACATTTTCATCCTTTTGTCATCATATTATCGACTAGGTGTCTTCAGAAGAGTTGCTCAAAATGTTATTCCGCATCTTTTTTAAAAAAAACACGCCTAACCTTTCATAAGGGTTTAACTACACTTTCATATTCTAATGTAGAGCAAGTAATTTTAAGAAAAGTTGCTCAAGACACTAAGTTTCCAGAGCCTAACGTTAAAGAGATATAATTGATTTTCTTTCAGCATTACCTTAAAACCGGTTTTTTGAGATTATTGGTACTTTGTTCAAATTTGACGATTTCAATATGTTCTAAGAAATTGTAGAAATACACATTTGCGCTGAACACACCAATGCTCTCTGGTGACTACATTTTGATATATGATGATTCAAGTGCCTGTATGACTTCATAATCAATTTGCCTTAAGAAGGGTGAGCGGGTGCTGGCGGGGTCTAAAACAGATTGTATTTGGCAGATTATCTTATGAACTAGTAATCTTGAAATATTCAGCGTTAGATACCAAATGGTACCTGGTGAATTCTTAATACAAATTAGTTTAGTAGAAGAAAAAAATATGCTTAGAAGTGTAATATTATCTTTTTGACAAACGGGCGCTATTGAATCTTTTTTAATTTACTGTAGCCATCCTGTTTAAACGTACTGGTTTGTTAGTCTTTCTTCAGAAAATTTAATTTTTTTACCAACCTTGAAACCTAACGAACTCGATGTTCACGAAAACGCCGAATATCTTTATAACGGCATTCTTGTGGTTCTTCGGACAAACCTCCAAACATTTCTTAGACGTTTGTTTTAAAGTGGATTAAAATTAAAATTAAAATGGATTCTATAACGCCCATTTGTTTAATAGATAATATTACACTTCTCAGCATATTTTTCTTCTTCTACTAAACTATTTTGTATTAAGAATTAACCAGGTACCCTTTAGTACCCAACGCTGAAAATTTCAAGATTACTAATTCATAAGATAATCTAACAAATACAGTCGGTTTGAGACGCCGCCAGGACCCACCCACCCTTTTTAAGGCGGTTGATTATTACGTCATACAGACACTTAAATCACGAATGTGGTCACCAGAGAGCACTGGTGTGTTCTGCAAAAATGTGTATTTTAATAATTTCTACATTTTCTTAGAATATATTGAAATCGTCAAATTTGAACAAAGTACTAATTATCTCAAAAAACCGAATTATGGAGAGTGTGAGCTGTTTAGTGGAATACCTGTAACTAGAAAATAAGAAGAATGATTAGTATTTTCCATTTAATTCCAACTACCTTTATTGCTTATCTTGACAGATACTCGAGTCGAGTATTAGTACACGACACTGAAGAAGTCTGCACATTGTAGACGAAATACGCGTATCTGCCAAGATAAGCAATAAAGGTAGTTGGAATTAAATGGAAATTACTAATCATTATTCTTATTTTCTAGTCAACAAACCGGTTTTAAGGTAGTGCTGAGAGAAAACCAATTATATCTCTTAAACGTAAGGCTCTAGAAACTTAATGTCTTGAGTAACTTTTCTTAAAATTACTTCCTCTACAACTTTGTCGAATAACCCGTTATCTCGTAGCTGGAAAATGTTAGAACTTGACAGTGTAGTTAAGCCCTTATGAAAGGTTAGGCGGTTTTTTTTTTCAAAAGATGGGGAATAATATTTTGAGCAACTCTTCTGAAGACACCTAGTCGATAAAATGATGACAAAAGGGTGAAAATGTCTTTTTTTTTCAGATTTGTGCCAATGTGCGACACCGGGGTAAAACGCCTGTTTGATTGCTCAATATGCACGCCAAAATTGGGGTAAGACACACCAAACCACTGGGATATGATGCACCACAATATTGGGATAACATGCGTCGCTTGAAAAAGGTAAAAACACGGCTTTAAAAATTTACTCATTAGAGTTGTAAAGTGGGGAGGTTGCAACACATCGCAACATCCTTTTAGCTTTGTTTGGTAGTCAAGCAGCCAATAAAGATAGCAATACGTTGCGATATGCTGCCAACTCTTCATTATATAAACGACTAGCTGAACCCGGTGCGTGCGCTGCTACGCTTGCAACTAAATAAAGGAAAATTTAATATAACTGGCACGTTTATGATTTTTTTTTTCGGAATGAGGTTTTTTTCTTGAATAAGCAGGGGTTCAAACTTCTATCAAAACATGCTTCTTACCCGAGAAATACACGTTCTGCGTTGGAGTATCCTCTATAATTCTCATTTTCGGTAGAAATTTGTGTTCCATTTGTATGAGAGCCCTCCCTTCCAGAGGGGGGTGGTTTCTCAAGCTACCATACAATCATTGCCTTCATAATCCCCCACATGCCAATTTTGGTTCTACTTGCTTGATTAGTTCACAAACCATCACACTGGGCTCTTTGATTATAATAAAAATTTGAGTTTCATTTGTTTGAACCCCCCCCATTCAGAAAGGGGAGGAATCTCAAACCACCATAGAAACATTTCTCTCCTCCAAAAACCTCCACATGCCAAATTTGGTTCCTAAGAGTTATTATATAAATAATATGCTTGATTAGTTCTCGAGTTATGCAGAAACTGTTTCATTTGTATGGGTGCCCCGTCCCTCCTACCAGAGATAGTTGGGGCCTTGAACTACCGTAGAAACATTCATTGCCTTAAAAATCCTCGCATGCCAAATAAGGTTCCATTTGCATTATTAGATCCAGAGTTATACAGAAATTTCAGTTTCATTTGTATGACAGCACCCCTTCTAGCAGACGGGAGGAGTCTCAAACCAACATAGAAACAACGCCTCCAGAAAACCCCACATGCCAAATTTGGTTCCATTTGCTTGATTAGTTCTTGAGATATGCAGAAGCTTCTGTTTCATTTGTATGGGAGCCTCCCTTTCTAGAGATAGGAGGGGTCTCAAACTACCAAAGAAACATTTTTTGTCTCCAAAAACTTCCGCATGCTAAATTTGGGTTCCTTTGCTTGATCAGTTCTCGAGTTATGCAGAAATATGTGTTTCATTTGTATGGGAGCCCCCCCCCCCCTTTCACAGTAGGTAGGGGTCTCAAACTATCTTAAGAACCTTTTCCGGCCCCAAAAACCCCTGCATACAAATTTTCACGCCGATCGGTTCAGTAGTCTCCGGGCCTATTACATAGGTTCAGACAGACAGACAGACAGACAGACAGACAGACAGACAGACAGACAGACAGACAGACAGACAGACAGACAGACAGACAGACAGACAGACAGACAGACAGACAGACAGACAGACAGACAGACAGACAGACAGACAGACAGACAGACAGACAGACAGACAGACAGACAGACAGACAGACAGACAGACAGACAGACAGACAGACAGGCAGACAGACATACAGACAGACAGACAGACAGACAGACAGACAGACAGACAGACAGACAGACAGACAGACAGACAGACAGACAGACAGACAGACAGACAGACAGACAGACAGACAGACAGACAGACAGACAGACAGACAGACAGACAGACAGACAGACAGACAGACAGACAGACAGACAGACAGACAGACAGACAGACAGACAGACAGACAGACAGACAGACAGACAGACAGACAGACAGACAGACAGACAGACAGACAGACAGACAGACAGACAGACAGACAGACAGACAGACAGACAGACAGACAGACAGACAGACAGACAGACAGACAGACAGACAGACAGACAGACAGACAGACAGACAGACAGACAGACAGACAGACAGACAGACAGACAGACAGACAGACAGACAGACAGACAGACAGACAGACAGACAGACAGACAGACAGACAGACAGACAGACAGACAGACAGACAGACAGACAGACAGACAGACAGACAGACAGACAGACAGACAGACAGACAGACAGACAGACAGACAGACAGACAGACAGACAGACAGACAGACAGACAGACAGACAGACAGACATCCATTTTTATGTCAATAGATTAGAAAAGAAACCCTACGGAGCAGTGAAATGTGGGAACCCAACGTTGGGTAAATGTTTACCTATCATTGGGTTCAAATTACTTACTTTTGGGTAGAATTTTAATTATACCCAACGTTGGCTTCCTACACTTAACCGCTACACTGACTACTTTTTTCTAAGTGTGTAGACGTGTATAACGACACGGTGCGTTCTGCCCCAGTTTTAGTTTCGCATAGTTTTGTCTAAATATTCTGAAAACACGTTGAATTTAAGTGAAGTTTCGATACTATCTTGAAGTTTTGTTGTGTTCGATTGTGAAGTGAATTTATTACAAACCATAGATATTAACGCATGGTAAAAGCTTATTTTAATAACAATGTTATTTACATGTAAGGCATAGTCATGGCAATTTCTTCAATTTTGATCATAATTTGCAGTATCTAGTGCCTTGTTGTACTACCAAATTATAAGTTATTATGTTTTATTTATAAATTGATAAAGTATCATTCCATTAAATCTATAGTTTTGAAGATTTGAGCATATTTATTGAGTGGGTCATTTTACCCCACCAGTGCATTTTGTACTGTTCTCCCCTATATATATATATATACATGCCTCAATAATAAGGAACTATTTTGCGAAGGACACCTCGTTTCCTAAGTTTCGCATTAATAGTGAATCCATTTTTCTAAATTTTGATTTCTGGCCTGGTGTACACAAAGACTGTTGCTAATTTGCTGAGATGCTGCCCCAGAAATTTCTCCAGAGTCATTACTGGTTCATAACAATCTTACCCTCTCAGACCAGTAGCTGGTCGTTTATGAAGCTGACAACCGTCAGCTATTAAATCATCAAATCATGCACAACCTGGGCAACCTTCCCCACAGGTAGGACAATTTGTCACATAGAAAAATAAAACCAGAAGCATATTTCCATAAAATGGGAAACTTGACTGCACTTGCGCGACCTGCAAACAAAGTTCTCCACTTGAGCAAAGAGCCTCATAAATTGCAATCAGTTGTTGTTGTTGAAAGCGTCGTTGTTTTCCCGCGCACCTCATGGCAGCTTGTTTGCTTTGCCATTTTCCTCGCTTTGCCGTGAGCTCCGGTGCAAGGTCGAGGGAAGAGGGGGGGCTCTGTGCTAGGGGAAATCCGAACATGTTTGTTATTTTTACGGGAACATACTGCACTGTTGTTGTTACTGATGGCTGCAATAAAAATGTAGTTATTTGGTTATGTCCACGGATGGCCTTTTGCAATATTTACTGTTTCGCCTTGTGTGGGGCCATGTGTATTTTATAAATTTTATTGCATGCCCCGCGTTAGCGACGCAGACACGTTTTAAGCGAAAACCAACACATCGTATCATCCGGGTTGGCGTAATGCATGATAAGGAGGGTGAAAAGGTGCGGCTATTGCTTAGCCTATTCAATATAACACTCTAGTAGATCCTCGCAAAAAAGGAGTTCCACCTGGTGCTTCTGCAATGTTGAAACGATCCAGTTCACTCTCCACGGAGCAAATCGGTTCATATTTTCCATCTGACGGCACAATTCACACAAATGACTCGTCTGCAAATATGGCCCTCTGCTGTGCAAATTCCCAGGTGGAGTTTCCTAATTTTCCAAACGAGTGCACTCCATCATCAAAGACTCTTCCGTAATAGTTTCCAATTTATACGCACACAAACGAACTCAAGGGGCCGGCGCACAACGGTTTTGAAAAGTGTTTAAAGAAACCCTCCCATCCATCAGTTTCCTCGGGAAATCTCATCGCCACAGAGGGCGTCTGGCGCTACTCTTGGTCTCGACCGAAGGAGCCCTCTTAATCGCTGAAATTAAATTAAATTCTCGCAAAAATCTCTCAACCCCCTCCGACGCTTAGACGCAAGATAAATAAAACGATAATTAATTCAAAAGACGTTGAACGATGTTCGTTTGCGCTTCAGTCCGACTCCTCAGGCAGAAGAGGTTTTTTTTTGTTTCGGGATGATGGGCTTCAAAGCCCAAGCTGCAAGCATCTTGAACTGCCATCGTCGCCGTCGTCGTCGTCGTCGTCGTCGTCATTTCTGCTGAAAGAAACCATTCATCCGACGAGCACTTTTTGAGTCGAAGCGTTCCTTTTCGTTTCTCATCTTTCTTTCAGAGCAATTTTTTTTTTTGCACTTTGGGAAACCGGCGAACTTGTTCAAATATTATATTTGAAGAATAAATAAGTTTCGTCCCTCGTCGACTTTGAGACGTTCCCGACGCCGTCGTCATCTAGCAAGAAGGAGTGCTATTCATCTTGTTTGCCTACCGTCGAAGGAGAAAGGCAAAAACCGAGACAAGATAGTCTTCCCGGCTTTCGGTGTTCAGCCTGAATTTATGCGGAATTCATCCGGCGAGGCAGGGTTGAAGGGTTTTTTTTACTGAGTTGTATACGATTATATTCGCACAGAGAGCTATTGTGTGCACGCTTCCTTCTTCTTTGCTCCTCTGACTCGAAGGGGATTGATCCGAAGAAGATCCTCCGTCGCTCTGCAGCCAAGCCAGCAGTCTGATGTTGTGTTTCGCCATTGCTCGAATTTATGAATAGTTTCCTTTCAGCTGGAAAGATGAAAGAAAACAGACAAGTTTCTGAAATTCTATGGATATTCTTTGCACTGTAAATACGGAGGTTTTGTGGGATGGGTGGAGTTGTCGGTTGGTGGATGGAGAAGAAAAGGTGAAATATTGCAGCAAGATGTTGGGAGTAATAAATTTTAAGAAAACCCGTTTATTCAGGGTTTTGTCCAGGGTTCGAGATTGATTTCAGTCTAACGAAATATTGACAGTATGAGAAACAAAATAGAATCAGGATTTCAAAGATTTCGAACCTGATAGAAGCACCGATGAAGGTGGGTTAGAATGCTCAAAGAAGATTTTAAGTAAGTTGTTCGCATAGCTCCTCACCAGTCGAAACGACAATCTTATATGTTTCTTGAAATATTAGAAAGCATCTGCTCGTCTTTTTTTTTGCTGTGTCGGTTTTTGTTGAGCAACAGCTAAGTTTTCATTATTATTATTTTTAATGTTGCTGTCGAAAAGTTTTAATATGAACTAATGAGATCTAATCTAATCTTATTTAACACCATCTCCGAACAGAAAATTACCATTAGCTGTATGATAATTACTTATGAACCGAATTACACATTTTTAGGGCCTTTTTCCAACTATTCTCACTTGATTATAATTGTCACGTTCCAGGTGTTTTGGTGCTTCTTGGGAACTGGGAAGCGAGCCACAATGTTATATTGCTGAGCTAGCAGGCTAACGTTGTTTTGTTGTTACCCAGAAGTGACGATAATTGTCCGTCGGCATATTGCGTGTGAACGCTTGATTATGTTAGCGATGAGACTGGCAGCATGGTACATAACTCCCTCTTTCCTATCTTGAACCGTGTCGGATGTCTATTCTCGCGAGAGTATCTGATGATTGTATGGTTATTTCACGCCAGGTTCTTCTTATTTCCATGCCCAAGAAGATAGATATTGCCACTAACGATAACGTTTGCATTAAAAAAGAGGAAAAAATTTCCCAATTTTTCATGGGATTACCTTCACCCGCACTGACAAAACTACCCATGCAGCATCAATCATAGTAACCCATGAGTCAGCAAACAAAATTTTACAGCTCTATCAGTCGAACTCTAACCGTGATGGCAAAAACAGGTCAACTCGATTTTCCCGGCGAATCGCGAAGTGGCGGTGGTGATGGACGACGAGACCTATCTCACCCTGGATGGCAACGACTGGCAGGGCACTTCGTATTTTACTTCCCCCACGAAGGAAGTGAGCTCCGTGGTGAAGTTCATTTCACACACCAAGTTCCCCAAGAAGGTGCTGCTGTGGCTGACAATCAGCGAGAAGGGGATATCAAAGCCGCTCTTCTTTCGCTCCGGACTGGCCGTGAACGGGGAGATTTATAGTACGAAATACCTGCCAGAAGTTGCGTCGTTCATCAAGAAATACCATAAGGGCAAAAACGCGGTGTTCTGGCCGGATCTGGCGTCGGCCTACTACTCGAAGCGATCGCTGGAGAAGATGGAACGGCTGAATATCGATGTGGTACCCACGTCGGCAAACCCGCCCAACGTCCCCCAGCTGCGTCCCATCGAGAATTTCTGGGCCAACCTGAAGCGTAAGATCTACTCCAACAATTTTGTCGCGAAAACTGAGGAGGAATTGATGAATAAAACGAAGAAAGAATTACTCAAGAACATGCCTACACGCATGTTTTCGTTCGCCATGGCGAATGTTTCGGTTACCTGCCGGAAGGTTGCTCGCAAGGGCGTAGAATTTTTTTTTTTGAGTCGCATGGTGTGCCCACTGGTTTACATTCATACATATTGAACCTCGTTAGGACTTTTTCAGTGTACCCAGTTTGACTTATTTGCAATGTTTTACTTTCAAAATCTCGATTAATGTCCATGCTCAAGAAGTGTTTGACTTCTTTAAGATCTTTCATCCGGAATATCCTTCCAAGATTAGACATCCTCAACATCCTCAAGATGCTTTCCTATGATAAGGATCTACATATAAGACAAGTATTATGTTTCGAGATTTCGACTTGTAAACGCAACTATCACTTTTCAGTTGAGTGAATCCAAGTTGCTTGATAACATTATCAAAACGTTCATTCCAACTTGGCTTGTTTAAGTCCGTACAAACTCTTTTGCAGGTGAACGACCTGTGAGTTTCCAACTTCATCGCAAGGCAACTGCATGAATATTGTTTCACTTAATTTTCCATTGAGAAATGCTGTTGTGACATCCATCTGATGCACAAATAATATCTGCTCATTAGCTAAAGATAAAATTGCTTCCCATTTGAGCAACTGGTGCGTAGGTTTCTTGATAATCAAATCCGTATCGCTGCGAGTATCCCTTCGCAACCAGACGAGCTTTATAACGACCATCATCCTTTATCGAAAAAACCCATTTCAATTTGAATGGCTTTTTATTAACTGGTTCCTTGATTATCTTCGAGGTATTATTTTCTTCAAGCGATTTCATTTCGTCTTTAAAAGCATTTTTCCAACTTGGCCAGTCTTCTCTAAGCTTGAGTTGTTCAATTGTTTGTGGTATTTCTTCACAAACAACAGACGCAGCCTGTGCAGCAAACCTGTTAGCTGCTTTCACACAACGCTTGCTTCGCCGGACTATGATCTGTTCCCCAGATTCATTCTCACTGTCCAGAATTTCAATCGCGCTTTGATTTTCAATTTCTTCCTCGTGAACAAGATCATTATTGTCGTCATCATCGCTTCCTGAACTGTCAATGTTAGAAGGTGACTCTGAGTCTTTCTCGTTGTTGACTTCTTCAAAGTATGTCTGTGAATTTCCACCAGTTTCAGTGTTTACTACTTCAGACGGTTCCTTTGGAATTTCTGAATGCCTTAACTCTCAACCTCTTGACAACTAGGTATGGTTTTGATCAAAGAATCTGAAGAATCATTTGTTGTAATTGATTCATCAAAAACGACATTTCTTGACACTTCTATTATTCGTTTATCGGCATTCCAAAGCCTGTACCCATTATTTGCATATCCTACAAATGTGAGGCACTTACTTTTCCAGTCTAGTTTTTGTCTCTTCTTTTTAGGAATGTGAGAGTAGGCTTTGCATCCAAAAATTCTTATTTTGGCCAAATCAGGTCGTCTACCACACCATAACTCATATGGGGTTTTGTTTACCACAAGACCATTCGTTGGTGACCGGTTTGTAAGATATGTGGCACAATACAGTTCTTCCCGCCACATATTTTTCGCCATTTTACTTCCATGTAGCATTGCTCGTACTTTATCCATCAAAGTTCTGTTCATGCGTTCGCTAACACCATTCTGTTTCGGTGTGTATGGTACAGTATAATTCAACTGAATCCCTTTTATTCTGCAGAAATCCTTCATTTCCTGGCTAATATATTCTCCGCCATTATCACATCTTAAACGCGACATCTTCTGACCGAAGTGTGCTTCCGCCATAGCCTCATATAGCTTTAATTTACTCAAGACTTCTCCCTTTTTACGTAATAGATAAATTACGGTAAAATGAGTGTAATCATCTATAAAACTTACGAAATACTTATAACCATAATGAGTCGATTTTTCCATTCTCCCACACACGTCCGTGTGAACTAAGTCAAGTGGCCTAGTTGACCTGGGAGGACCCATTGTTTTGAAATGTATGCTGCTTTGTTTCCCTGCCGTACAGCTTGCGCAAACATTTTCCAAAGATTCACTCTGGGGACTAATGTTGATTCCCTCAACCATTTCATTATTTACTAATTTCCTTATGCTTGGATAACTCAGGTGCCCTAGTCGTTCATGCCATCTGGCTAGATCATTGCAGCTGAATTGACTTTAGTATCTATTCCAAATCCAAAGCAATATAAATCATCTACTATGCTGCCTTCAGCAATAGTTTCTCCAAAGTAGTCTATTGTGACTTTATTTTTCTGAAAAGTAACCCTTTTCCCCAGAGAACTCGCCCTTCTAACCGAAAAGAGATTTCTTTCAAGCTCTGGTACAAAAATCACATTATAAAGTTCCAACTTTTTCATTTTGTTTAGACCAATTCTTGATTCTAAGGTAACCTTACCTCTTCGTGCCATACAGAGCCTGACCGGTCTTGGCAGTACTGATTTCAACCGGTTCCTCTAGATCGGATGCGTTTTCTAATAAACGATTATCATTCACCAGATGCTCGGTTGCTCCGGAGTCGACCACAAACCTTACACATCTCTCAGGTTTCGGTGCCATCTTACCGATGGTCGAGTGTTTCTATTTGCTGTATGTCGTTTTGGTAGTATGGAGCCCATACAACTACTGCATATTCTAGTATAGAGAGGACCAGTGAACAATATAGGCAATGAATATCGGAGAAGTATTTTGCAGCACGGAAAATGAAGCCCAGGCATTTTGAGGCTTTGGAGGTAATGTAAGCCACAAAAGTTCAACTCAGTGGACGCAGTGGTTCTACGCCCCAACAAAAAAAAAGCCACATGGTACTTAATAGTTAAACGCGAATCCAGAAGAATGACTAAATCCTTAACTGCGTTATCTGGTGAAGGAGATTACCGAGCATTTTCCAGCATTCAGGCTCAGGCACGGTTTGTTAAGCACCATGTAGAAAAACTGTCAAGTTCCCGTTGTAAAAACTGTGCGTCTTCAGGGCAGGTTATTACGTAGTACAGTTTGGAGAGCTTGAAACACTTAAGTACTAGGTTAACATCATTCAAAGTATAGCAGGAATAAGAAAGGTCCAATATGACTGCCCTGTGGAACACCAGATGTGACAGGGAACGGTTCCGATGTTGTGTTTCTAATTTTGACTGCCATAGAACGACCAACTAGGTAGGAACTAAGCCAATCTAGTACCGTACTGGAGAAACCAAGACGATCGAGTTTAGCTATCAAGATTTCATGGTTGATATTATCAAACGCTGCAGAAAAATCGATGTAGATTGCATCGACCTGTTTATGAGCTTCTATAGTTCTGACGATGAAGGATGTGTAGGAAACCAGATTAGTGCAGGTGGATCTTTTTGGCATGAATCCATGTTGAGTCTCGGAAACATAACTGAGACAATGGTGCTTCAGAAAGTCGAGAACTATTAGCTCAAAAAGTTTAGACGTGGCACACAAAGCGGCGATTCCTCTGTAGTTGGACACTTGTCGTTTATCGCCTTTTTTATGCACAGGGAAAACAAATGATTCCTTCCAAATACTTGGAACGGATCCAGATGAAAGAGAGCGGTTGAAAATAACTGTCAAAGGAATCGAGAGTGCAGCACTACACCTTTTCAACACAATGGATGGTATGCCGTCAGGACCGGGATTTGAAGAACATTTCAAGCGAGCACAAACGGATACAATAGTATCAAGTGTTATTAGTGGATGAGGACCAATGGCAGGACGTGAAGGTACATTGGCTACAGCTTCGGACAACTGATGATGGTCAAGCGTTTCGTCTGTAAATACTGCTGAGAACTGTTCCCTGAAGAGGTCGCTTATGGACGACAGAGAGGAAGCTTCTTTCTCGCCAAACTTCATGATTGTGGGTAGTCCTATCTCCTTCCGTTGTTCGTCGATATAAGACCAACATTTTCGAGGGTTGAGTTTTAGATTTCGTTGAGTCTGCTGCAAGTAGCTACGAAACAATTCCTTGTTGAGCTGTTTGTATCTTACGGAGTTACGGTTCTTTGAGAATTGTTTAAGAGCAGATCTTTTAGCTGACTTCAGACCTCTAAGATTTCTATTTGACCAGGGAGGATACTTCGGAATTTTGCCGACGATTTTTTGTGTAAATTGATCCATGGCGAAGTGTACAACGAAAGTATAAACTTCGACCGTTGTTTCAATTGTTAAGTTTTTGAAACATATCATCCCAGTTAATTGAAGATAAAAAGAGGCTCGTTTTGGTGAAGTCCGTTTTCTGAAGTTCTAACGAATCACTTCAGAGGTAGAGATGATGGCATGCATTCATTCACAAACAAGTGAAGGGTTGGATGATGCTGACATGTTTTCACCAATGGGGATGGGACTTCGGCAACAGTAATGTCACGGCTGAGATCTTGGGTAACAAAGCAGAAGTCAAGCATACGACCGTTTGAGTTATAGACGGAGTTGAGTTGGATGAGTCCTGCCGTACTGTAATCATCCAAAAGCTGTTTCTGAACTGAGCTCATAGATGAGTGAGCAAGGTTGGGATAGAGATATACCGATGGACCTTGAGTCCAGCTGACGGAGCGCATGTTGAAATCACCCATGATGAGTATCTTATCTGCTAGAGTCATACGAGAAGTAATCCATTCCAATGATCCGCAATGTTGGGATGCCAATGTTGCATCGTTGACACGGTCAGGAGGCAGGTAGATAACACAGATGAATAAACTATAGCCTGAGACAAACAGTTCTACCCAAGCCTGTTCGACTGTAAAGGGCGATACGGTCAAAATTTGGTCAATATCAACTTGACATATTTCTTTCAATTTTGCATTTAAAAAACCTGAACACCCCTCATTTTGAAGGTGTGTGTGTGTAGAATGTTGCTCCTATTTTGATTTTGGAATTCACTCTTCAGTTGTCAAAATGCCGTCCAAGCAAGAAGAGCAGCGTATCAAAATTTTGCTCGCGCATCGCGAAAATCCGAGCTACTCGCACGCAAAGTTGGCAAAATCGCTAAAAGTTGCCAAATCAACCGTTACAAATGTAATTAAAGTGTTTGGGGAACGTTTGTCGACAGCCAGGAAGTCTGGATCGGGGGAAATCGAAAACCGGAAGCCGCTGAGACGACAAAGAGAGTTGCCGGTAGTTTCAAGCGAAACCCTAACCTATCTCTCCGAGATGCCGCAAATAAGCTGGGTGTATCGTCTACAACCGTGCATCGAGCCAAAAAACGAGCCGGACTATCGACTTACAAGAAGGTAGTGACTCCAAATCGCGATGATAAACAAAATACGACGGCCAACGCGCGATCCCGGAGGCTGTACACGACGATGCTGACGAAGTTTGACTGCGTGGTAATGGACGACGAAACCTACGTCAAAGCCGACTACAAGCAGCTTCCGGGACAGGAGTTTTATACGGCAAAAGGAAGGGGGAAAGGTAGCAGATATTTTCAAGCACACGAAACTGTCAAAGTTCGCAAAGAAATATCTGGTTTGGCAAGCCATCTGTACCTGTGGCTTGAAAAGCAGCATTTTCATAGCTTCCGGGACTGTCAACCAAGAAATTTACGTGAAAGAGTGTTTGAATAAACGTCTGCTGCCTTTCCTGAAGAAACACGGTTGTTCCGTACTGTTTTGGCCGGATTTGGCATCTTGCCATTACGGTTAAAAGGCCAGTGGAGTGGTACGCCGCCAACAACGTGCAGGTGGTTCCCAAGGACAAGAACCCTCCCAACACGCCAGAGCTCCGCCCAATTGAGAAATACTGGGCTATTGTCAAGCGGAACCTAAAGAAGACCAAAAAAACTGCTAAGGACGAGCAGCAGTTCAAGGCAAACTGGCTTTCTGCGGCGAAGAAGGTGGACAAGCTGGCTGTACAAAATCTGATGGCAGGGGTCAAGCGTAAGGCCCGGCAATTCGGATTTGGAAAAGCGGAAGCCTAACTGAATATTTTTCCTGAATTTTATACTAATTGAACTTGAAAAAGAAATTTAATTTGATTTTTTAAATAAACGATTTCACCGATTTACACGCGTTTTCCCTTGACCAAATTTTGACCGTATCACCCTTTACTACTGTTTGGAGGTTGCAATGAACGACATTTATAATTGGAGCAGACAGCCAATAGCACACCACCACCGGTGCTTTTTGTACTGGAGAGTCTTGAGCGATCAGAACGGAAAACAGTATATTCACTTCCAAATATTTGAGTGGAAAGTGTATTGCAGTTGAGCCAGGTCTCAGTAAATGCATAAACATCGTATGCAGCATCAGAGCAAGCAAGAGAGTAGTCTGAAATAGTAGTATTCATGCCACCTAAGTTTTGATAATAGCATGCTAAGCCAATTACACTAGAGTTTCGTTGATTTTGGGGAGCATGAGATTCAGCGGTGAGGGCAATGCTGACTTGGGAGCTGACGGTCTGATAGGTCTCGAGAGTTGATAACATGGAGCTTGTTGCGGTCTGGACAAAGGAGTTGGTTGATTGTTCAGAATGGGTGTCGAGAGACTCGAACGTGTTCGTGTCTGATTGCCAGTCGGTCTGTGGCTGTTGGACCTCCGGTCTAAAAAAGGAGTTATTAAAACACCATTTGGCCAAAATCCATCCGAAAGCAATAGCTCTTCAACAGAGGAAGGTACATCAAGTTTAAAAGACAAAAATGTTAATGGTCTAACTATAACTATACCGCTTGTACGGACTAGCTTATGGCAAGTTATTAAAGAGGGATCACAATTGGCACGTTGGGCGATATAATTAATTATGTTCGTTTCAGTTTCATGAGGTTTGAATCTAGCGAGGTAAAACCAATTCCTACTCCTATTATTACTAGCTGCTGGTGGTGCGACTGCCAAACTAGGTCCAGTGTTGTTTGTGCTTACCATGCTAGTTCCGAAACCTGATGTTGAAAACTCCGCTACGGGTATATCGCTTGGACTTTGAGTTGGTTGGCTGATACATTCAGGTAGTACGTTTGGAATCGTCATTGAAGAAATGCGATGAGTGGGCACGTTGGAGGTGTTGTAGTTATTGCTAATGTCAGGATACTGTAGTACGATTTGACCAGAGGATGTTGGCTTGGAACTGGGCGTATTGGTTGGATTCCTTCTTTCCTCGGTGCTTGTTTGTACGGTGCTTGACAGTGGGTAATGTGACATGACAGTTGCCGATGAGGTACTAATAATGCTGATGTTCGCGCAAGAGGTAGACGTTGTTTTTGATACCTAAGCGGTGGATGAACACTCTGGTGTGGTGAGCTTGATGGAGTCATTGAGGTTAGAAGAAGCAGAACTTACTAGGTTTTCACTAGGTTTTTATGACGTAGCTACTCAACAAATCTCCATTAAAATACACTTTAAGGTGAAAAGGGAGGGAGTCCTAAGAATTATAGGTTAGGTTAATTATCACTTCACGTTTTTGAGACTAAAAATCACACACAAAACAAAACAAACAACACTCAAATTACTAACCAATGGAGTGGAACAAACGATTCTTGAAAATTTCACGCATGAAGTCCTAATAGTGTTTGAGGTTTGTGCTCAGAAAACTTCGAAGTGATAGGGACTTGATCCTGTATGTCCTTAACGCGTTACGTCTTCTGTAATAATAAAGGACCTCGCTAAAAAGCGTCTGGAGCTGTGTCAGGAAACGTTCGTAGATAAAGACTATCTCAGCGCTGCAGTTGCTCACAGAGTGAAAGAACTGATTGGTCATTGATTGGTTGAAAAGTTGCTCATCCTGTAGCACGAAAATGCGACCATGGAGCGAGGCTTTTCAATAATTGAAAAGTGTCTGGCGTTGAACCAAACTGAAAAGAGTTTGGTAACTCAGAAAATTGTCTACGAACTCTCAACGACGTTGAAATCAAGAAATACTTGATACAATATGCACGCAACGCACGTGCATCGTTTTGTTGTCAAAAATCTCGAATGCTTTACTATTTTTCTTCGATGTTTATGCTTCTAGCAACGACTTATATAGAGCAATTTTTGTTCTCGTTTGCAAAATTAGAGACCAAAGCAGGTTACGCAATACGCAAGAAGCCCGATTTGCGGCTGTGACCCGTTATTTTGCCTAAATGAAACAAGTCAGAATTGAAGTCAGATTGAATAATTTCCTCGAAAACTTCAAAAATATCTATTAATCCAATTTATATTAACTCATTTTCCCAGTCGGGAAAATTAGGCAAAAATGCAGGAAAAATTCGGGGAAAATGCGGGAATTTTTAAATTAAGATTGTGGGGCAACCGTGTATAGATGTATATGGTGATGATATTGATATATTTGCAGATGATGTCGATATATATATAGATGATATAGATATGACGCAACGTTAAGTTCAGTCGGTTGCCAGCCGGTGGGCGCAACCACGAGGAAGCGAAATAAGGTGCTTGTGTGTGTGATCCTTTTGGTAGCCATCTTTTGGTAAGGCGCAACGTGCAACGGCTGAAATAACCTGCTTCTTTAAAAGACCGAGTAGATTTGAATTCAAATGCGGACCATTTCAAATCCGTTCTTTTCAGGATGACGAATTTAATTTTGAGAGAGTTTGTTTGATTTGAATTTATCTAACATTACTTTCCAAGTTCTTACCAATTAGCAATCACCGGTGGCTAAAACAATTTCAGTTTTGAGTTTTGAGAGCATTGTGGGAAATTTACAAATGGCTGCCGTCACAAAAAAATTAAAACAGCGGACGCTAATAACTGGATCATTTCTTGATTGATTTATTTTTGAGAGTTTTGCTATTAACAACAAGAGGTTTGACGATTGTCATTGTATTTACTCAAGTATTTAAAATTTTACAAATAAAACATGAAAATAATTCGCGTTGGATATAGTTTTACTTCGAGGAAAAAAATAGTTTTGAGAAACTGTAAAAGTGAGAATAAGTACGATGCTAAATCGTTTTGATGCCTACCGTATACGCAAATTTCGGAAGCGCGTTAAGATCAAACATATGGAAAATCCTCCGAAACGACCATGTACCGATGTCAAGCGAGCTTGTGGTTATCGAGCAAAATTGAAAGCAGCCAGATGTAATGCGTTACCAACTACTGGTTGGGACGCTGGAGTAGAAACTTCAACTGGAGGCTGTATCATCATTTAAAGCTTTCTAAAGAATGTATAATAGAATTTTCTAAGAAACAGCTGATCTAACGATCTATTAGTACCACACCCACGATATTTCGATCAGACGGTAAGGGTAGGGGTCAAATGAAAATTTGAAAATAACTGAAACATAACAATTCTCGATAGATATTCGAGATTATTGCTTCAATCAGTTGGAGGTTTTCACGACTGTCAACTTACAAAAATATCATTAATTACTGGCTTTAAATTCCCAAACAGACCCTTAACAGACTTTGCTGAAGTCACCATTATGATTGAAACGAAACGAACCGTTTGCACGGTTTATTTCAGTATTCTTCTGGATTAAAGATTCTGCTTAAAGATCCACCCCTTCTTTGTTGGGCATTCAGACTAGTAACTCAAATTGATCTTGTGATTAGGTTAAGCTGCATACTAGACAATGTCTTGAACCGATGGTGGCTTCCTTACATACAGAAGACTTAGCTGCTTAGGATAGAAGATATGATTTTATTAGCACCGTCCGGATAGAAATTCAAAACACACTCGCACCCTACATATTTAATCGACGCACCAGTAACTAGGACCACTAATAGGTCTTTTCATATCATGGTGGAAAACCATTGGATGAAGCAAACGTTCCATATCGACGGAACTCGATAATTTTCGATGTTTACAAAAACCTGTCTATCACCCAAATACAAACCCACACCCCCAAAACATATTCTGATTCAGCAGATTCGATTCAAAAGTTGCCTTTCCAAGCGGTTTTTATTTGAAGTGTAAAGCACGTCGCACCTCGACTTCGTCTTGCAACTTTTCCGGCACAGCCTGCTGCACCGAGGCTGATAACACTTACTGACTAACTGTCAACTTGGTCTACTGTATCCAACGCTTGGTTGCTAGGCTACTCTGCCTCGATGGCCGGGAACCTATATAAAGCCAAACTCAAGGAAGCGTAAGAAACCTAGTTTATATAATATCGTTTCCAGTTCTTTTTTTTTCTAGCCTTTTGCAAACGTAAAGTTAATCCCTTTAAACAAGTTTTCCACTGACTACCGCCGGTACGCGTAGGACTTTACCACTGGAGAAGCACTTTTCTTCCCGGCAAGCAACACGAAAAGCCCGAGTGTTAGAAAACTTTAATGCTGCGTATATTGTTATTTTTCCGCTACATTTTTCGCCTTATTTAAGCCAAGCTGCGACTTTTTCATACACTTCCCGGGATGGAACGAAGGAGAAGAAAAGAGGGAACCATTTTCTTCTCGATGGAACACTTCCTGTAGATGGGAAGTATACACGGCCGAGGAACGCGATTCAGAATGTAATTGAATGCGGCTCAACATTCCAAAACGTGGATCCATTTTCGCATTCAGGCTGAAAATGTTCTCGTGTGTCCATTGGAGTAATTTCCAATTTCAGCAGAAATAAGAAGTTTGCCTTAATTTCAAGTGGATTTCATTTTCCGTGCATGCTTCATTTGCCTACACTCAGGCTCGCATATACTGCGAAGAAGGGCTCTTGAAGGGAAAACTTTTTAAATCCAAAATATAAGGCTGGAAAAAATGTTCTGATATTGGTTGAGTTTGCTGTAGGTACTTTTCCCAGTTCATGAGGAAGGATACAGCGGAGGATTATCCTGTCTGGCACATGGTGACTTTTTATTCTTCTGTACGGTCGGACAGTTAATGAATCTGCCTCAGCATAGCGCTAAGTACCTCTCCTCGAAGATGATGGCAAGTGAGATTTAAAATATGTATGCTTGCTAGGGGGTGGAATTTTACTCAATTTTAATTGTTCTGTCTTCTCTTAATTAAGCTCAATTTTCGCTCACTTGATCTCCACCGGTACTACAACGGCACGGAGGATTGGCAAGGGACGAGCGAGTTGCTAATCCGAAGAAAAATGGTATGAAAACATCTACGTTGTAGTGGATTCAAGAAAGGCTTTTGTTGGGAGCTGTAAGCTTGGGAAGGAAACTTTTGGCATTCTGTTGTATTTGATCCAGGTGGAACTGAGTTCGTGGGATCAACAACATCCAACGCTAGTCTCTCGAGGCATTTGGTTAGGAGAATTTCGAACTTTTCAAATTAATGAGTTCACAGGCAGGCGTGCTAATAAATCACGGTGGAATTGGCGAAAACGAGCTTTGCCAGTGTTTACTTTTCTCGAGTTGGTTTGGAGCTTCCAGATCATACTTTGAAGTGGAGGTTGGAATTTCCAATACTTTCTGGAAAACAGCCAGCTGTATGGTTAGGTTTATTTCCGCCTATATGGGTGATTGAGTATCTTGAAGTATAAACAACATTAAATGTTACAAGTTCATTGTAGTGTATTCTACTCCGAGTAGCTGCACTGCATGAGTGACGTGCTCACCAGATTACGCCGGTACTGTCCGCGATCGGCTGCTCTAGCATCAACAAGTATCATGCTGTTTTCGAGTGATCTATTGATCGATCGTATTAATTCAAAGCCGAACGTGTTCTGTTTCGATAATCGGTTCGGAATTATAGAAGTTTACTATTTCCAAAGAAAATTCTTTGAACTTTAGCTTTAACGATTATTACTCCCAAAACATTGTCACTGATTAAATTCTCCTGTTTCCTCTTAGACATCCTTGTTATTCATTTCCACTTATTTCCCAACATTTTTTCTTCCACAAAAAAAGCCCAATCCCTGACAGGAAGGCAAAAATTGCTTCCAAGTATTAACGGAAATTATCGCTGGCCATCATAATTAGGTAGGACGCCTTGCTGCTGCTTCGTTGATTTCCTTTTCCCCTTCGACCCTTGACCATTCAAACCATGGCTTTCTCTGCTGGAATAAATGCTGATGGTCGTTGGAATTCCCATTCCTTTCTCCACCCTCCAAACGTGTTTATCGGATTGGGCCTCCTTTTTCTCACTAATAATTTAATCAGCATTTCAGCGTCCTCTTTCATCGTTGCCTTTTCCTTTTGCTATTGATTTTTCTTGCTCATTAGGTTCAACAGTTCTCTGTTAGTCAGTCAGTCAGTCGCCGTCAGCCAGCCAAAGATCTGGAAGTGGTTTGTTTTCCCTTTGAAAGGAGAAATTTTCATCCAACGGAAAGGTCGTTGTCCGATTCCGGAGAAAAGTGATTTAAAATTGCCTTCGTTTTTCACTTGAAAGGACTTACCTTTTCAGCAGATGGCTTTGGATGCCGAGAGGGACCATCGATTTCTTTTCATGCTTTTCCCTTTCTTATACACCTGAACTGATTAACAAGGCTCAGTATCACATGGTAAAATCTAGACGAGGACTGTTTATGTACCATCAGTATAACATTCGGTACCGTGAAGTGGGATAACATTGATCTGTATGGGTTGCGTTCTAAGTTGATGCGTTTAAAGTTTTCTGTGAAAGAGATCAACAATAAACTAAATGGGATTTAATCATGGGGCTCCATTGTATGTTTTACCGTTTTTGGATGACAAATAAGTAGATTTAACTGCAAAAATATTACTTCATTTTTAAAGTATCCAATAAAAATTTTAAGAAGCAAACGGTCAATAAGTTGTACTGACTGATGTCAATAAATTGTGAGTGGCAAGGCGCCAACTTCAAGACATTTTTGGGGGGAGAAATTATCGAAAAAAAACTAGGTGCCTATAAAAAAATTCAATTCGGAATAATTAAAACGAAATCAAAAACATTAAAACAGTTCCATAGTTGGCATTCCATAGTGCCTCGCCCACCATAGTTTGTGCCTATGGTGAGTGGTTTTTGTGTTTACCATGTTCCAAAAAGCTAAATCATGTGAATCGGTGAATTGTTCCCATTCTAGAATAAAAAAACTGTTTTTTGTGAAATAACTGGTATTTTCAATTGATTGTCTACATTTAGGCGTGATGCTATCCTGAAATAATTTTCATATTTTCTGTGCAAATTACATTTCATTTAAAAATTTTAGGGAAAAATTTTTTTAGAGAGTAAAAAAAAATTCTAAAAATTTTTTTTATAATTTTTTTTTGAAATTGTGTGTTTTTTTTTTTTATCCCCCCATCTTTTTATGTAAAATTATTTTTTTTAATTATATTGTTGTTTTATTAAAAAAAAAAAAAAAAAAAAAAAAAAAAAAGGAGTGTTGCTGCTAGCACTGCCCCGCGGTGTAACCGCAACCGAACAACGGGGTCACTCCAACTGAGTGATGGTGACAAGCCGGCTCTAGAGAAGTCCGATATGTCAAACGGTGAAGACTGAGTGAAGAGGAAGAAAGATTCACTTTGGAATTGTATCGCTAGTGAAGAAAAAGGCATGCAAGTGTAAATCATCTAAAATTAATTTTATTCAATTAATTTCCTACAATTTACTTCCAGTTTACCTTTGAAAAATTACCGAAGAGTTAAAAATTTAGTAATCTAGTTATCACAGTAGTTATCACAATAGTTATCACAGTAAGTTACCTTAAAATCTAGTAGTTCTAAATATAACCTTAAACCTACCATCACAGATACGTAGACAGGAGTTGTAGACAGGGAATCTGAAGCTCATCCTTAACACGTCTAAAACCGAAATTTGTAAGTTGTAAATTTATATTTCACCACTGAATTACCTATGAACAAAATAAATTCCAGCTTAAAGCTGTTTCGCACCCATTCCTGGAGTTAGCGGTCTGCTCGGAGAATTCGGTCTTTTGTTCCTGGAACAAAATCTTTAAGAAATTTCGCGATGAGCAACACAATGAAGGACAGGTCCCCAACTTCGCTAAATGCTACACGAGAGGGAGGCTGCGCTGGCTGCTCGCGCCCCGAATCGTATGACGACTTCGTCCAGTGCGACCAGTGCGACAGCTGGTGGCACATGAACTGTGCAGGAGTGACAAAGTCTATAGCGGAACGACCATGGACCTGCCGTAATTGTTTACCCTTGAGCATACCAACATCCGGTGGTAGCTCTGCCCGTATCACCCTTCAGCTGAAGCAACTTGAAGAAGAACGCGCAATCCAGCAGCGCGAATGGGAGGCTGAGAAACGGGCGTTAGAAGCAGAACGTAAGGCTATGCAAGAAAAATACAGGCTGCTAGAGGAGCAACTAGCGGAAAGGATGAACTCAAATGCGAGCAAACGCAGCCAGGTGAGTCAGCGGGCCAGCATGCGGCGAGTAAGTGCTTGGATCGAAAATGCCACCGAAAACCAAGAGGTGGAAGGTGCCACCGGTGGCGTGGCCGCCATAGAACCGTCAACATCAATGGGGCAGCCTAAAATAGATGGTGAAACTGGAAGTAAGGTCGTATTGCCCGATATCCAAACGGCTGCTGAAATCGGTAACCAACAGATCCCTGCGGGTCAATCAGCAGTTCAACAAAATTCACCGATGCAGTTAGCGTGGGTGGCTCTGCCAACCAAGCGGCCCCGTATCGAAGAGAGTCAGCGTAAGATTACTGGCGCCATTCCCAAAACTATTCCGAATGTTCGGAAAACTATCGTCGATGGTTGTGTGAGAAAGACCGTAGGTAAAATTATCCCCTCTGAGCCCCCCGTACTGCCACCAGGTAAGCCAGTAGTCAGTAATAAGACGAACAGGAAGCTTCCTGCCCAGCCGTGTAACGATTCATTTGAAGATTTGCTAGCTAGATTAGGTTCAATTAGTGTGTCTCCTAACTTTGAGAGTTCACTACCAAAATTATCAACTGATCCTGTAATGCAAGGCCATGTTGTACATAACGTTCCTTTCTCTTCAATCCCGGGAAGGAACGAAAATTTCTTTGCTCCCCGAGCAACTACAGGATCACATGTCAATAATACGCAGTCAAATACACATCACAATACTGTGGCACTAAACGTGCCTGGTCAATCCCTTTCCCCCTCGCAGCTGGCCGCGCGACAAGTAATGCCGCGCGATTTACCCCCCTTTGCCGGTGACCCCGCGGATTGGCCGATTTTTATCAGTGCTTTCGAGAACACAACCGGAGCGTGTGGTTACTCAAACGTCGAGAATCTTGCGAGATTACAACGGTGCTTAAAAGGAGTGGCATATGAATCTGTTAGGAGCCGTCTTCTTCTTCCGGAATCAGTGTCACAAGTGATTAGTACTCTGAGACTTCTCTACGGTCGACCGGAATTGCTGATCAACGTGCTGCTGGAGAAGGTGCGGTCCACACCCGCCCCCAAGTCTGAAAAGCTCGAGACACTCATCGAATTCGGAATGGCGGTACAGAGTTTGTGCGATCATCTGGAAGCAGCGGGCCAGCAGCCCCACCTTTCGAACCCGTACTTACTGATGGAATTGGTGGAGAAACTTCCAGCGCACGTGAAGATGGAATGGGCGAACTATATGAAACGTCACCTTCAAGTGAATTTGAAAACATTCGGTGATTTCATGAGTGAAATAGTGATCTCTGCTAGCAAAGTGACACTATACACGGGTGGATGCGGAAAGCCAGGCACTACTGATAGGTCAAGGATGAAGACTAGAGGATCAATCAATGCACACGTAAGCGGACCGGAGTACCCGAGAGCGGAAGGCAAAAAATGTTGTGTTTGCGAAAGCCATGGACACAATGTTCGAGATTGTGACACATTCAAGGAACTTTCCATCGATGATCGTTGGAAAACTGTACAAAGTCATGAGCTCTGTCGCTGTTGCCTCAATGCGCATGGTCGAAGGAGTTGTCGCAGCGCTATCCAGTGTGGAATTGATGGATGTACATACCGACATCACCATCTACTACATTCCCATCACAGTAACCAAACATCGCGTGCACTAGGTTTCAACGTAGAAACGGCTGGAAATCATACGCATCGTACGGTGGGCAAATCGGTACTTTTCCGCATCTTGCCTGTAACGCTTCACGGACCTCTGAAGACAGTGAGGACATATGCTTTTCTAGACGATGGGTCGCAACTTACCCTCATCGAAGAACAACTCGCCGAGGATCTCGGAGTTAGAGGCAGAATTGCTCCACTCTGTCTAACGTGGACAGGGAACGTCTCCCGGATGGAAGCGAATTCCAAACAGTTGCAGTTGATGGTGTCAAGTACAGAGGGAAAAAATGCATTGACTCTACACGATGTACGTACGGTAAAAAGGCTTGCACTACCAGGACAGACTCTACGTATCAATGATCTCGAAAACGCCTTTAAACATCTGAGAGGATTGCCGATTGACGGTTATGAAGACGCCGTACCACGTTTGCTGATAGGCGTTAACAATTTGCATCTTACCGTTCCGTTGAAAGTCAAAGAAGGGCTTGTTAATGAACCGGTCGCCGTAAAAACCCGCTTGGGATGGTGTGTGTATGGAGGAAGCGGCAGTTCGTCGAAGCACTCACTTAACGTCCATGCCTGTGAGTGCACGAGCAACCGCGATCTTCACGAGCTGGTGAAAGATTATTTCACTCTGGATGACATCGGAACTAAACCAACAGACGAATTAATCTCTACCGAAGACAAAAGAGCTCAGCGAATATTGCAAGATACAACGTTGCGTGTAGGCGACAGATACGAGACTGGATTGCTGTGGAAGTATGACGAATTCGAACTTCCAGATAGTTATGGTATGGCCCTGCGAAGGATGGAGTGCCTGGAGCGGCGAATGAGCAAGAATCCGGCTTTAAAGAAGAATTTGAATCGCCAGATACAAGAATACCAACAGAAAGGTTATGCCCATCGGATCAGTAGTGATGAAATTAAATCAGCCAATCTCAAGCGCGTTTGGTACCTACCACTCGGAGTAGTGATTAATCCGAAGAAGCCAGAGAAGGTGCGTCTAATCTGGGATGCAGCAGCAATGGTCAATGGAATGTCACTTAACTCAATGCTGCTTAAGGGTCCGGATCAGTTGGCGTCACTAACAGGAGTTTTATCTAGGTTTCGTCAATATACGGTGGCAGTATCAGCAGACATTAGGGAGATGTTCCACCAGATAAAAATCCGAGAAGACGACCGCCAGTCCCAACGTTTTTTGTGGCGGGAAGATCCCTCGAAGCCTGCTGAGATCTATGTTATGGATGTAGCAACATTTGGCTCCACTTGTTCCCCAGCGTCCGCACAGTACGTCAAGAACCGGAACGCCGCGGAATTCACCGAAGAGTTCCCCAAAGCTGCGAATGAAATAATCGAGAACACCTACGTCGACGACTATTTAGCAAGTTTTCAGTCGGAAGAAGAAGCGGCAGAGATCGCCAGTATGGTCAAGGCGATACAGCTTAGTGGAGGTTTCTCTCTACGGAACTGGCAATCCAACAGCTACCACATAATCCAGAACTTAGGAGAACAGTTGGAATCTAACCCGAAACATCTATTCTTGGATAAGAGTCAGAAGTTCGAGCGAGTGCTAGGTATGCTCTGGCTTACGAAAGAAGACGTGCTTAGTTTTTGCATGCAGATGAAAGATGACATCCTCCAAATCCTCCACAATGACTTACGTCCAACAAAAAGGCAAGTTCTACGGTGTTTGATGAGCTTCTTCGATCCGTTAGGCTTATTGGGATTTCTCCTAGTCCACGGGAAAATATTGTTGCAGGATGTCTGGCGAGCTGGAATTGAATGGGATCAAGAAGTGGAAGAGGAGCATTGGGAACATTGGCGAAGATGGACTTCGCTGGTGCGGCAAGTATCTGACCTAAGAATACCTCGGTGCTATTTCGCTAACGCCATGGGACAACACTACAACCGACTGCAGTTACACGTATTTGTGGACGCGAGTGAGGCCGCATACGCTGCGGTAGCCTATTTCCGGATTGTTGACCCGAGTGGGATGGTGCGATGTGCATTGGTGGCAGCCAAAACTAAAGTTGCCCCACTGAAGCCATTGTCTATACCTCGTCTAGAACTACAGGCGGCCGTACTCGGCACCCGACTGATGCGGTTCGTTCTAGAATCTCATTCCGTATCGGTAACGGAACGGTATATGTGGTCAGATTCGTCTACGGTTCTTTCGTGGCTTAAAGCGGATCCCCGAAAGTATAAGCAGTACGTCGCTTGTAGGATTGGTGAAATTCTGGCGGAAACCGAAACAAACGAGTGGAGGTGGGTACCTACGAAGTTAAACCCGGCGGACTTAGCGACGAAATGGGGAAGTCGTCCATCACTAGATGTTGGAGGTATATGGTTCACAGGACCAGAGTATCTGCTGAAACCGGTTGAACAGTGGCCGATACAGAATATTTCGCGACAGAGAGTTGAAGAGGAATTACGCGTATGTAATGTTCATTACGAAGCTTCCATACGACAGCCCATCATCGATTACAATCGGTTTTCCAAGTGGGAGAGACTACAGCGTAGTATAGCCTACGTCCATAGATTTGTGGGAAACCTAAAACGGATGACGCAAGGTGCTACGATAAATGTTGGTTACCTCACTCAAGAAGAACTACGGCAAGCGGAACAGACCCTGATCATGCAATCCCAATGGCAGGAGTACCCGGCGGAAATGGCAGTACTGTATCATAACCGCGACTGTCTGGAAACAGAGAAGACGAGCGTAGATAGGCGTAGTGCGTTGTATCGATTGACACCGTTCGCTGATAAAGATGGGGTTCTACGAATAGACGGAAGGATAGGGGCGGCTAAGCATGTTTGTATGGACACGAAATTTCCAGTTATCCTTCCGAGAAAACATCGTATCACGGAGCTCATCGTGGATATGTTCCATCGGAAGTTCCAGCACGTCAACCAGGAGACAGTGGTTAATGAGATTCGACAGCGTTATTATGTGGCGCGACTCAGGGTAGTTGTCCGGAAGGCTACCAAGAATTGCGTTGTTTGTAAAGTACGAAGAGCAGTCCCTCACATCCCACGCATGGCTTCACTACCGCCAGCCCGACTAGCGTCGTTTGTTCGGCCTTTCACGTATGTCGGACTGGATTACTTCGGACCTTTGGCAGTCAAAGTTGGGCGCGGCAACGTCAAAAGATGGATAGCTCTCATAACGTGTCTTACAATTCGGGCCGTGCATTGTGAGGTAGTATATAGTCTCTCAACAGATGCATGCATCAAGGCGATTCGTCGGTTTGTGTGTCGTCGCGGGGCACCAGCGGAAATATACACGGATAACGGAACGAACTTCCAAGGCACTGAACGGAAGTTGATGCAAGAAATGCAGAAAGGCATAGCCGCAACTCTGACCAGTACCACGACTAAATGGTTCTTCATTCCTCCCTCGTCTCCCCATATGGGTGGAGCGTGGGAACGTATGGTGCGTTCAGTAAAACAGGCTATGATGGGTGCCTACCGCTGCGACAGAAAGCTTGATGACGAATCTCTACTTACCTTTGTCATCGAAGCGGAAAGTATCGTCAATAGTCGACCCCTGACCTATCTTCCTTTGGACGCTGCGGAGAACGAGGCGTTAACCCCTAACCACTTCCTACTGGGAAGTTCCAGTGGAGTACGGCAACCTGTAGCGGAACCTACCAGTAGCTCGGCAGCCATAAGGAATTCGTTGGACATGATAAAACATCAGCTAGATTGCTTTTGGAAACGATGGATTAAGGAGATGTTACCTACACTAACGAAAAGAACCAAGTGGTTTGGTGAGGAGAAGGCGATAGCAGAAGGAGACCTGGTGCTAATTGTGGACGAAGGAAGCAGAAACAGCTGGATCAGGGGACGAGTATTGGAAATCATACCAGGGGAGGACGGTCGAATCCGACAAGCCATTGTGAAAACTGCGAGGGGACGTCTGCGTAGATCTGTAGCTAAGCTAGCAATCTTAGAGGTCTTGAATGGTGGTAAAACTGGAACTGGTGGCCAGTGTTACGGGGGGGAGGATGTTGCTGCTAGCACTGCCCCGCGGTGTAACCGCAACCGAACAACGGGGTCACTCCAACTGAGTGATGGTGACAAGCCGGCTCTAGAGAAGTCCGATATGTCAAACGGTGAAGACTGAGTGAAGAGGAAGAAAGATTCACTTTGGAATTGTATCGCTAGTGAAGAAAAAGGCATGCAAGTGTAAATCATCTAAAATTAATTTTATTCAATTAATTTCCTACAATTTACTTCCAGTTTACCTTTGAAAAATTACCGAAGAGTTAAAAATTTAGTAATCTAGTTATCACAGTAGTTATCACAATAGTTATCACAGTAAGTTACCTTAAAATCTAGTAGTTCTAAATATAACCTTAAACCTACCATCACAGATACGTAGACAGGAGTTGTAGACAGGGAATCTGAAGCTCATCCTTAACACGTCTAAAACCGAAATTTGTAAGTTGTAAATTTATATTTCACCACTGAATTACCTATGAACAAAATAAATTCCAGCTTAAAGCTGTTTCGCACCCATTCCTGGAGTTAGCGGTCTGCTCGGAGAATTCGGTCTTTTGTTCCTGGAACATGATACCTCAAAGCATCAACGCAACCGATCAATTATTTGCTGTAGCAAATGCTTTCAATTTTAACTAATACCCCTAGCCTGAATTCTCTAATATCAAAGCAAATATCTATTTAAGTTCCCTATAAGGTTGGCAAATAGGAATGATGGATGCGAGAGGCCTTCCGGCAGTTAACCGGAACATTCGCCATGGCGGACGAAAACATGCGTGTAGGCATGTTTTTGAGTTCTTTCTTCGTTTTATTTATCAATTCCTCCTCAGTTTTCGCGACAAAATTGTTGGAGTAGATCTTCCACTTCAGGTTTGCCCAGAAATTCTCGATGGGACGCAGCTGGCGGACGTTGGGTGGGTTCGCCGACTTGGGCGACCACATCGTTATTCAGCCGCTTCATCTCCTCCAACGATCACTTCGAGTAGTGGGTCGACGCCAGATCCTACCAGAACACCGCGTCTTCGCCCTTATGGTATTTCTTAATGAACGACGCAACTCCCGACAGGCATTTCGTACCATAAATTTCTCCGTTCACGGCCAGTCCGGAGCGAAAGAAGAGCGGCTTTGACATCCCCTTCTCGCTGATTGTCAGCCACAGCAGCACCTTCTTTGGGAACTTGGTGTGTGAAATTAACTTCACCTCGAAGTGCCCTGCCAGTCGTTGCCATCTAGGGTGAGATAGGTCTCGTCGTCCATCACCACCGCCACGTCGCAATTTGCCGGGAAAATCGAGTTGACCATCTTATTCAGCCGCTGCCGCTGCGTCATTGCCTGCAGCTCCGAAACCAGTGGACGCGACTTCCACTTCCTGACATGTATGTTCATGTTCGCCAGGTACTTTTTCACTGTTTGGCCGGTTCAACCGACCTCCCCGACAAGCGCACGCAGCGATGTAGCCACTTTTCCCTCGGTCTTCCTCTTCAGCATCCTTCTTGTCGCTCAGAGTCGTTGGCCGTCCGGAACCGGGCTTTCTTTCGATGCTCTGATTGTTGTCTAATAGTGCCAAAATGTTGTAGACGCCGGAACGGGCGTATCTGGCGTCCACAAAGTGCCGCACGATGTCCGTTTTCGACGCGGTGCCGTTCTTTGAACACGCACACTTCTGAACGGAGTTGCTTCACTGTTTTTGCCATCACGGTTAGAGTTCAACTGATAGAGCTGTCAAATTTTGTCTGCTGACTCATGGGTTACTATGATTGATGCTGCATGGGTTTCGTCAGTGCGGGAGAAGGTAAATCACTAAGCTTGGGACTGAGCTTGGGACCGGTGTGCTAGTACTTCCTGAGCCAAAAAATATATTCATTTTCTTCATGACTTCCAGCCGCTGGTACAGTAGTAGACTGAAACCTTATCCATGGCCGATAAAAAGATGGACTTCGGCAGCCCTTTTTTGGTCTTAGCTTCTTCGTTCTGGCCACGAAATTATTTGAATTCCTCCATTTAAGGATCAACCAAACATTTTTTTCTGTCGCAGCTGAAGGGAATTGGGAGTGTTGGCGGTCTTCAATACAACGTTTATCTTCAGTTGGTACATCTCCTCCATTGAACTTTTTACAGAATGGGCCTAGGTCAGGGAAGGAATTTCGTACTGTGTATTTCCGCGTTCTAAAACGTTCCGCACCATATTTAAGGTATAAAAAGCCAAAATAATATCCCTCTATTACACCTTACGGTAATAAATCTACATGCAAACTTGTGCAAAGTAGAATTTTCGGCAATTCTTCCATTCGACGAAAACGGCAGCAAAGAAAAAAACAAAGGAATGCAAAAAAAACTTTAACTCAATTTAACTTTAACTTCAAACTTGAGAAAACTTCAGATAACTATAAAATTGTCCAAAGAGAAAAGAAAATACGTAGCATAGTTACGGAAGGTTAAGAAAATGAGCGAAAGTTAAGCATTGTGCAAAGTAGAATTTTCGGCAATTCCTACGTCATCAGCTGTACCTTGTAGTTTTTTCAGGGTTGCTACTGTTGACGATACACAGAAGGATTAATCACCTGGTGGCAGGGTAATCGCATGCAGAATCACAAACACAGTCCATTTTTTCAATGCATTATTCGTTAATTGCTACAAAATAAGAAAGACCGCAACAATATGTGCAAATTTGAAAAGGCCGAGACTCCTTAAAAAATAATAGGTTCTCCATAAAGTTTGTGACAGTTGAAAAACAGAACAAGTTAATGAATAAGGATCTCGAAGCCACTTTATTAGTCGAGGCGCCCACTGATGAGGCGGAGGTGTGGCATCTGCTAGCATATCAAAACATCTTGTCGACATTCGCCTCACGCCTCAAGGCTTTGACCCGATGTTTTTACATGTCTTGTGATGCCACATGACGGCCACATCAGTGGGCGCCTCGTCTTGAAGAGTATGAGTTTACCTTATTTTTGCGAAATAACGATATACTCCACTCACACATATTTTTTACGCATATTTTCGACAAAATCCTCAATACAGACAAACTTTATGAAAAACCGACCAAACCGACCGGACGGCCAACGTTGCTCCAGTTTCGATTTGTGTGAGCATAGTGAAAGGCCAGATCATGTTATAGTTGAATGAATTCAGGTTATTTTTACTTGGTTCTCGTTATTTTTCATCATCGTTGTTGTCCTTGTTTTGCTGCGGGGATTATCGGACCTCGGTGGACCCATTATTGCAGGCAACGACGTAATAAGATCTGAATGGAAATGTGCAGAAGGGGCCCAAATTTAGGTCCGTCATCGGCTGTATCGGGTGGGGTTTGGCAGTTGGCATCACCAGCATCGCCATTATCGTAATCGTTTCGTTCGGCAGGTAATTTTCACTTCGCACACCGTTATTATGGGCAGTTGGTCCGTTTCGAAATTCGCCTCGAATTACTCTATTTTATAATCATTATGAGAAAAGGTTTTATTGAAGTGACCCTTTTTTCTCTCTTTTGTGTACCAAAGGTATGCTGAAAGTCAAAATAACAATTGTTTAATCAAAGACAAAGAGAAATGAGTACCATATACAGACTCAAAAAACAATGTTTCGCAAAAGTGTTGAATTGTTTTAGATGATACTCCCTACATCCAACGGAATGTGGATGGTCAGAATTGAAGTTTATTTTGAGCCCTTCGCTCTTGTCCATACAACGAACCTTGGAACCTGTATCCGGAACCACCGGAATACTTTCAAAGCTTATCAATGCACACTGGGCCAGGAGACGAAATTAGCAAGACAAAACCTCTAGCGCTTTGAGCATGCATTTTATCAAGATGATTGCTTCAGCATTGTTGCTCAGTTTTATCTGCGCCACAATTTGGTAATAAAAATTAGTTCCAATTTTCACCGCAAGGGCGGCGCTGCGATACTAACTTTTTTATTTCGCCTTCTAGCGGTTTGATGTCTTCGGCAAAGTTGTAGAGCATAAAATAATTCCACCAACAGATTGCCGAAGACATCAAAGTTCTATGTCTACAAATAACAAAGTTACGATTAGTTTTGTAAAATTTAACTGAAATTTACATTTTTTCTACTAATTTTCATATTTTCGTCAAATATGTTATTTTTGGTACCATTTATGTGTTGAACCTTATAATTTGCGTATGTTTTGGAAATGTTCGCATAGTTTTGGGACATAATAAGCGAAATATTAGCCAAAACTTTGAAAAATATCATGAATTTCAAAATTAATTTTCTCAAAAAATTGCAAGTTGTTGCAAAAAATTACTCATGTTTCAGAAAGTGCCATATGTGACCTTTCAATTCTGAAATTATGCCCGATACATATTTTGATATATTTGTGATATCTGGATTAATTATAATTAATATTTTTGATCTAGCAATTATTTTTTATTTTATATTTACTATTATTTGAACAGGTTTTGTACGGATTCTGGAAATTGATTTTTATCGGTTTGAGGAAACTGTTTTGTGAGTGTCATCACGGGGTCAGAGGTTAGCAAAAGTCTTCTAAATACATCTTCGATGTTCGCCAGGCGACTGAATTGTCGAGAATGGTGCTCCCGAAATTTTCTGATCGATTTGTTCCGACGCTCTTGTGCTTCTTCCGACAATAGTCCAATAGGAATTTCGCAATGACTTATTATTTCAGATCCATGTACCAAGATCCTGTGAACTGAAGGCGAAAGGGGATAATAATCATAATAATGGACATATAACTTTCTAGTTTCTTCTACATAGGTTTCGAATGATTTGACGTCGATTTCTAATTTCGATGATAGCGCGCAAAGAAGTGTAGCGACTCGACGAACGATGTCCACCTCAAGTCCTGTAATTCTTGCCGTTGTTTCTGGATCTTGAAAGAATCTTCTAGCAGTGTTGCCATCATTTGTGTTACCTGATGAAAAAATAAAGATAAAGGGATCTACTTCCCGATAAAGAAGAAAAATGCAGTTACCTCCGGATGGCAAAGGTTCACTTATTCTCAGCCCAATATTCTTAAATTCTTCTCTAATTGCACGTTGCCGTTCAAGAAAGGTTTCGTTTCCTTTATTTATACGCCATTTTTTGAGTGGGATTCTGTACGAAACATTAAGCAGAAGCTCCATACTTCTTATGTAAGCATGCAAAACAGGAATGGTTTCAATTTTATTGCGATCGTCACATATTTGGGCTTCGATGGGATTACTGAGTTTTTTGCCTGATGCTCCGCAAAGATTGCACGCCTGGGAACTTGTTCCTGTGAAGCTGTTAATAACTTTGCCATCGACCATACTCAAAATTAACTCAGAAGAAACATCTACAGAAATCCTATTTATCGTCAATGTGGTTGCTTTCAAATTTTGTATTTGTAACATCATACTCTCCACTTCTCGTTTGATAAGATCAGCAGTTTCTTTTTGAAAAACCATTTTGATGGGGCGGCACAAATTGATGGATGATGGACTGTTGTTGCTCCAAACTTCTTGTCGTTCGCCGGAGACTGCGTTAAAATATATTCGCAAAGGAACCAGGCAAATCAAAAAAATATGCGAGTCATTACATGATATAACATCATCGCCAACTTCTTCAAAAAATGTCATTTTATACCGTGAGTGGTTGCTTGAACCATCCAATCCCCATTTTAAAATAACACATAAATTTCCCTGTTTATGAATGTACGGTTCAATATATTTATTCAGTGTCATGAAGAGACGCTCTACCGTATGGTCAACAAGATTTTGAAGAGGAACTTCTGCGCATGATGGCCGAATGGAAATATCTGAAATACGTTCAAACATGCAAACTTTTAAAACTTTATTGTAAAGGTTATTATCATTTGCGTGCCCAATATAGTTTGCACATAAACTTTGATACAGCTCACATTCCGCCATGAAACAGCTTCCAATCAATTGGGAATTGTTCCAATTTTTAAATTTTTTGGTTTTATTAAAAATAATTTCGAAACTTTTGAGGAAATTTTTTTTTTTCAATTGGAGAGTTAAAGTAATTTTGAAATAATTTAGAATTATTAAAAAAGCGACTCAAAACCACCACAAAATCCAAAACTTGAAAGAATTATCGATCTATTGGAAGCTGTTTAGACAAGAACATAATTAAATGAATTTGTGCTTACCACGTGGATAACAAGTACTTTTATTATCGCGGATGTCATTGTATGCTGGATAAATGTCATATCCTTTTTTTAGCGTCATGTTCCTTATGTTTTGGTACTGTTGTTTTGTTAGATCGTTTTCACATAAAAACCTCAATGCATCGTCGACTGTAAAACGTTTTATCTCTGGTTCAACAGATAGAGCAAGTTTTTTGAAACGGGAAGCTTTCTCAGGAAATGCAAATAGGTGCTCGACAACCCATGCAACGGAACGATATCCATCAGTCCTTAATGCCGTTACCGTGGCTGAAACCAATTCTGCTGTGGTGTGTTTTTCTCGCAAATCTTTGGTTTTACGGAGCCTGGTCCTAGGGGTTTCTGCACCAAAAGATATTTTCTTCCTTCCACCAACATTTTTCTTCGGAATATTATTCAAAATTTTAAAGTTTGAATCCAGCCATTTTGAATGTTTCAGGAAAAACAAACTCTTTATGCGGTGGCACTTTGCGTATCGTGATTCAATATTTGATAGTAGCAAACGTAGTGAGTTTTGAACGGAATCAGAAAACATTTTATTATCAGGACATGTTATTTTCTTCTTCACATACGATGCCACATCACCAAGTGGAAGATTCTGTAGGAATAATTCTACTATTTCTCGTACGCGAATACTGCACGCTAATAATAAAATTACTTGAATGAATTCCTACTGGATTAATAAAAATAACCTACCTTGAGCCATAGTGATCTGTAGAAGGCACCAACCACAAACTAGAAGTAATCTGCCGAAAGAACCGAAAGGGTAAACCAGCGCTTCCAAACGGTTGATAACTACACAATTATTATGACATTTGACGTTTGAGATTTGAAGTTTTGAGGCGTATTCAAATGTAATGGGGAAAGTCGTGGTTGCTTTGATATTTCATCAACATCCGTGCACTCATGGACATAGAAAAAATTACTGTGAGGCACGTTTTCAATATTCTCGTGGAAATGAGTGAGGCAACACCAAAACACGGCTAACAATAATATCAAAAAGGCAATAGAATTATGGCAGCGTGCACAGGCTCATGCTTCAACATTTGCTTCGATGATGACCCCTTGGTTTTGACAGTGAAGTAAACAAGTATGTGTGTCAGCGATCAATCGTATTCGTCGACACACGAATACAAGTGCAGAGGAATACTTATTTTCAATTGACTTTTATAGCACACTATCTTTTACAGATTAAAAATAAAGATATTCGAGGTGAAAAAATAATTCCATTTGACATGTTGACATGAAAACATATCAGATTTTGTACAATGGAATGCATATGTATGTATACGCAAAAAGCAATCAATTATAGCATTGAGTTCGGGCTAAAATCATCAAAAGTTTAAAATACGATATCTCAAATATATCAAAATATGTATCGGGCATAATTTCAGAATTGAAATGTCACATATGGTACTTTCTGAAACATGAGTAATTTTTTGCAACAACTTGCAATTTTTTGAGAAAATTAATTTTGAAATTCATGATATTTTTCAAAGTTTTGGCTAATATTTCGCTTGTTATGTCCCAAAACTATGCGAACATTTCCAAAACATACGCAAATTATAAGGTTCAACACATAAATGTTACCAAAAATAACATATTTGACGAAAATATGAAAATTAGTAGAAAAAATGTAAATTTCAGTTAAATTTTACAAAACTAATCGTAACTTTGTTATTTGTAGACATAGAACTTTGATGTCTTCGGCAAACTTTCTTATTATTTTATGCTCTACAACGAAGACATCAAACCGCTAGAAGGCGAAATGAAAAAGTTAGTATTGGAAAATTGGAACTAATTTTTATTACCAAATTGTGGCGCAGATAAAACTGAGCAACAATGCTGAAGCAATCATCTTGATAAAATGCATGCTCAAAGCGCTAGAGGTTTTGTCTTGCTAATTTCGTCTCCTGGCCCACTGTGCAATGGCTATGTGAGCACACGTCCATTGTGAAAATATCACATCAAGTAGTTTTTCCACCTGCTGCAGAGGATCGTGTGCCTGGAGGTCACATTGAGAATTTAGCGATTCACATTAGGTTCGCAGTTGCAGTGCGCTTTGGGTCTAGGGCAAGCCACCCTAATAACATGGATGGACATTACGGGAATTAGAGGCAAAATACATGTTTTGTCTTTTGTTGTTGTTATGATATGATAGTATATTATTGCATAAAAATTAGTTTAAGGTTATCGAAATTTGGGATGTACTGTCTTTTGCATGATGTATTTCTGGTCTTCCATCAGGTCATCAGGTATTGTTCAAATAATTTAAAATTCAAAATTCATTTTGCTTTCTGATGGCTGTCATACATTGTCTAAATTTTCTGGTTCATAATTGATGCGCAAGTTTGTCTACAACAAAACAGCAGGCGGCACACATGTAATTTTCTGTTCATATTATAAAGGGTGCTTCGATCAAAATTTGGTCGACTTAAACTTCATGCATTCCCTTTCATCGTGCATTAAAAAACTACAAGGTACAGCCCAATGGGGTTGTGCGCAAAGGTGACGTAGGACTACGCAGCAATCTAATTCCCATACACGCCAGGGCCATCCGCTAATTGATTTAAGTCAGTCCTGAAAAGGGCCAAGCACATTCTATTGTACACTCTTTAGAAAGCATTTGGTGGCTCTTAATTATGATACGGCCCCGGTTGTATTTTCTACGATGGTTGAGATGGCCACTATCTTTAACGCGTGAAGATACTTATGGATCTGTTGGTACATTGGTTGTTCAACGCACTTAGCCATTTACTCCGGGACGACTCTTTTAAAGCAATGCCATGTTCAGCCTGGGCGCGGTAATCGAAATTTCAAACAGCACAAGAGAAAAATTCACCCAAACGAACTCTTCAGTTGGCAAATTGATTTGGTCGTCCTGAAAAGGACGGATTTAGTTGACGGGCAGAAACATGGTTCGCGATTAAACTTGGGCTTTTTTCTAGGAATTCTTGGTTCAGTTCATCTCTTCATTGCGGGTGGCCATCTGCAGGTGACGTGAGATGATTGATTCTTGTCTCGTAGTCAAGGGCGGCTTTTTCCCGCCAACTTGTAGGCTTCAGCAGCCATGTTTCTCGCAGCGAGGTTGACGGGAGCATCGGCAACAACAGCCAACTGCACCAACGCCTCTCTGGGCAGCGACTGCCCGTCCAACTGCAGATCCTACTATGCACAGCTCCACGACCGCCGGAAAACTAAATCAAAATGCGAAGGTGTACCCCTTATATAACATTCATGGCTGCCTAGGAGACGTTCCTTACTTAAATATGAAGTCTGTGCGCGGAAAGTACTGTGCATTTGGTAAATTTACTCTGAAAAATCGATATTATAAGACATCACTTCATATTTGCGTAAATTTTATTAACTGCATGTTAAAAATCAACAGTTTGAAATATTTAAATCGAAGCGTAGACAATGTTCCGATCGATTGGTGCAAACATTTTGGAAATCAATCGTGGAATGACTTAGTTATTAACGTTCAAAACCTATATATTTTTCGTGACGCTCCAAATTTTCGCAATTCGAACGTGTACTCTAGTATTGAAAACACAGACGTAGTCCTACGTCAAAAACTGAAATACTTTTTTAAACTATCACTAGTAAACGCGAGCAAATTCCGTTAAATTCCACTATAGATAGCTTATCTTTTGACAGATAGGCCTATTTCGGCTGCGACTTAGACTTCTTCAGTGTAGAGTGCTCGACTGAAGGAGAACATCGCAGTAGGTCTAGTATTTATAGTAGATTTTTGTGTACCTAAAATGCGTGTGGTGTTTTCGTTCGTTATACCTAAGAGATGCTTCTGTCAAGTGAACTTGTTTTGTGTTTAGGTATCTTAAAAACTATAAATTCCTACTTGATCGGTAGGTTGTCACTTGTTGTTGTGTCGTGTGTTGTGTAGGTATGTTTTGTAGGTAAAAAGGTTTTGAAAAAACAGCTATGAATATCAATTTAGTAAGGTAGTTTATTGTTATTGTGTTGTGTGGTGTGTTGTTTTTGAGATGAAGGTATATATTTAAACAGCCACAAATACACGTTTCCTTGATCTTTGTTAAGTAATTTTTTGGAATTTTGATTGTGAATTTCTACGCTCTCTGCTTGATATAATTTTAAATTTCATTCATAAATGTTTTAAGAATTTTGCGTTCTGGCAAGTATCAAGAAATTCACGGACAATGCTTTGATTCTTGAAAATTATATTCAGAAGTAACATACTCACATTAAAACCAAACGTCCCTTCCCACGGCTGCCAAATAATTTCCAAGAAGCGAATCATAGAATGTTCTAAGATACTTACTGGGGGTGCGACACATCTAAATCCAGATTCAAGATGATCGAAAAATCCCACGCTAGCGAATCAATCTTTGAAAAATCTTGTTTCAGCTTGTGAATCTTAATCCACCAACTTGCATCGTGCTGCATCTCTTTGCAGTAAATCTTTAAAATCTTCATCAATCTACTGAACGTGCGCATTTCGCACAAAAGTAAAAAAAAAAAAAAATACAAGGTTCAGCCCAATGGGGTTGTACGCAAAGGTAACGTAGGACTATGTAGCAATGTGCAATCGAATTCGCCTCCAGTCGCCCAATTGTTTAAAGGGTTTTAGACAGGGCTTTCCGATTTTGGGTGTCACTGAATAGATCACATGCTTGCGTTTGCCTGTGAACATACAGGAGTCATTTACTACACTGGCGCAAATGCGTTTCACCGAACGATGCGGATCACGACACAAAAGGAGACGGAAAAAGCTTGTCTCAGCGTTGGAATCGATTATACATGAGTCGTTGCCCACTTGAGTCATTTGGTATACGAACACTGATCCATTAACATTCTGTGTATGTAGATGATTCTGAATATGATGGCTCGGCAGATGTTACAGCAAGTGAATATAACAAACGAAATCAATTTTTGTGCGCTGTAAAAGAACTAAAGGGTGTCCACGATGAAATTGCCACACACAAAATTGATTCGCAAAATTCGAGTTTTCATCCGATTGCCATCAAATTTTCAGGGATTGAGAAATAACTATTAAACTTCATTTTACCATTTTACTCATATTTTATTTACAGTCCATACGCAAATGCCCGCACCTTGGCCTTAACCCCGGCCATAAGATTCTGCAAAACCTGTGAATCAACCGTTTTTTGCATGTAAACCCATACTTTCTTCAGTTCCTCGACTGTCTTCACTACCTTAGGTCGTTTAAGAAGGTGCTGCTTCATAATCGCCCAGTACTTCTCGATGGGGCGGAGCTCCGGAGTGTTGGGAGGGTTGAACATTTTCGGCACGAAATTGACCTTATTGTCCGCATACCACTTCAGCACGTCCTTGGAGTAGTGGCATGAGGCCAAATCCGGCCAGAAGATTGTTGGGACGCTGTGGGCCTTCAGGAGAGGCAGCAGCCGCTTCTGGAGGCACTCTTTTATGTACACCTGTCCGTTCATCGTGTCCTGGGTCACGAAAGGTGCACTCCGCTTCCCGCACGTGCAGATGGCTTGCCAAACCAGGAATTTCTTCGCAAATTTGGACATCTTCTGAGTGCGGACATGCTCCGGAACGCTGAACTTATCCTTGGTCGTGAAAAACAGGTTGCCGGGGATCTGTTTGAAGTCGGCCTTCACATATGTTTCGTCGTCCATGATGCAGCCATCAACTTTCGTCAGCATGTTGAGGTACAACTTCCTGGCACGGGTTTTGGCGAACTTGTTCTGCTTCTCGTCGCGATTAGGGGCCTTTTGTACCTTGAACGTTCAAAGCCCAGCCTTAGTTTTGGCCTTCTGGACAAAACTTCGGCTTAGGTGCAGCTTCTTAGCCACATCCCGAACGGAGGCGTTCGGATTTCGGTTGAAGGCCCCAACTACGCGGTTGTGATTTTTGGTGTTGTACGGAATACTTTTTCCTTCACTTCTGGGCTTCCGATCGGTGGTCAACCGTTCCTCGAACCGCTTAATCACTCGCGACACCGTGGAATTCGCGATTCCCAACGTTTTAGCGATGGAACGATGCGAGAGATTCTTGTTCTCGTGATGAATGCGCAAGATTTTATCACGCACGAGCTGTTCTTTCGACTCCATTTCCGCGAGTTTTGATCACAGACTTCACAGACTTGATCACTTTAAAACTTGCAGGATGTAAATAATGCACTATGAACTAAATCCACCCAAATTTTCATTAAATTCTACCCAACGGTTAAAAAGTTAGAGCAATTTCATAGTGTGGCAATTTCATCGTGGACACCCTTTAAGAAAGCCATTGCCAAACGTTCCTAAAATGAATTTTAAAAAGAACGCAAAAGAAATCGTTTCTGACCATATTTCACGAGGCTGCTCTAGTTTTTCATTTCTTCATACAAATTTCAGATTTAATAATTGCCAAACATCACCTTTTTGTCATCAAATGACCCTATGTAGCCCTCAAACAACTAGCCATAATCAATTGGACTAAGAGTGTTTCAATAAATATCAGAACAGCTTTCAGTATGTAATCTTTAGCTTTCTTAGGAACACACCCTTTGATTTTAAAATTTTGATTATAAATAACGTTACCTAGAACCGGAAAGTTAGTTGTCAGTCGGTCAAAAAACTCGCGAGCATCACGAACAAAACCTGAATTAGTTCCATGAAAGGGCTCCATCTGGTAGCGTTCGGTACCGGAGGATACTTCTGTTGGTTAAGCTTGAATGCATCTTTGTATTCAGTTCTTCTGTACGATTTTATGATTCTCACAATTTCAGTTATCGTCGTAAGAGCATCGCGTGTTGCGTCCGTAACTCCCAAATCAAGTTGGTCAGGTAGTTTGTAGTTCATAATAGTGTAATATCAAATTGCATAAATACTCAGAGTCCTTTTACACAAGTCGGTGTTTTTGATAAACTGGACCGCAGCATGCTGGGCGTCAAGCATGCTGCGGTTCCTCTTCGTGACAATATCATATTTAAGCGATAGCATGTGACCACGCACTTCGTTGTTTATATTACATCGATATTATCTCGTACGCGACCGACGAGTTGTGGCATATTGTTGTTAATTGGCGTCATTTTGAAGGCGGCTAGCTGGTGATCAAGAATGTCCCGCATTCCTTCCCAGGACAGACATTTGAACGGCAATCCGTGCTTTGTTACCAATTTAATTGCACCTCCAACGACACTTTTTCTACTAATTCTCAGCACAGCACAGTCTTCCGAGTCAGCTGGTGATTTCGCAAGCTTCTTGTTGCGTCTTCTTCGAGAATCGCCTCCCCCAGCTCCAACAGGTTATATACCTCGGGGTGGAAAGCGCCGATATGCCGGGCTAAGTTTCGCGGAATAAATTTGTTTTGAAAATATGAACACTTCTCTTCCGCCTCACAGTAATAAACGCCATCCTCATGTCTCGAAACACTTTCAATTTTTGCTTTAAGGGTTTGGTTACTTTTGTTACGCACTGGAGGCATGGTGGCTAATGCGGAAATATCACCGATCGAGAATTTTTGCAACCGTCCTGCACTCGGGAATTTAGATTTATTACTACGACAGGACACACTATCGTTCTGCCACACTGTTCGCCATGATCTTATGTATAAGGAAGCCCTGTCTCATATTTCTTACATCTAGCCCTCATTCGCCACATGATGACACTAAAGGTGGTCAAAATATACTACAGTAATTTGTTTAGTAAAATAGATATACGTGAGCGTGTATAGTATATGTATGATATAACTCATCCAATTAGATGAAACTCTGGAATAAGAATAGAATTAAAAAAAATTAATATATTTTGGTTAACTGTTCAGGCGGTATGCCCTTAATGCCGATACGAAGGTTTTGCTAAACGGCTCTGCTGGCCTCTGGATTCAAAAGAAACATCCGACTTAACTACCAACCGACTGATCGGTGTGAAATTGAACGACGTTGTTCAATTTCACGCGCGTGGCACTTATCAGCTCCCCAACGGTCTACTGTGGTTTAGGCTCGCCCTTTTCCCCGTAACGTAGAGAGTCGAAAAACGATCGATCGTCTTCACGGTGTCGTCAGAACAATCTCATCACCAAACTGATTGCCCTTGAGAACGTCTTTCCACAAACAGGATCTAAGCAGAGAAACAACTTATGCTGGAATTGCACACACACGGCGAATAAATCCTTCGGATGAATAATAAAACGCTCGTTCTTCCGATAACGTCTATATTTCTCGGATGGTGATTTGTAACTAACTTTACAGTATTGTTCTAGCTTGCTTTGATGGGCAATTGGGTTGGTTACAAACATGTGTTCGGGATCTAATGAGAGTGATTGTGTTGTATATAATTCTGTCTGTGTTGTATTTCATAGGTAAGCTATTGTAGTAGATTTTAGATCACTTTCGTTATTTTTAAAACAAATTAGGTATACAGTGCTCTATTTTTAGTACAATTCAATTTAAGCAAAATTCATTCGAGACAAAATTAAATTACAAGTAGATTAATTGAAATACCGAACATATACAAAAACGATATTACAGATGGTTTAACCAACAATCAATATGCAAGTATCGATTTGAAATTGATTCACTGTTGTAGAACCCCTTGGTCCGAAGTACACCTTGTAGCCAGCACCTTGCTATACATATTTGCGCCTTTGTTTCAATTTGCTGTGTTATTTTGACAGAATATTCGAGCGTGTGTTCGTGTGAGTTCATTATTAGGGGCGTATTATTAAGCTTGGGACCGTTTGTTTCTTATCGAATGGTATGGACTCTATCTATCGCACTAGAACGCAAGAAACACTTTTAAACACTGATTGGAAGATAATATTAACAACGAACTTCACACTTCACATGCCATCAAACAGAAATTATCGCATGCCATCAAACAGTGGACTGTGATTGCAAATAAGCACACATCAAACGACCCTTAGTGATTTGCATATCTGAATCATATTATGTAACATTTATAATGTATCGAATAATAAATATGATATACTCTCATGTTTGGATGAATTTTGAGTTTCGTTTGTGTGAAAGCATCCTCCCTTCCAGAGCATCCCCCCTTTCTCGAACAACAGTAGAAACATTTTTTGCCTTCAAAAACTTCGACATGCCAAATTTGGTTCCATTTGCTTAGTTAGTTCTCGAGTTATGCAAAAAATCCAGTTTCATTTGTATGGGAGCCCCCCATTCGGGAAGTGGGAGGGGTCTCGAACTACCAAATAATCATTTCTTGTCTTGAAAAACTTCCACATGTCAAATTTTATTCCATTTACTTGATTAGTTCTCGAGTTATCAGAAGTTTCTGTTTCATTTGTATGGGAGCCCACTCCCCCTTCTAGAGGTGGGAGGGGTCTCAATCTACCATAGAAACATTTCTTGCCTTCAAGTACTTCCACATGTCAAATTTGGTTTTATTTACTTGATTAGTTCTTGAGTTCTTAGAAGTTCCTGTTTCATTTGTATGGGAGCCCCCCCCCCCCCTTCAAAGCTGGGAGGGGTCTCAAATTGCCATAGAAACCTTTCTTGCCTTCAAAAACTTGCACATGCCAAATTTGGTGGCATTTGCTTGATTAGTTCTTGAATTATGCCGAAATTTGTGTTTCATTTGTATGAGAGACCCCCATTCCATAGAGGGGGAGGGGGGTCTTAAACCATCATAAGAAGCTTGCCCGGTCACAAAAGCCCCTGCATACAATTTTTCACTCCAGTCGGTTAAGTAGTTTCTATGTCTATAAGGGTCAGTTCGATAAAAATTCATTTTTATATTTATAAGAATTTCAATAGTTTTTTATTTAAAATTAATAGTAATGGAATAAATGCGTAGAGAGATTTGCAATCGATTGGTGCAAAAGTTTTGAAAATCGGTCATGAAATGACTTAGTTATTAACTTTCAAAACCTAAGCATATTTCGTGACGCTCCAAAATTTTCGTACTCGCAACGTGACCCCTATATTGAAAACAAAGACGTAGTCCTACGTCAAAAATCCTGCATGTGAGATAGAGTCGCACCCCCTGGATACTTACTCACTTTACTTATGCTAACCCAACGTCCCATTAGAACAGCACCTGCGTTGCAAGCAAACCTGCAGTCTTACTGATGGAATTGTGATAATTTTCAAAAACATAGAATTTATGGAAGTATGGACCCAATACCAACATTGGACATAGATTTATCACAGTTTTCAGTAGGAACGTTCGTGTTATTAATAAATCTTATGATAATTACTTGCAATTCACATCACATCCATGTACTATGGTACGAATAGCCAAATTTCGCGACAAAAATCGATAACTCGAAAACCATTAACTTTAGACATATGATGTCTCTGGAAGATTTTATTTTAAAAATTAGATCTATCTTTTGGTTTGGGTGGTGACTAGGTGATCCTTTTATGTTCACAATAAAAATTCTAACTTTTTATTCTTATGATTTAGAGGAATTGTTGCTCCTACAGAATTGTAACTTCTATCTCATCAACGTCTCGTTTTATAACAGTTTTTCTATCTGTACTTAGGGTGAGACTTAAAAAAACAGTTTTTTGACGTAGACTACGTCTTACGGCAAGGGTAGGGTGTCAATTGAAAATCTAAAAATAAGCGACCGTCACGAAATATCGTTACAAATAAAACGCTTATAACTTAATAACTGCTCGATAGATTTTCAAGATGTTTACATAAATCGATTGGAAATTTTCCCGCGTATCAATTCAATTATCGAAAATTTTCCGTTTACAATTTTACACAATTGAAAATAACGGAAATAAAAGATGATGTCTTATAATTAGGCTTAATTTACTAAATGTACTGTACTTTCCTATCACAGATTTCAAATGTGAGCAAGGGAGGTCTCATATGCAGCAGTGAACGATATAAAAGGGGTACACCTTCGCAAATTTTTTCAAAAGTGTTGCAGTACTGGAGCTATGCGTATCAACCAGACAGTATGGATTGGCAGCTGGCTCTTGGCGATGGCATGTACTCTAGAGGGTGCACTGTTTTCAATCAGCAGTGCATAGCGACAAAGCGTCAATGTGGTTTTGGCAGCTGGTGGCGGCAAGTACCATAGAAGGTTCACTGGCGCCCAACCAGTGGTCAGGTAGCTGTTTGCTCTGCAGGCTGTTGTTAGCATGCCCTTGGCTAGGCAACCGTTGTTAGGCAGCCATTAATTATGCAGTGGTGTGCCAGGCAATCGGTTGCCCAAGCCGGTGATGTATTTGTAGCCAGCCGGTGGGTGCAACCACGAGGAGCGAAATAAGGTGCTTGTGTGTGTGTGATCTTGTTGATACCCATCTTTTGGTAAGGCGCAACGTGCAACGACTGAAATAACCTGCTTCTCCAAAGGACCAAGAAGGTTTTAATTCAAATGCGGACCATTTAAAATCCGTCCTTTTCAGGAAGAATAATTCAATTTTGAGAGAGTTTGTTTGATTTGAATTTATTTAACATTACCTTCCATGGTCTAGCCAATTGGCAGACAGCAGTGGCTAAAACATTTTTTTCTCTTCGTTGTATACCTTGAGCATTGTGTACCATTTCTTACACGGCTGGGAAATGTAAACGGTCTCTGTTATTCTGAAGCGCAGATAGAGAGTAAGCTTACGGAAAGGCAAGCATGCTACAAAGAAATTTTACAAATGGCTACCGTCACAAAAAATTGACTCGAAGCCAACTCGAAGCCGTATCACAATCTATCCTTTTTGAAGAGTGTACAATATAATTTTTCGAACATACAGCTGATCTAACGATCTATTAGGACCACACCCACACTATTTTGATCAGATTACGCCTTACGGCAAGGGTAAGGGTGAAATGAAAATTTGAAAATAACTGAAACATGCTCCATAGATTTTCGAAATGTTTGCTTCAATCAGTTGAAGTTTTTCGCGACTGTCAACTAACAAAAATATCATTAATTATTGACATTGAATTTCTAAACAGACCCTGAACAAATAATTTCTAAGAAGCGAATCATAGAATGTTCTAACATACTTACTCACTTACTTATGATAACCTTTAGAACCGTACCAGCGTTGCAATATTCCGCTACGAAACCAACGATTTAACGTAGTCTACGTCAACCGGTCGTATGTTATACACAACCCCACTGATTTTTGCTCTAATTTTTTTTATATTGAAATAAAAAAAAATTAGAGCAAATTTGAATTTGAAAACTTTGTTTCGATGACTTTTAGGACATAAAAAGACGCACAATTTGAAGATACAAGATGGCTGCTCATTATGGTATAAAAAAAGTTAAAGAGGTTGAAGTGTAAAAAAAATACGTTTTTTCAAAATTTCTTACTCATTTATTTGAAAATAATTGCAAACACAGAATACATGAACTGAAAGTAAAAACTTCCATCTACAAGATCTGTGCAATATCGTTTGTCCCCTTTTGTCTCCATGTGAAGCAAAACTCATTTTAAAATTGGTCGTTTTGCATTTTTTCTGCATAACTTTCGATCAGCAGCATCAACAATTCCCATCAAAGTGCCTAACATCGTGAGATTTTTATGAAAATGTTAATATTTTTAAGTTAACCCATATCCATTTATTTATTACCATTTATATCACAGACAAACAGACATAACGCATTGAAAATTTAGCACTATAAATCATCGTCACTAACACACCTGTGCCATCTGTTGTGCACACCGTGATGGGTGATAAAGCTGAACAGATGGGGGTAGTGTGCTTACGTCAAATATAAGGGAATCCACTATGTGCGCCATCTGTGACGATACTTCCAACTAAGAAACATTTGAATTGAACGTTTAAGGTGTAATCGTTGAAGAAACTGTAATGGCTGGCTCACAATTGATACGTTGCGGATGCGTTTGCGTGAATCTGACAGTTTTCCCATAGGTTTTCGGTCAAATTTACGTCAACGGAACGCAATCTATTGTGGGTGACCCTTAAGAGTAATGTCTGTTTGTCTGTTTGTGTTGACATATTTACATTTGTTTACTTACATTTATTTATTCACATAAATTTATTTATCTTGATACATTTACATTTGCATTTGTAAATTTTTTATAAATAAATAAATGTAAATATGTCAACACAGATAAACAGACATAACACTTGCAGTTTCTTCAACGATTGCACCTTAAACGTTCAAATCAAATGTTTCTTAGTTGGAAGTATCGTCACAGATGGCGCACATAGTGGATTCCCTTATATTTGACGTAAGCACACTACCCCCATCTGTTCAGCTTTATCACCCATCACGGTGTGCACAACAGATGGCACAGGTGTGTTAGTGACGATGATTTGTATTGCAAAATTTTCGATATGTTATGTCTATTTGTCTGTGATATAAATGTTAATAAATAAATGGAGATGGGTTAACATAAAACTATAAACTTTTTTATAAAAATCTCACGATGTTAGGCACTTTGATGATAATTGTTGATGCTGCAGATCGAAAGTTATGCAGAAAAAATGCAAAATGACCAATTTTAAAATGAGTTTTACTCTAAAAGAGGACAAAACGGGACAAACGATTTTGCATAGGTCTTATAGATGGAAGTTTTTACTTTCAGTTCACGTGTTCCATGTTTGCAAATATTTGCAAATAAATGAGTAAGATATCTTGAAAAAACGTATTGTTTTTACACTTCAACCTCTATAACTTTTTTATACCATAATGAGCAACCATCTTGTATCTTCAAACTGTGCGTCTTTTTATGTCCTAAAAGTCATCTAAACAAAGTTTTCAAATTCAAATTGAAATAAAAAAATTAGAGCAAAAAAAACTGTTTTCTTAAGTCCCACCCTAAGGACAGATAGAAAAACTGTTATAAAATGAAACTTAAATTAGATAGGATTTTTCAGCACAGTTTCATTAAATTAAATTATCTACATTTCAGTAGGAGCAAGAATTCCTCTAAATCATAAGAATAAAAAGTTAGAATTTTTATTATGAACATAAAAGGACCACCCTAGTCACCACCTAAACCAAAAGATAGATCTTTTTTTAAAGATTAATCTTCCAAAGACATCATATGTCTAAAGTTAATGGTTTTCGAGGTATCGATTTTTGTCGCGAAATTTGGCTATTTGTACCATAGTGCCATGTGATGAATCATTAAACACGATTCATACACTCAAAAAACAATGTACCTTATATATAAGTGCAATCACCTATAGATTTGGGCAAAGTGCAAAGTTATTGCTCTGTATTGGTGCGGCACTTATTTTTTATTAAATGTGGTAAATTAACCATATGTGCAATAAATATATGGTCTTTAAGAGCTGAATAGATATTAATTATGTACATGGATTGCATTAACTTGCCCTAGCAAAAATCAAATGAGTTTTTTAATACGTTTTATGTGAAAAGGTGCATGGATTTTATTTTTTCATAAAAAGTTTAGTATTGGATTTTTTGTACTTTTCATGTAATAAAACGAAATGTGTGAATAAAAGAGGTTTTATTTGTACCATCATAAAAAAAACTTCATCACTTTTTGAAGCTATCGCGTTCAGCAGCTCTTCTGCGGGAATGGCAAAAATGCTCGGCAGATCTGAAATATTCACAATAAACACCGTTAACATGGCAAAGAAGAACATCTATAGTAATTTATTACCTTCAAAAAATTCAGTGACTTCCGCTGGCAAACCAAGTACCTAAACCACCACATGGTAAACTTCGCTTTGCTTCTCCATTTTGCAGTTTTTTTTTTCTTTCTTCTAGAACGATAAAGCAGCTGATTGTTTTTCGCGCACGGTTTTTTATTTCGTTTTAAGTGCGAAGATGGATAGAATAGGGCAAAGTGAAAACACACTTGAATGGCATGTTTCGCTCCATTGAAAATTATGTGCGGATCATATCAGTCTAATTGGAAACGAACCTGTGTTTTAAGTGACGGGTGTTAAAAATTATGTGCGGCAAATGAAAATCATACTGGCTCACATGATTTCAATTCGAAGCAAAAATTGACCGATTTAAGTGCCAATTTTAATAATAAAAATTATTGATTTATTTTCAGTGTATGATAATGTAGCATGATTTCCCAACAAGTTTGTTAATAGTTTCCGTCTGTGGGCGTCTTACTCAACGTCTTAAAGGGTGTCCACAGTTAAATTGCATCACTTTCAATAAGCCGTAACATTTCGCCCTTGGGGTTGATTTCAACGAAATTTTGGGAGAAATGACCTCGGCGTGTATTGTTTACACTGCGTGAGTTTCATTGTGAAACGTATCGTAGTTTCGAAAATGGAGTCGAAGGAACAGCAAGTGCACGAGAACATTTTGCACACGCACCTCGACAACCCACTTCTTTCGCACCGAGTCATCGGAAAGATGTTGAAAATTCACCAGTCTACAGTGTCTCGTGTCATAAAACGTTTCGGGGAACGTTTAACTGTCGATTGGAAGAAGGTGAGTCGTAGAAAAAGTATTCCGTACTGTGCGAAGGATCACAAGCGAGTGGTTGCTGCCTTTAAACGCAAACCCAACTGTTCCGTTCGGGATGTCGCGAAAAAGCTGCACTTGACCAAAAGTCTCGTGCAGAAAGCTAAGAAACGAGCCGGGCTCCGGTCATTCAAAGTTCAGAAAGCTCCAAACCGCAATGAAAAACAGAATAGGACAGCTAAAACACGTGCGCGTAAGCTGTACACACAAATGTTGACGAAACCACACTGCTGCATCACGTAAAAGCGGACTTTAAACAAATTCCCGGCAACCAGTATGTGACTGCGAAAGACAAGTTCGATGTTCCAGAGTCTCTCAGGAAACAGCAAGTGTCAAAGTTCCCCAAGAAATTCATGATTTGGCAGGGGATTTGTTCGTGTGGTAAACGGAGCAAGCCTTTCGTGACAACTTCAACTGTAAATGGTCAAGTTTACATGAATGAATGCCTGAAAAACGACTTTTTCCGTTTCTCAAAACACGCAACGTTACTACAATTTTTTGGCCGGACCAAGCCTCTTGTCACTACTCCAAGGATGTTCTGGAGTGCTAAAAGACGAATGGTGTCAATTTCGTGCCGAAGGATCTTAATCCCCCAAACTCTCCAGAGTTGCGGCCAATTGAAAAATATTTGGCTATAATGAAGCACGAACTTCGTAAGCATCCTAAAGTTGTCACTACAGAACAGGAAATGTTGAAGTCATGGTTGAAAGGGGAAAAAAATGTCGGTTCAAGCGTTGTACAAAATCTTATTGTTCGGGCTTTTGGATTTGATAAAGAAATACAGTGAAATAAAAGTACCTTAACCAAGATTATACATTGTTTTTTATTCCCTGAATATTTTATGACAATCGGTTGAGAGACTTGTTTTTGAGGACGATTTTAAAGTGCTGCAATTTAACTGTGAAAATTTACATGACAAATGTTAACGGAACATACATTAGATGTTAAAGATTAAAATCCCTGTTCCCAATTGAGCGATCGCATTAGATGTATGTGAAATTCTAATGAGTATTTCTGGTGAGATTTGAAATATTCAGTTTCCGCTTTGTTACCATTGTCTGCTCGGGATAGGGAAGTTACTTACCATGGAAACCGGGACATTGGCTACTGTCGTTTCTTTTTCCGCTTCCCACCGCCCAACGCAGGATGAAAATAAACTTTTATTAGAATCATCCTCCGCTTCCTTTTACGGCCCTCGAGGTGGATGGGCCGGATGAGAGGGAAGTTTCTTTGATTGAATTAGTAATGCCAATAATAACCCGGTGCCGCACGACTTGTTAGACTGAATACCAAACCTACCGACGCACCCGGGAGGGATTTCACAAAATGAATCGCATGTTCAGAGTTGTTTCGGTTTTTTTTTCCTTTCTTAAATAGAGTACTTTTTCTTTATTTCTCTCAACTTAAGTACAAATTTCATTTTCGCTAAATATAGGATGAGCTTCCTAGCTGTCACAGAGGGTCCTTCACTTTTCACATCTTGTTCGCGCACTTCGCGGTCATGCCCGATGGAAAATATTGTATGGAAAAAAAAATAAAGAGGAAAACCGCGTGCTGAGGACGTGTTCGTCCGAGCCTTGTCACCGTAGCTCCACTGTCGCTCTGAACGAATAGCCCGAACGAATAGCCCGAACGGAAATAAAACTAAATGAGTTGCAAATATTTACACGTGGAGTAGAAAAGCCGGGATGAATTTCTCCATTCGATGGCCGAGAGTCTGGCAAGTTGAGTGGCACTTTATTTTTCAATCAATTTTAAACTGATTGTTTGGTGTAATATTGGGAGTGGTCCAATTTGGATGCCAAAACTATATTGACTAAAAAACCAGCTTAGATTTTAAACGTGTTCGCTCTCGGAACGAGAAGGTGGGTAGATGTAAGTGTGGAATGTGGATTTTCAGGTGCTCGTGACTTGGCAATCACTCTCGTTATACAAACAACAACTTATATTAGTGGATAATCTTATTTGGTGAAGCTAAAGCAACAGACATTACCTAAAGTAAAATTAAATGATTTGAACTCAAATACCTTCCATGTAAACATTTGCAACTCGCAAGCACAAACCCACCACCAGAAAGAAGCCTATTAAATCTACTAGCCAAGCAACAATACTCAATCGTAATATCCTAGCATTACAAACTACAGCCTTTCTTAAACTCATTAAGTACAAATATTTCATCTAATAAGAGATTCCATTTCCGCTACCCCCGTTTACTTTTCTGTAATAAAATTGCATACTGCAACCGATAACAAATAGTTCCTTAATATCCTGTTGCTCGCTGTTCGATAACTTTTCCTCATCCCGATCCTTTTTTTTTTATTATTTTTCGTCTTCTACTCAGCATTCAGCTACATCACCAGTTATACTTAAATAGACAACACAAAAAGCTAACGGTTCCGCTGCCGGCCGGGCAGCATGAGAGAGAAGGATAGCGAGTGAGAGAAAGAGTGTATAATCCTACGGCATTGTGTACAAAATCATATAACCCCCCCTTCATCGACTTCAACGGATTAAGTTTTCTGCTTCCTTAAGTACGAGTTCACCCCCACCCCGGTAGAACAATGACGATCACATGTTTTTACTCTTTTAATTTTTGTTTTTGTTTTTTGTTTTCATAAAAAATCCTAACAATATCATCTAGCAAATATCAATGTGTCAATTGGGGTTCCACCTTCTGCGTGGTAGTATGTGTGAGTTTTGTTTGTTTGTTTTCAACTTGTTTTGGTTTGCTTGTTTTAATTAAGAATTTTCTCTCTTGTTTTTCGGGGTGTTTCTTTTACACTGGTTTTTTTTTTTTTTGTTATACATTTACAGTGTTTCAACTACTTTCGTTCAAGTCTCATCGGCACATACATTTGCGTGGAAAAATATACTCTCGCCTCGTCTCATGATCGGGGCCGTACGCATTTCAGGTTTCCGTTCTATATCTCTTCAACGTTTTTTTTTTCCTCTTTGCCTAAACTCTATTAGTGTGTTTCATCTTCTTCTTGTGCTATTCAACATTCGTCTTCATCAACATAACCTCAATCTCTCGTAGCCACTTCGTTAATTAGAGAAGGGAAACGAAACGGGGACTTATGGCTGGTTTTTCTCGCTTTGTCTAGGATTTCCTTCAGCTATTATTTACATCTGAGAATCGTCATGCATGTGTGAATGAGTTTTTTTTTCGTCTTTTTTTCTGTAGGCCACAGATGGCTTTGATCTGAGTAATGAGAGCGTAAGCAAGCAGCACAGCAGTAGGCGTTGAATGACCACTAATTACTGGAATCCAATGGTGGCACTGAGCAAAATAATGGGCTCCATTTGCCTGTGAGAGCAACCAAATTTCCACGTAAGAAGCCACGAGCGAGAGGAAGTCTCAAATCTCGTTCCGCTTCATAATTAAATCGTCGTAAGAAAAGGAAAAACGAAAAGAATATCGCCATTACGGTTGCCAATGGATCCTTCCGATTGCTGGGCAGAAATAATGTGTACGGTTAATCACAAAACAAAGGAGCAGCTGAGTACTCAATGCTATTCAATGTTTGTTCGGGAGGAAGTGTTGCCGGGATAATAACCGGTAATTATACCTGGAACATAAAACGAATCCCATCTGCGTTTGAGTGTTGGAGGATTCGGGCTTGGTGAAGGATTTGTGTTGCTTCGGTGCGATGGATAAGATGGGGGGAATTTAATTTTCGGATGTGGATGATCACTGGATTGAATAAGGAGATGAGCGTTGGCCAGGAAATCGACTATTGCTAGGGTCGTAAATTCTAGCCTGAAATTAGAGAAATGGTAGGAATTGGCAATCTTTTGTAGTTCATGGTATTTCTCCTGTGCATTTTTTGTAAGGATTAAGCAATTTAACACCTATATAAACAAAACTTTTCGAAGCTAGCTTTAAATTCAATTAGAAAAGTTCCCGTGATTTTTATTCTCAATGCAAAAAAAAAAAAAGAACAAAACTAGATTTTTTTTTCATTAGGGCGAATCTACAATTGAGAGACTCTCTCTGTTTACTTTCTCTTTCACCAATAGCTAAATCATTTTCACATTTTTCGTTTGGCTGTTTGCGCAATATGCTAGCCAGCACTCTTATCTTGCGATCTGTGTAAAAAAAATCAATCCATAGTTTTATAATGGCGCTGTAATTAATGAAAGAGAACGATGCAAGAGAGAGTCTCTCAATTGTAGATTCGCCCTAATGAATAAAAACCCTAGAAAAGTTCTCCAAAAATCCTTCAGTCCTGCTTAACCTTCTTTATGTGTCGGGGTCAATATGACCCGGAATGGATTTTAAAAATATTATAACTTTCTGAAATAAGCATCTAGACGTTTGAATTTTCTTGACTTTTCCTAAATCATAGGAAGTTACGTTTCTGCATCAAACTTAATTTGTTTTGACATTTCTGAAGGGCTGTTAAAAAAGAGTTACGAATAAGGTGTTTCGGGTCATATTGACACGGATTTCAAACTCACATTGTGGAAATTATATATGACCAAATTTTAATTTCTTTGCAATCAAAATGCTTATTAGAGCCACAATTTTTAGTTTCTGGTGAGTACTGACCTTTTTGACCCGATTGGCCACAAGAAATCTGTGCCGGAAGAGGGCATGTTTGCCACGATCCGTGAAGCGGCGACAGATACAAATTTTCATCGGAACATGCCTTTCGACGGCTCAAACTTCATGATTTTTCATGAAGAGTCTACTTCTAGCCTTGAAATGGACCAATGACCACATTGGCCATTCCGGGACAATCTGGATGCCTCGGGGGAATAGTTTAGGAGGGGACAAATACCGATTTTCGCAGAAACATGCCTTTCGACGGCACAAACATCATGATTTTTGTTGAGCAGTCTGGGTATAGCTGTGAAATGTAGTAATGACCATGTAGGCCATTCTGAAACAACCCGGATGCCCCGGAAGAACCCTTCAGGAGAAGACAGAAACGGATTTTCACCGAAACATGTCTTTCGACGGCTCAAACTTCATGATTTCTGATGAATAGTCTTCTTCTAGTCTTGAAATGGACCGATGACCATATTCGCCATTCCGGGACAATCCGGATAGTACGGGGAACCCTTCAGGAGGAGACATATGAGGATTTTCACCGAAATATGCTTTTCGACGTATCAAACTTTATGATTTTTAATAAGTAGTCTACTTCTAGCCTAGAAATGGCTCAATGACTATATTGACCCTTCCGGGATAACCCAGATGCCCCGGGGGAACCGTTTAGGAGGAGACAAATATAGATTTTTGCCGCAACATGCCTTAAGACGGCTCAAACTTCATGCTTTTTGTTGAGTAGTCTACGTCTAGCCTTGAAATGGATCACTGATTGGCCATTCTGGGACAACCCGGATGCCCAGGAAGAACCATTCAGGTGGGACGAACACAGATTTTTGCCGAAACATGGCTTTCGACGGCTCAAACTTCATGATTTTTCATGAATAGTATACGTTACTTATCTTACCATACCTTACCAATCAGACTAAGGTCGGTGTGGCCTCTGCTGTACACAGAAGTTGTTTCCATTGTAATCGGTCCATGGCTGTACCTCGCCAGCCTCGCTGTCTGCGGAGGGTCCGCAGGTCGCCTTTTACTTGATCGATCCACCTTGCTCGTTTGCACCCTCTTCTTCTTGTACCCGTCGGTTCGGTTTCGAGAACCATTTTCACAGAGCTGTCGTCCGACATTCTTACGACATGCCCAGCCCATCGTAGTCGACCGATTTTTGCCAAGTGTACGATGGGAGGTTCTCCCAGCAACTGATGCAATTCGTGGTTCATTCGCCTCCTCCACGTTCCGTCTTCCATCTGCACTCCACCGTAGATCGTACGCATCACCTTCCGTTCAAAGACTCCAAGGGCGCGTTGGTCCTCCACTAGCAATGTCCATGTTTCGTGGCCGTAGAGAACTACCGGTCTAATTAATGTCTTGTAGATGGTCAACTTTGTGGTTCGGTGAACTTTGTTCGATCTTAGCGTCCTTCGGAGTCCGAAGTAGGCACGATTGCCAGCCATAATGCGCCTTTGTATTTCTCTGCTGGTTTCGTTCTCGGTGGTCACCAATGAGCCCAGATACACGAATTCGTCTACTAATTGGTAAATGACAAGACAATGCGTACCATTGGTACTACGCGGTTCCTGCAGGTATAAAATAGATCCTGCTGCGGTCCTTAACCTCTTGTCCAGTAACTCCTATCCCTACCTCCCCGTGGTGCCGACTGGGGTATGAGTAACCTTAGGAAAGATCGGGTAACCAACCCCTGTGGGTCCTGGGTCATATGCTGGCAGGGAAAGGGGGCTGTCCTCTTCAAAGGGTGCAGTCTATCTGAGCGTCTGTTCTCCATGTTAGGAGCGGCTGATCATCGTCCACGTGCCCGCGTGGGACTCTAAACAGTGCTGTGCACGATGGTCCTCCGGCGAGACAGGGGGTTGGGGAAGGCCCAACAAGCCGCCCTTAAAAAATCAATGTTACAAATAATACAGAAGTTAATACGGACCGGAATAGTATACGTTCAGCCTTGAAATGGACCAATGATCATATTCGCCATTCTGGAACAATCCAGATGGCCCGGGAGAACCTTTTATGCCATTCGACCCGGGTTGACCGCCCCCCTCGCCCGATCACGCTACGCTACTGCTCATATATGAGTAAAAATGATAAACTAAGAAAGCTATGTTAATTGGATCAGTTTTTCTTTGATTTCGGAAACTCACGAATTTTATGACCGTGCTGTTTACCGGATTGTCCAGATTTCGGTCATTGCGGTAACCAGGTCGGTAATCGAGTTCGCCAGCTTCCAGAATCAGCAAAACGGATCCAATTGACATAGTTTTCTTTGTTTACTATTTTTACTCATTTATAAGCACGTTGGAACGTTTTAGAATACTTCCGTGTGATTTCAGAACAACAATAGAAAAGCAATCAAATTTACCAGTAATCAGCCCAAGGTGCCACAAAGTTCTCATTTTGGCCCATTACTGTTTATTATACTGCTGATTTTTAATCATCTGATTGAACCCATACAGGGTGCGGGACCAATTATCGTCACCAATCGCTACAACACCAACCGTACTAGAACCAAATGACTTAAAATTCTGTTCATGAATAGTTTCATATAGGCACTAGTCTTGTAAAAAAAAAAAAATCAAATCATTCGGATTCAATACGGCAGAGCAAAAGCGATTGGCAACAGAAGTTGGCCAACTACCATGTTGGCCTAGCTCATCTCTTTCGACTCATTCTTACAGTGACGGACAATACAATAAGACCAAAGCCTGATTTTCATACAAAATGGACATGTTAGGGGGCTTGCCTTTCATTTTCTCGAGAACCAATTGAGCTGAAATTTCGGCTGTGGTCCAGAAGTAGCCTGAATTCTCATCTGCATTAAATCCATCATTTTTCATTCACCACTTTAAAAGTTACCGACACCGCATACCACAAAACAATAGGACCACTTTTTGATTTCCATAAAGGATGCTCGAATTTGAGGATCTGAATTCGAATTATTGATGCATAGGTCATTTTAACATCAGTATACTATAGATTGTAATTCACACTCATCAACATGGCCTAAACTATGGATATCAAAAGGAGGTCTTGTTGTTTTGTCGTAGGTGGTGTCTGTAGTTTCTGAAGTGGTGAATGAAAAATTATGAATTTATTAAAGATGAAAATTCAGATTATTTCTAGGCTATTGCCAAAATTTCAGTTCAATTACTTCACGGGAAAGTGAAAGACAAGCCTCCAAACATGACTATTTTGTATGAAAATCGGGCTTTGGTCTTATTGTATTGTCCGTCACTGTATGTGCTAAAGGACGCTTGCATGTGTCGGTCTCAGGGGACAGAAATTTACATGACATTTTGGTAGTGTGCTGTTTTTGCTACAACGATGTTTAACCTCACTTTAGCTTTATTTTGATTCCTCAATTACTTGACAGCAAGCTTAACTAAAACTATCATCTAGGACTTACATATACGTCTAGGGCAGGCAGATAGGTAAAAAACGAATTGGAAAACAGTGGGGAACGAAGCCGAAAATGATCCTTTTGAATTTATTCGGCAATTGTAAAACCGAGAATTCATTGTTTTATGGTTTGGCTTCAATTTTTGGTAAGCATACAAAGACTAGCATTTTCAAACATTGATTCAATGCTGAACATTAATTGGATTGTTTGACAAAAGGTCGCTTTTTTTCATTTACCTAGTAATGGTTGCTTAGTAAGGGCCACCGTTGTTTCAGTTAAGATACACCATGCTTCTCCACCAAACTAGAATCTCTCGTGGATTGGACGATTACCCAGCCAGGCATATCCCTTCCACTTCATCGAATTACAATGTAAACACATTCCAACATTGTTCCCAAATGCAACCCAGTCGCAATAATTTTACTTCGTGCTTCCACTGTGCTGCTCGCCGATGCGCTCCTGTCTAATAATTGTTGTCTCATATTTTCATCCACCACCAACTATAATGGGAAAACTTTCCCCAGCTAGTCCTACGTTCAGACTCCTATCGCCATCCTCCCCCGCGCCCCCACGCCACACGCACATACAACTCTCGTTCATTCTTTTCGTCCTTGTTTTACATCAAGCAACCAACCACCATCATTACTGTATCAGCACTGCCTGCATGCGGCTGCAGCCAGTGTTTTTGTTCAGTCCACAGTTTTCAGTTCCTAATTAATTTTGAAACAGTCTAACTTGTAATTAAGAATTTGATGCTATGACATCCCGGACGATGGATCATCCATGTCCTTCCCAACTAACTGCTGGGAATTACCACCAGCGTCCACCACGTGGTGTTGGTGTGAGTGGCTTCTTCTCCTTCGCCGCTGTTGCTGCTGATGCTGCTGTTGTTGAAGTTGGTGGTTGTGATTTTGATGGGAATGGGGACTACTTCCACTGCTACTACTGCTAGTGCTGCTGGTGTGCCCTAATCTGGGCTCCTTTTGCCGTTCCTGCTGGTGACTTTCGTTAGCCACCAATGGGTCATCGCTGTTGCTGCTGCGAGCTGGCACTGCCGATGCCGTTGCCGAGATTGGGTCTTCTGATTCGATAAAAATAGGATCACTGTTGTCTGTGCTGCTAGGGCCACCGTTGGCTTTTCTACTGCTATCGGCTGCCGTCGCCGTGGCGTCATCGTTTGCGCCCTTCGCATGAGGTAATGATGTTTTCAGATTATTATGGTTATCATTATTACTACTGCTCCTGGTGTCTGCACTACTACTACTACCGCTACTACTGCTGCTACCACTCTCAGCCTCATCGGTCGCCCCCACATCATTAACGTTACTATTTACATTGTTGCTGTTAATTAGCTGCTGAAAGTCAACGCCGCTTGACGACGACGATGACGACGATGGCGACGAAGGAGTACCGCCAAACTCCCGGGGATCATAGTCGGCAAAGGCAACTTCCTTCTCCCGGCTGGGATCGGGTGTCCCCCGGAGCCGGTTGATTCGGGTCTGCACGATCTGCAGATGGCGCAGGATGTAGTCCTCGCTCGGTGCCAGCTGGTGGGCATGTGACAGACAGGCTTGAGCTTGGGCCAATTTTCCCCGCTCGACGTACACGACGCACAGATTGTGCAGGCCTTGGATGTTGATCGGGTCCAGCTGGAGGATGCGCTTGTAGCACTGTTACGCGGGAGAGGGAAAGAAAAGAAAAGTGTTATTATGAGAAGTTGGAAGCAATCTGAAAAGTACACGCATTTAATCATGAAACGGGTACATATGGGTCATCCAGTATAAATATTTGTTTAAGTTTTAATATTATCGAAATTATTATTCATCAAGTAGGACATTATGGAACAAATTCAATAGGCAACTCCGATTTGCTGGAATTATTTCGGCGTTAAGTAAATCAGGCATTACTGTTACCGTTGCTCATTCACGCTTACTGTTTGCGAAAGCCAGAACAATTTTTCAGTATATTTTCACTCACCCAGAATGTCAGAACTCAAATCAAAACAAAGGGAACGTCCATTAATTACGTCACGCAAAAATTGACGTTTTGTTACACGCGCCCCCCTTTTTGTTTGTTTTTGTTGGCCCGACAAATATTAAATTATACAAGAACAGCAGTAAACCAGTGCTACGATGGAAAAAGAGAAATGGTTAGTAATTTTCTCGTACATCACATGAAAAATTAATTTGTACAATTGAATAGCCTTTTCTCAATTAGTTCTCAGCGGTTTTGAGAGGGCTGAGATACATGTGGTGGTGTATTTACCAGACTACAGGCAACATAAATTGCCGTCAGATTTGCTCATATACAGTTCGACCGTTGTCTATCCCTAAGTCAGATAGAGACGTAAAGACTAATCGACCATTCACAAGTTATCAATGTTGCTTCTGTTTTACAACGCGATGTTGCTCTCTCGGCATGACCAACTTAACCATCTCAGAGAGAACAAGATGGGTACATTGCAACCACGCCAGACTCGACTAACAACAGCATTGCCGATGGAAATATCGCCCAGGCAATGAAGTTATACTTCACTTATCAGATTTTCATTATCATTAACGGTTAATGAACCACAGGGATAGACAACAATAGAACAGGCCGTACAAATGATACACAATTTTTTGCAAAACTCGAGAAATAACCAAGCAAATGGAACCAAATTTAGCATGTGGAGGTTTTTGAAGGCAAGAAATGTTTCCATGGTGGTTTGAGACCCCTACGCCCTATGAAAGGGGGGGGGGGGGGGTCTCCCACACAAATGAAACACAAATTTGCATAACTCGAGAACTAATCAAGCAATTTGATCCATATTTGGCAGGTGGAGTTTTTTAAATTCAAGATATTTTTCTATGGTGGTTTGAGACCCCTCTCCATTCTGGAAAAAGGGGCTCCCATACAAATTTCAACAAAACTCGAGAAATAACCAAGCAAATGGAAACAAATTTGGCATGTGGAGGTTTTTGAAGGCAAGAAATGTTTCTATGGTGGTTTGAAACCCCTCCGCCTTCTGGAAGAGGGGGCTTCCATACTAATGAAACACAAATTTCAACCAAACATGATAATTATCCAGGTTACTAAAACACAAAACGTGTATTTCTCGGGTAAGAAGCATGTGATAGAAGTTAAAACCCCTGCTTAGTCAAGGAAAAAACTCATAAACGTGCCAGTTCTATTAATTTTTCATTCATTTAGTTGCAAGCGTAGCAGCGCTCGCACCGGGTACAGCTTGTATATATAAATAAATAAATTGCTGTCCGTTCGTGACAGCATAACTCACGAACGACATGATGGATTTACTTGAATTCTTTTTTATCTCGCATTGGTCCTATTAGTCCCAATAGGTTGATATTATGAAAAAATAAAAAAAACTTACTGGAAAAAGAAAAAAAAACAAATTGTTATTTTGTATGAGAATATCATAATATGTAGACAGCAAGATCATCTTCCGATTTGTAAGGAGAAACCGTTCGAAAATCTTAAAATGGTGTCGTAATTAACGAAAAAGAACGAGAGCAAAGAGAATCTCTCATTGTTACTTAGGACCTTTTGAAAAGTTATGCGAAAAATGATAATACCCTGGAGTCGTTTATTACGCGAATTTTTTACGTGGTGTTCGGAAAAAATACGCGGTTTTCGGAATGCACGCGAGTAGCTGCCATTCGCTTAGATTTGATAAGAAACGCGTATAAAACATTACTTTTATCGCTTTTTACGAGATTTTCGTAAATTACGTGATGGAGCCACTCGGTTTTTAAAGTAGTTTTTTTTACATCGCACCCATTCCAGTGTAAACGATTTATTATATTGGTTTATATTGGTGACATCTCGCAGCAAGATGTAAATTGGAGTGCAGGTCGATGGAAGTGGAAGTGAGAGTATTAGTTTCTGTCTTCTGTGTTGAACTGACAGCTCTGTAATTACATTTTTGTTCACATTAAAGACTGGAACGCGCAAAAATTGGTCGACGAAAAAATTGTTTCTTTCAGTCAAAATGCATTATACAAAAATCTTCTTATTTTTCTTTTGGTAGTTCAATTCATTTATTTAAAGTAAAAATATTCGTTTATTCTCTTGGTTTGCCAAATCCGAACAGCCCTGCCTTCCGCTTAACCCCTTCCATTAAATTTTGCACAGTGGTCGACCTTGTTCACCACCGAACGCCAGTTAGATTTAAACTGCTGCTCGTTTTCCATGGATTTATTAGTTTTTTTTTTTAGATTCCGTTTGACCAAGGCTCAATACCGTTCGATAGGGTGGAGTTCTGGGCTGTTGGAAGGGTTGTGGTCTTTGGGTACCACAACCACGTTGTTCGCATCGTTCCACTCGATTGCCTTTTTCCCATAGTGGCAGCTCGCCAAGTCCGGCCAGAACATCACAGGTCTATTATGTAGCTTTAGGAATTAGGCTTTCCTGGACGTAGATCTCTTGATTGATCGTTCCCGTAGTGATGAAAATGCCGCTTTTTAGACCCCACGTGAATATGACCTACCAGCCGAAGTATTTTTTCGGGAACTTCGATAGTTTGATGGTTTTGAAAATTTCGGGCACCTTCCCTTTTCCTGATACGGTATAAAACTCCTGTCCCGGAAGCTACTTGAAATCCGCCTTCACATAAGTTTCGTCGTCCATCGAACTTTGTGAGCATATTCATAAACAGCTTTCGGGCGCTGCTTTGCCGAAGTGTTTTGTTTGTAATAACGGTTTGCCACCTTCACCTTCTTAAACGTCGACAACCCGTCTTGGCCCGCTGTACAGTAGTATGGGAGACATTGAGCTTGCCAGTGACGTACCGGATGGAGAGATTAGGATTCCGCTTATATTTCGGCGCCACTTTCTTTGGCGTCGCTGCCACGTCCGGATTACGATTGCCACCGCTTCCAGGTGTCCTGGCGGTCCACAGACGCTCCCCGAACACTTTTAAAACGTTAGTCACGGTCGATTTGGCCACAACCAGCAATTTTGCCAACTTGGCGTGCGACAACGTCGAATTCTAAATTTTAACACGCTGCTTGGACGTCATTTTGAAAACTGGAGAGCAAACGGTGAAAACTCATCATAGCAACCATTGTATATACACTCAACTTCCAAATGCAGCATTTCAGGTTTTTTTTAATGCATTTTTAACAGAAGTACACCAATTTGAGGTTGACCAATTTTTGCGCGTTCCAGAGCTCAGCAAATTATTGAATGAGACAAAGCGACGATCAGCGTGCAACTCAAATTGAATTGGATCGACAACGATTGGCTGAGTGAAGAAGAGAGAGCAACTCAAAATACAAGCGATAGAGTTAGAAAGGAGCGTAATCGGGAAGTATCAGAATATTCTGGTGACAATCGTGCCCACGACCCTTTGGTTGATTACAGTGCGGATATATTAGTCGCCATTGGATCAATAAGTGTGGTTTGTTCTCATTGTAATGCATTGAAGTTCCCAAATGAAACATCAGGATTGTGCTGTGCAAGTGGCAAAGTAAATTAATTATATACAAGACAACGTTTGCCGGGTCAGCTAGTGGAATAGAAATACACCATCACAAGTATCTCAGCTGTCTCAAACAGTTAGGCAAAAAAAAAAAAAAATGACGATTCCATTGTATTGTCAACATATCATAAAGTTGCTTATTGCTCGCTTTCAAACTTATTCTATACCGAATTTCCTCACTGCCGTTCTCTTAAGGAACATTCAATTCTATACTTCTGCTTCTCATTGTACCATAATAATGTTCACTAGGGGTTCCAAAAAATGCACTTTGTCAGGAAATTGAGGGCTCACCCTGCAAATGATAAATTGGAAACCGGCAAATCTGGGAAATGTTGTTCAGAGGTCAGCTCGATTTTGAAGAATACTATCTTTAATGGCTAGCATCGAAAAATATATTTCGAATTCTCTAAAGTTTCGTGTTACGTGTTGTTTCCCAAAACTCAGCCTAATATGCTACGGTCGGTTACTTTTTTTTTATTGTAACTTATTAAATAAGAGAGCTGCATATAACATTCAACTGGTTACACGCTCGCTTAGTAAATCTCAATAAGATGTTTGTTATTATGCTCCACCAAAATATTGAAGAACTTACTTATTAGGACAAAAACATTCGAGGGATATGGATGTAATGTGTATAGGGGTAAAGGCTCCACGTTGAGTCTTATCGTGGATGTAACTGCAACTCATCCTCTAAATTTTACATTAAGGCTTGTTCGCGACAAAATCTAGACAGATTAAATTTGGAATAAAACAAATTTGCTGTAAGTTCAATCCAAGATGCATTTGTTATTTATTTAATTGTGCATTACTAAAGAATGTGCGCACCAAAAAGTAGTCAACGGGAAATTAGTGGTGTTAAATGGAAAATATGAGAAAATCAAAAGTAAATCATTTATTTAAGACTTCATAAAAATACAAATATAAAACATATACAGTTAAGTCAATTTGACCTGTTATATCCAAATGCCCGCACCTTTCGTTTGACACCTTCCATCAGTTTTTGCACAGTGTCATCCGTCACCAATTTTGCAGCTTTCTGCCAGTTACGCCTGAAGCTTTTCTCATCAATTGCTACGCTATTCGTTTTTCGAAGATTCCTCTTGACCAGAGCCCAATACTTTTCGATCGGACGGAGTTCTGGCGAATTTGCCGGATTGCAATAATTTGGGACAATATTTACACCATCAGCAATGTACCAATCCTTAGCCAGTTTTCCATAGTGGCAAGATGCCAGGTCAGGCCAGAACAGCACCGAACCGTTGTGTTCCCGAATGAACGGCAACAGTCGTTTATTCAGACACTCTTTTACGTAAATTTGTCCATTTAGAGTGCCAGTCGTGATGAAGATGTCGCTTCTGAGACCGCATCCACATATTGCCTGCCATACGAGGTATTTTTTTGGGAACTTCGACAATTTTTTTTGCTTAAAACGATCAGCAACATTTCCTCTTTGCAACGAGGTATAAAACTGTAGTCCCGGTATCTGCTTAAAGTCAGCTTTGCAATATGTTTCGTCGTCCAATATTATGCAGTCGTATTCCTTCAGCATAGTGTCACATAATTTTCTCGATCGAGATTTTGCGCTCTTGTTCTGGCTGTCGTTACGATTTGGAGCAACACCTACTTTGAATGATTTCAAGCCTGCACTTTTCTTCACTTTCTGGACGAACGATGGAGACATTTTCACTTTTTTCGCCACATCACGAACGGAGATATTCGGTTTCTTCTTAAATTCTTTTATCACTTTCTTCCTCTCCGCGACGAAACGAGAATCATGGTTACCTCCGGAACCGACCTTTCTCTTTAAAGCTAAGCGCTGCTGAAAGTTTTTTAGCACTTTAGTAACCGTCGATTTTGCGATTTTTAATGACTTGGCAATATCGCCGTGCGACATATCTGGATTTTCCACTCTTTTGTGCAAAATTACTTCGCGCACGCGTTCTTGATTCGACGCCATTTTACTGAATAAAGGTTACTGTAGCCAAACGACGTCTTCATCATAGCACACATACATTAATATTCATGGAGTAGTGATCGGATTAGCAAAGCGTACACGGAGAAGACTGCATTAGGGCATTTCCGACGATTCCTTTTTGGTGTGCACATTCTTTAGTCATCTTAAAACTAATTACAGTTACTTAATTAGGCTGAATGGTGAAATTACAAACTTTTGAGTTTACTCCAGCCATTAGGGTATATGCAGGCTTCTCTGCAACCGATTTAGCTGCTTTTGTCCAAAATTTTCGAATTTTTTCTTGTTGTTTATATTGAGAGAGCTCTCTCTCTCTTCAAGAGAGCCCAATACCGCTCGATAGGTCGCAACTCCGGGCAGTTAGGTGGATTCGCCTCTATCGGTACAACATGGACTCCATTCGCTTTATACTATTCTTTGGCGTAGTGACAAGATGCCAAATCAGACCAGAATAGCGAGGGAGCAACATGGCTGCGTAGGAATGGTAACAATAGCTTCTTTAGGCATTCTTCGCGGTATATTTCCTTGTTTACCGTTCCGGTAGTGATGAAGCTTTGGCTTGCTCGATCACAGCACACGCATATTGCCTGCCAAACCAAATATTTTTTGGGAAACTTGGCCCTCTTCTTCGTCCTGAAATGCTCCTCTACGCCGCGCCGTTGCGTTGCATGGCAGTATAATAAGACATTCTGGGAAACTGCATAAAGTCTTCCAGCACATAAGTTTCATCGTCCATTATCACGCAGGAAAACTTCATCAAATATTCGCGATACAACTTGCGAGCCCGGGTTTTAGCCGTAACATTCTGTTTATCATTACGGTTCGGTACAGTTTTCACCGAACGACTTGAGGACATTTTTATTTTTCTAGCCACAGTACGCACCGAAAGATCTGGTCTCTTCTGAAATATTTGCTTCACCTTCGCGTGCTTCTGGTGGTTTCTGAGATCCGTTTTTGTTCCGCTCCCAGCCTTCCTGGCTGTTGTCAAACGTGTATCGAAAGATTTCAGAACGTTATGGACAGTGCTTGCAGAAAAACCAAGCTTTTTTGAAAGTTTTCTAATGACAGATCCGGATTTTCATAGCAACCGCTCACAATTTCGACGCCATCTTCGATGTAAAAGCTTGTAGTATCACAAAAAATATATTTTACACAATGAACAGACATAAGTTCATCAGTCTCCGAAATATTTCACGCGTTGATGAAATTTCATAGGAAATTGCAAACAACCCTTTCGAGTTCACCTGAACCCCTGAAACGTGTATCCGTCTCCTTCGATAAAGACATTACGCAAAAGCTGAAACCACGACCTAGGGAATTTAGCTTGGACTGAGTTGTCTCTAGAAGGCACAATCAATTGGCATCGTTGTTAGGCTCCACCAAAGTTTCAGTAGATGTATTAGGCAGAGCAGGGGTACACAAAATCAAGAGTAAACACTGCAGCAAAATGTACGTAGGTCAATGAGGATTTGTTTAATGTAAATCTTCAGCAAACTCGGATTGATGATTTAATCGCTTTGTAAAACACCAACCAACAACGACTTGCGTCAATCGGGTGCGACGTTCTGAAATGTTTTAGATCGATTGATTTTTCGAAGTATCGTGACAAGCATATTCTAACAGCGCTTTAAGGATAACAATGTAGTAGTTATGGATTGGCCACCGCAGTTACCGGATCTCAACGCGATCGAGAACATTTTATTTTAGAATTTTTACTTTTTAGCGAATGAACAAGCTAGTGTTGTTTTAGAGGCCGCCATTGGTGAGATTTATCAGTTTATAATTTATTACAAAAACCTATTTTCAAGTAAACCTAAATACGTGCCTGGTTTGGAAATAGCGAGACAGGAGATGGTGAGACAGCTAAATTTCGACGTCCTAGGGCGCTACATCATGCCAGATGGATGGCTAAAACCATGTACAGTCCCAAAATGTACCTTTCCGGAGGCATGTTATGGCAGATTGAAGTCAGATTCAAAGCCTCGTACTTTTTGTGGTTAAAGTTCACATAAAAGGCTGGTATGAAGCTCCCATTGCAACAAACGTGCTATTGAAAGTTCAAACAATATTTAGACAACTATCATGGCTAGGAGCTAAGCCAATGACCTTTTTTTTTTTTAATTTGAAAAGCATTCGTGAAATATATTGGAGCTCAACATCAGCTTCGCGTTTTTCAGTGAATACTTTGGTGAAGAAAAGAAAAGAAAGATGGTACAAAACCTACAGAAAAAGAACAGTGAAAAAAACATGACGACAGTAAAGAAATGTTCACCGGAAAATAATTGGAAGAATATGTCACAGAGAATACGTAGCAGTTTTTTGAAATATTGCAGCTGGATTTAAGTTTCCTGTACATGAAAATTCCCAGGAATAAAAAAAGGAGATTTATCTTGATGCAAAAACAAGATGCGATAACTTGTGTGTCCTCCATTGATCCTGAAGAACGTGCTCTTTGATTTGCAGGAGATTATCAAAGGCTGAGCAAGCGAAACATAAGCTGTTAAAGCTAAAAACCGGAAAAATAAAACAAATTATTTGAAGTTTTAATTTTTTTAACCGCCTTGTTTCTCACTGAAGTTTGATTAATTGAGTTCTACTGAGTAATGTTACTGATATATAATAATACACTAAGGTTTTCTTTTACACGGCGGATACACACTTAAAAATTATTCACGGGCTCGGTTAAACATTTAGCTGAATTCACTCGGCATTTTCAAATTTAACTGATAACTCGGCATAAAATCGAACGATGCCGAGTCTTAGCATAACTTGAAACTGAAATATCGGGTATCTTCATTATTGAACCGATTCAACACTAGGAGCCGAGCACAAATGTTTACCAAACTTCAACCGACCTCAGCTGCCTATCATGCCGAAATATCAGTTTAGCAGTGTTGTAAGCCGAGGCTCGGTTTTTTATCTGTCAACCGCCATTCGCCATATTGTTTTCATATGTCGTATGTTGTTTGTGAAAAAAAAAACCGGTGAAAATGGAGTAACTGCCCGATAAAATGCAGCAGAAGGATGTTAGACTCTATCCTCGGTTGCGCCCCACGCTCTCCAAGTCTTGGTTTACCTGATCCGCCCATCGAGCTTGCTATGCTCCACGCCCTGCACCAGCCGGATTTGACGCAAACACCGTCTTTGCTGGGTATTGCCTATATTCAAGATTTCGATGAAAATCTAATTCAAAATTTCGGTTAACCTCATTTCTGTTTGTTTCAAATTTTAACCGATTTACTGTCGAGTACCGATTTTTTCGGGTACCGTTCTTTCCGGTCTCAATTCCTACGGTTTTGTTCTTTTCGGGTAAACCGTAAAGCTAGTGGCCAAGCCCTTCCGGATGGTAGTCACATATGTTCGGAATTCTCTCACTACGCGGCGCTAATGTGCATATGACGTTTCAGTTTGATTGTGCGGTATCTCAAGGGCTTTACATATTACGATATTATTTTCTTAAAATCGTAAATTTAAGTAAATTTAAATTCGTTCTAGTGACCAAGTCCATTCGGATGATGATCACATTCGTTCGGAATCCACTCACTACGTGGTGCTGCTATGGATATGAGGCTCCAGATTATTTAACTTTATGTTACGAGAGTCTTATTAATTAGGACATTGTTTTCTTCAGCAAATGTGTGCTAGTGACAAATTTGTGCCAAGTGGCCAAAAGATCAAATGAAGCAAACTGCAGATTCAGTATCAGCTGATGCCATTTCTCCGTGTAGGCGTACATTGTGGATTTCAAATCGTTTCTTAAACCTATTGAACCATCCCTTTGTGGCGTTGAACTGAATGCCTTCTGTGGTGATCGATAATATGTATTCAGCACTCTTCGTATCCAGATGAGTGTCGTCACTCTTCATGGGAATAATGTGTCTGTCTTATATAGTATCAGTGATCATTCTATTGTACAGTCTCAGCTGCATCGGACGTTCATACTCGGCATCACACGTGGCGACGAGGAAAAATAAGAAGTGAAAGTTTCGCGGATAATTTCTTATAAATTTAAAAGTGCTGAGGTTCTATTTCAACGGTGGTAGGTAAACCTTTAAGTGAAAAGTGAAACCTGTGTCCATGTGGAAGAATTTTATTTTTCTCTGAAAATATCACCGTAGTCCGCCATCTTGTGAAATGGAAATAAGATCCAATAAATTGGTTGAAGAAATTGGCCATGAAAAAAATGTTTGTGCTATTCTAGCGGTTTATGCGAAATTAATTGTGTGGAAAAAAAATATATGCATATATAGAACAAATGTAAAAATATAAAACGCTATACCATACGCAATCTCTAACGTAAATGTGTTTTGCATGAGAAGGAAAAAAAAAACTAGCCAGAACGTGTTCAAGGTCACTTTGATACGCGTGGCTGAAGAGCTCACAATTCATGCCATAATGAAATCAAATGGTGGAGCCAGTGTTGGTGGTGAAGATCAAATAAAAAAAAAAAAAAATGGTGAAAGAGCAAGTGAGGGTATACCCCGAGAAAACAGTATCGGACGAAAAGGAAGAGCATAACGATACATGAGTGAATGGAGAAACCTTCATGTTGTTTATGCGTGTGTTTGTGTTTATGTTAATATAAAGAAGATCACCTATCTAGCTGGAACTCATTCATCTGGTGTGGCAATAAAGCATGCTCCATTTATTCATGCTCATGGAGAGCGGTAAGCATTATTGACTGACAATAACGGACAAATAAGGTATGTAATTAGGATTTCTTTTACGGTCTGTTCAGATCAGCATTGATTTGACGGAAAACAAATAAATTGATTATTGACTATTACGTGTAGTCTAATAAGAATTTTATTCAGGAACATCCAATTAGAGATGATCTTGTTTCATTCAAACTATTCATGTGGTACAGTTGAGCGATGAATGTGTGAGAAACAATAATTTATTAATAATTCGTTGCCATTTCCAAACTAATGTTAGTTATCACTAACGTTTAAATAGTATTAGTGGGAATGTATACGGAATCGATGGCCATGGATTTCCTGCAAGGAATTAATTTGCGGCCGAGGCAGGTGCATGTTCTTCGAGAAAAGTTTGAAGTCCTGAAGGTAATAAGTATTAATTAAAGCCATAGCTGCTAGGTGTCGGTTGTGGAAATGCTAGAAATAAATGCTCGAATAAACCGACTCATGTGATATAGTAGCAGTTAGAACAAGATGCGTACATGGTATGTGATTGAATTCACTGAGAGTGCATTTGGCACTGTGATTAAATTCACTGAGAGTGCTTCGGGCACTGTGATTAAACTCACTGAGAGTGCTTTAGGCACTGTGATTAAATTCACTGAGAGTGCTTCGGGCGCTGTGATTAAATTCACGAGAGTGCTTCAGGCACTGTGATTAAATTCACTATAGCGCTAAATTAAGATTCATGGTGAAAACAAATAAGAAGTTATGAATTGAATGGCTTGAACTGGAAATATGTTGCGTTTACATTCACTATTATTAAGTTATTATGTGAGAGTGACGTTATTTTTTTCTTTTCAATAACCTTTTTTTTTTCGTAAATGCTGTGTATGTTTTGTTTTATATGTTGGTGCTATGGACTAAATACAATGCCAGTCGAGTTTTAAGGACTACGGTGTTATTTATAGAATGTGATTTGAAGTAAACTTCTGAAAAGAATCGCAGTTATGAAAAAGTGTATTATTTTTTTTTGTATTAGGCAACTATGGAGAACAACGAGCCGGTACTTCAGACAACAGTGGCTTTCTTCAGTCCAGCATCATATAATTTACCACAGTTCAGATACTCCCACTTACCGACAAATGAAGTGAGGAGTGCTTGGACATCATGGATAAGGTGGTTTGAAAATGTTATGACGGCCTCTAACATTTTGGATGGTTACAGTCGAAAAGCTCAACTGCTGGCCATGGGTGGTATTGAGCTTCAATCAGTGTTTTATGGAATCCCTGGAGCAGATGTTGATGACTCCAATGGAAGTGATCCATATGTGACAGCTAAGGACAAGCTGTCAGAGCATTTTGCACCAAAACATCATGACAGTTTCGAGAGATTCCAATTCTGGACCATGAAACCAGAAAAGGATGAGCCTATTGGGAAGTTCTTACTCAAGGTACAGCTTAAAGCAGAGAAATGCTCGTTTGGAAAAACGGAACATGAATGTCGTCAAACAGCCATAATTGACAAAATTATTCAAAATGCATCTGATGAACTACGTCGTAAACTCCTGGAAAAGGACAACTTAACATTGGATATTTGTACAAAAGTCGTCAATGCTCACCAGTCGGTTATCTACCAATCTGAGCAAATGAAACCCAAATTGAACCAATCGGAAGACATCAATCGTTTGTTTGTGGGGAAACCAGCAGGGGGGGGGTCCCGTAAAGGATAGGTGTTTTGGGTGGGGGGTTCCACACGGGGAGCGGGCTGGAGGGGGTGTGGGGGTGGGGCTGTGGCCTTTATCGATGTGCGAACAAAATTTTAAAAGTATATGTGTTTTTTTTTTTTTTCTTTTTTTTTTCGTTTTTTTGGGGTTGGGTTTTAAAATTTTTTATTTTTTTTTTTTTTTTTTTTTTTTTGGGTATATCGCAGCAAGCCGTGCTTCGAAACTGACGTGTTTTGTTTTTTGCTGCGTCGTTTTCGCGAAAAAAATCAAACAATAATTCGTAATTTAACTTGAGCTAACAGTGAAATCATAAAATCTCCGCGAAAATTGTGTAAGCCGTAGTGAATATAATCGATTCCCTCTCGAAATGTGTGAGTGTCGGTAGTATTTCCCCGTTTTTGTTTGTTTTTGTGCATCGCCCCCGCACCCGGAAGAAGAGTTAAATCAGCTTAGTTTTGGTTATTAGTGGTAATATTGTGACACTCGGGTATAATTTATTAGTTCAGAGGGTTTTTGCGCTTTGTCGCGAGTGAATCGATGATTATTAGCAGTTTTGAAGCTCGATATAAAGTCGCCACATAACGGGGATTTGCATTATTGGCAGAGTGTGGAGTGAAAAAAAAGAAGACTAGTGCAATGTAGAGAACGGCCATTTGCTGGTCAGAAGCAGCAAACGAAAACAACGCGCATGGGCGGGTGAAAAACTTGCACATAATTTTAGGTGCATTCACCACGGGGTGTACAGAGTTTTGTTATGCAGGTTGCATATCTAGCGGGCGGTTTAGTAATGTTAATTTTTACGCATATTTAATCGCGAGTGCATGAAATTAATCACGAATCAACGTCGAAAATCTTTACTTTTACGAATGAACAAGATAGTGTGATAGAGGAGGCGGACATGGGTGAGATGTATCTAACTATATAACAAAAATCTTATTTTCAAAAAATACTAAATACGTGCCTGGTTTGGAAATTTTAAATTTCCAAATCTGGAAGTGTGTTGCAGTGCCCTTATCCAAATGATATCGGTAATGTTTACATGCGGGGCTTATTGTATGTGAAAGTAACCTCGGAATGGGCGTGACTCTCCAGACATTCTGAAATGGGTTGCTGGATCTGCAGTAGAGCTATCACTTTCTAGCTCCCGGATTAAAGCTGCTTCCAATGGTCACTTGAATGATTGTTGTAAACAGATTTCTTCCATAATACCATTGCCGGCCGATGGGTGTTAGATTGGACACACACACACACACAGTCATTAGATACGCATAAGCGAAAATCTCCACCAATGCATTATCGGCAATCGGCTCCAGGTAAACGATTCGAGAGCTTTATGAAGGTAGAGTTGGGGGGGGAATCAGGCGAGACAGAAGAATTTCCGGTTTATAAAATTGATAACGAGAATGACGAACTTCTTAAATGTCGCGTCGGTGGAGTCAGCATTGATATGCTTATTGATTCGGGGTCTACGTATAATTTGATAGACGATAAAACATGGGAGCTCATGAAACTGAATAAGGTTAACTACTATTCTGAGAGGTTTGATAGTTCCAAAAAGTTCTTGGCGTACGGCAGAGTTCCTTTGGACCTGTTAACAGTCTTTGATGCAGTTATCGAAGTGCCTGATAAAAACAAAATCATTTCCACCAAAACAACTTTCTATGTGATTCGAGGAGGCCAACAATCGTTGATGGGTAAGATAACAGCTCGAGAACTTGGTCTCTTGCGTATTGGTCTGCCAAGTTCTTTCAAAGACGATGTTAATCATGTGAAGCCGATAGAGTTGTTTCCCAAAATCAAAGATTTTCAATTAATACTACCTATTAATCGTCATGTGACACCAGTTATACAGCCTCTAAGACGATGTCCAATCCCGCTGCTGGATCAAGTAAAAAACAAACTGGATGAACTTCTAGCGATGGGTATAATCGAGCGCGTGGCAAAACCATCATCTTGGGTATCTCCATTGGTTCCTATTATCAAAGACAATGGAGAACTACGACTATGCATTGACATGAGACGCGCCAATCAAGCAATTCAGCGACTTAATCATCCGCTTCCAATATTTGAAAATATCCTTCCGAAGTTCAATGGAGCCACAGTGTTCACTACGCTTGATATTAAGCAAGCATTTCATCAAGTCGAGCTTGCGGAAGAAAGTCGAGATATCACAACGTTTATAACTAATTGGGGCCTTTACCGATATACAAGACTGTTATTTGGAGTGAACTATGCTCCGGAATTCTTTCAAAATTTAATGGAAAGCATATTGTCTGACTGTCCCAACACAGTAGTCTTCATAGACGACATTCTGATCTGGGGAGCATCTGAGAAAGAACATGGCGACGCTGTAAGAAAAACACTTTCAGTTCTGAAAGAACATGGCATGTTGCTCAATATGCAGAAATGTAGGTTCAAGCAAAAAGAAATTACATTTCTCGGACACAAGCTCTCCGAAAAAGGCGTTCTTCCAACCGATTCCAAAGTTCGGTCTATTCTTGAATGTCGAGCACCACGAAGTAAAGAGGAATTGAGAAGTTTTCTTGGGCTTGTAACCTACGTCTCTCGCTTTATCCCAAACTTGGCAACAGAAAACCATCCTCTTCGAGAATTACTCAGGAATTCGTCACCGTTCGAATGGAATTCCCTTCATCAACGTTCGTTTGACGTTTTAAAACAGCACTTAGGGAACGTACAAAATTTGGGATATTATGACCCTAAGGACCAAACAATTCTTGTTACTGATGCCTCCGGCGTTGGTCTTGGAGCTGTTTTGATACAGGTATTTTGCTTTGTATAATGATAGTTTGGAATCTCTTCTTAAATTGTTTTTGAAATTTAAAATAGGTTAAAAATAACAAGTCTCGCGTAATAAGTTATGCATCTCGCAGTCTCTCGAAGACTGAACAACGCTATCCACCTATTGAGAAAGAAGCTCTGGGAATAGTCTGGGCCGTAGAGAGATTTAAGGTGTATCTACTCGGAATTACATTTACATTGGAGACGGACCATCGCCCATTAGAAGTATTATTCACAGTTAAATCTCGTCCAACTGCTAGAATATAAAGATGGATGCTACGGTTGCAGTCGTTCAACTTCACTGTCGTGTACAGAAAAGGCTCGTCGAACATTGCGGATTCACTGTCACGACTATCATCTCACGTTGAAGATTATTGGCTAGAGGATTCAGCGGTTTATATCCGTCGTGTGATGGCTTTTACCTTGGCCACGCTCTTGGATGAGTCGACGAATGATGATTTTGATGAAGATACGGAAGTTTTTATCAGGGCTATCCAAGAAACGGCTGCAATGGATATCTCGGAAGTAGTAGAAGCAACAGAAAAAGACCACCAACTGCAAGCGGTAAAACGAGCAGTCATGGAAGAAACTTGGTCATCGGAACTGGTAAAACCGTATGTAGCATTTCGAAACGAACTATCATTTGTGAACGGACTAATAATGCGTGGATCGAAACTTGTGATTCCTTATTCTTTGCGCAATAGAATGCTTGTATTAGCACATGAGGGTCATCCAGGTCAAACGATTATGAAAAAGAAGGCTAAGGGATCGTTGCTGGTGGCCGAAAATGGATCAAGAAGCGGTGAAGATTTGCGATAGTTGCGAGGGATGTCGCTTGGTACAAGTATCGGACCCACCAGAACCTATGCAACGCCGATCGTTGCCTGATAAGCCGTGGGTGGATATAGCTATTGATTTTTTAGGACCACTACCCTCGGGTGAGCATATTTTAGTGGTTATTGATTACTTCAGTAGATATTTGTGTTTAGAGGTTATGTCCAGCATTACTGCTAAAGAAACCACCAAAAGGCTAGCCAGAATTTTTAGCACTTGGGGAATACCACGAACTATTACGCTCGACAACGCAAAACAGTTTGTGTGTACTGACTTTGAGGATTTCTGTTCTACAAAGGGAATTCATCTGAACCATACCGCACCATACTGGCCACAAGCCAACGGTGAAGTGGAGCGACAAAATCGGTCTTTGTTGAAACGGTTAAAAATAGCAAATGCCATCTACGGAGATTGGAAAGCGGAAATGGGTCAATATTTAGAAATGTACAATAACACAGCACATTCAACAACGGGCAAGCTCCAAGTGAGCTACTCCAAAATCGCAAGTTGAAGTTCAAATTTCCAGACGTAGATGATCTTAGTACTGCCGTTTCGTCATCCGAACATTCGGATAAGGATGCAGTTCAAAAATTGAAAGGGAAGGAAGGTGAAGATGCTAGAAGGAAAGCAAGAATCAACGATATTGGCGTAGGCGATTTGGTTCTTATGAAAAACCTACACCCGCAGAACAAGCTTTCTACTAATTTCCTTGCAGAGAAATTTAGCGTTGAAGAGCGTAATGGTTCGAAAGTAAAAGTTCGTTCCATGGATACTGGTAAGTGCTACGAGAGGAATATATCTCATCTGAAGAAACTCTCTGCTCAATCTGATAAGAATGATACTGATGAGGCATCTGACCAACAAGCTACCCATTTTTCTGTCCCTGATATCGAAGAACACCGTTACTCTAAGCGGTCTCGCAAACTACCAACTCGATACAACCCTTAGGAAATGTATATTGTATTTAACTGAAGTTGAGAAGGTAAGATGAATTTGAAAATAAACCATCTGTTTCTAACCTTCTATCACTTATAAAAAGCATTAGAAAGAAAAGGGGATGTGGTGATCGATAATATGTATTCAGCACTCTTCGTATCCAGATGAGTGTCGTCACTCTTCATGGGAATAATGTGTCTGTCTTATATAGTATCAGTGATCATTCTATTGTACAGTCTCAGCTGCATCGGACGTTCATACTCGGCATCACACCTTCCACCTCCGACACTCCTGATTTATGTTTATAAAATGCGTAGAACGCTAATGCCTTCTCACGAATAGTGTTGAAGTCAATTAGAAACCCCTTGTTGGTAGTATCTTCGATCCACGCCTTAAGTGCTAATTCCATATCCAGGAAAACTGGATCTCGTTCGCAGCTTACAAAAAAAAAAAAATTCCAATCGTAAAAGCGGTGAACGCAAGTTCTGTAAGTTTAGACTTTTGTTTGAGAACATACCGGATGCACGCTTCGGTTTTTATTATATTTTCGAGCAACTTCTCCTAGCGACATTCTATTTTTTTTTTTTCAATATAATCGATAATTTGAAGAAAGCAAAGCCCCAACTAGTAAAGTTCTCTAGATATAGCATACTTGATTGGGAGGTTCATATGCACACTGGCGCCACGTAGTGAATTAATTCCCAACTTATTTGACTACCACCCGGAAGGGTTTGGTCACTAGCACAAGTTTGTTGAAGAATGCAATGTCCTAACTGATAAGACGCTCTAGATATAGCATAATAAAACTGAAAGCCCATATGCACACTAGCGCCGCATAGTAAGAGAATTCCGAACAAATTTGCCCACTATTCGGAAGGGCTTGGACAATAACACAAATTTTCTGAATAAAGCAGTGTCCTAATTAGTAAGGTTCTCGAGATAGAACAATATAAAACTTGCAGGGTCAATTGCCCACTGGGGCCCACAAGGGAATGGGGTCCGGGCACATGGGGCTACCAAAAGGAATTGGGCACACAAGTTTGCTGAAGAAAACATCGCCCTAACTAGTAAGGCTCTCGAGTTATATCAATCACAAACTGAAAGATTATATGCACACTATCGCCGTGTAGTGACCGAATTCCAAATTTGAGTGACCACCTCTAGGAAGGGCTTGACCACTAGGACAAGTTTACTATAGACTAATATGTTCTAACTGGTGAGGCTCTCGAGATATCCTAGGATGAAACCAATTACCCCTTACCCCAACGCGGCACAGCACTCATATTTAGTAACTCTAAAGTAGAGCGCCTCTAGCGGTGAAATTCCCAATTAAACCGGAATCCAATGACACAGATTTGGCGAGCCGACCCCGTAAAACAATTCTGCTGAAGACTGTAGATGTTTATCACTTGAAACAACTGAGATAGACCTCATTTCCCCAAAATAGTGAAAATCCCATAAGCTGCAGGTATCGATCTTTACGGTTTCGATTTTTACGGTCCCAATAAACCGACTGGGCTGTGCACTTAGCCCAGTTAGCGAACAGTTGCTGTAGTAAGTATGAAGGAAATGTAATTAACGTAACGTAAGGAAATGCAAATGTACGTAACGGATAAAGAGAAGTGATTCCAAATAAGAGCATTGAGAGACACATGAAGTGACTTGAATTGGATTTGATTTCATCCTTTGATATTTACTATTTGTTGGCAGTTTGTACGATATGTCTCTAGCCACAGAACAAATCAGCTGCATGTTTAAATACCCGAAATAATTTTTTTTAACAAGCCTGACAACACTTAATTCTATCATTTTTGACCGCTCCCCAAAACAACTGGAACCACTATGCACCGCCCCCAGTGCCAGTAAAGCACAAGTTAAAGCCACTACTTCCCGTTAGAAACTTCAGCCGAATTGACAGTTGACTACAAATGGCCAAAACTACTCACATTTTCCGCCGCATCCAGATCCTTGATGTTGTTGATGTAGATATCACCCAGCAGGATCAAGCCCTTGATGTGATCTGGATGGTACTTGACGAGCTGATTGAGGAATGGTGCCGCCTCCAGAGGCCGATGGTCGTCAGCCAGTAGCAGTGCCAAATTGAACAACGCACTCCTGAAGTCCTGCTTGAGATGGACAGCACGCCGGAACCAGTTCTCCGCTTCGTCCGTATTGCGATCATCCATCGCCAGCATGCCCAGGTTGAAGTGGACCCGCTCGTTAGATTCTGTAATTGTTTTCAAATTAAGTTAGAATTTATCATGCCAACGGAAGGCTTTAGCAGCAAGTAATTCACCATCTTTGGCCAACAGCTTGAGCAACCGCTCGCGGGCAATTTTCCTCAGCTCCGGCCGTCCGAGCTCCTGCAGCAGGATGGCGGAATTGAGCAGGGCCTGTTCGTGCTCCGGATCGAACTCCAGCGCTTTGTCGAGATAGGCCAGCGCTTGGGAGGCTTTACCTTGTTCCAGGAAAACCACCCCCAGCTGTGGAGTGAAGAAAAGAAGGCGCAAAAAGAAACAGTATCAGTAAACTAAGCGGCGTTTATGTGATTTTGGGGCAGAAAATGGAAGCGTTTCATTGGAATGTCAACTCCGAGGCAAAAATTCAACCTTGACAGGGAAAAATGTCGTTAATTTCATTTTTTCGAAACCGAAATGGGAAGCGAATGGGCGGCAGAAGTGGGAAAACACGACATCATGAATACGAAATCGTGAGAAAATGATCGAAAGTGAAAAACGAGCTTCCCCATTTGTTCGGTTGAAGCCGAAAAAAAAACTTTAACAAAATGAAAGACGGGAAAATTTTACTCCCTCACTGGAAAAGACAATAATCGCTGTTGTATTTGTTTAAATTAGCATAAAATGAAGCGCGCTAGGGCGTTGTTTTCGCTCCGCGCTTGTTTTTCTTCTTGAGTACAGAGCCGAAAAAAAAAATGTCCAAGAATGTCAGTGACAACCAGCATCCGGACGCTGTCGTTGAGATGGGTGGACCGACACGATGCTGACGACAACAACGATGATGATGATGGCGATGATGGTGGTGGTGGTGAAGCTGCTGACCGTCCAAGGCGAGGTTATTTATCGTTTCCAGTTAGTAGGACACGACGAGAGGGCAAGGGCCAAGGCCATTCCAGTCCTTCGTCGTGTTGTCTCATCTTTTTTTTTTCGCTTTCATCTATTGTGCCCGATCGTCCTCTTTTGCTTTTTTGCTACGGGTCAACTGATGCCATCCACCACTCACTGGACCCAGACAGTTAATGAACTTCTCTGTCCTTTAAGGTTGAATCTGGCTCACAGTACCAGTGCATGGGAACTGAGGATAATCACGTTCCTTAGATCCAATCAAGCCATCGTGAGAGAGCATGGACATTTTGGCACGAAAATCGAAAGTTCTTCGAAGAACTTGATGTAATTCGTTGTCTGGAATTCGACGTAATGATAAAAATATAATTTTTTCTGGTGGCCAACCGAGTGTCTCCACCAAATCGGTTGTTCTTCAGGAGCTTCCACTAATATTTTAACAGAAAATTCGATTAAGTAAAAAATCGACAATCAAGCGAATACTCACATTGTAATAAATATCCGGATTGGTGCTATCGTAGAGCAGCGCTCGCTCGTACACCTCCTGCGCTTCCTTCGTTCGATTAAGCTTAATGAGAATGTCGCCCCGATTGATGTAAGCCTGGGTGTAATCCGAGCGCATGCTGATGGCCTGTCGGTACAGTAAATCCGCTTCCTCCAATCGCGTTGCGTTCTTCGAGATCAGATTCGCCAAATTGAGGAACACATTCAAATGATTCGGCGCAATCCGCGCCTGATACGATTCTCCCGGTTTGGCTTTTGGAAGCAACGACTTCGCCTTTAGATAGGCCTGTTCTGCTTCCTTGAACATTTTGAGATGATTGTACGTCCGACCGACGTTTATGTGTGCTCCAACGTCATCCTCCTGGACGCTCACGGCTTTGTGGAAGAACTGCAGGGCTTCTTCGAATTTTCCTTCACTCTCCAGGGCATGTCCGACATTGTTGAATAGCTTCGCATTTCGCTGGTTTACCTTCAATCCGGACATGAAGATCGTATACTCCGACTCCCAGTCGGCATTGCGGTTGTATGTTTTAACTGAATGGCTAAGAAGCAGGAATCCCAGACAGCACCAGGTCATTTTTCGATTCCATCGTTCCGACAGCAGCTGGAATCCGTAGGCCACCAGAATGCAGAATCCCATCGAGGGCATGTAGAGAACTCGCTCGGCAATCACAAAGCCCACCGGGAAAAACAGGTTCGATGCTGGCAGGAAGGGCAGAATCATGAAGGCGAGACCCTGAAATGAGAGAAATCGAAAACGTATTTAGTTACAGACGAGCTTTAGATAACGAAATTTCCGCAAGGAATTACCGTAGTTCAAGAAGATTGGTTTATCGTTGATTCGATTCCAGTTCCCCAAAGTTCCCTCCCAGTTTTAATGACTCTGACGAGTTCACAGTGCTTCCCTCTCTTCAATTATCCGCAGCTGAAAAGTTAGCCGATTCAACCCTCTGCTCGGCTGATCCGAAAATTAGGAACACCCATTTAGCCAGTAATTCACCTCGAAGCGTAGAACGAACTGAAGAAACTTTTTCCCAAACACTCATTGAAGTTTATACCTCCGGGGGATCATCCCAGCTGGAAAACTGATACACAACAACCCCAGCTAGGTTCTCTTTTCAGTTCACTTTCCATTGTCTCTCCCTCTTTCCGTCTTATCGCATCATTTTTTTCCCACGATATACCCTCCGGAGAACCGCCCCCCCCCCCCCCCCCGGGAGTTCCGCAAATCAAATTATCCAGAGAACCGTTCACTTAAAGCGGCAGTGTTTTGAAACAAAACCCCAAAAATACCCACCCACTAGGAAAGTCTTGCTTGGCCACGAGAATGAATTTCACTTTCCCACCTGCTTGCCTTCAAGCTGCCGAAGCGAATCGTTTCTTGGATGAGAAAAGAAGAAGAAAAAAAAAGAAATAAAACCATGCCTGCAAGGAAAAATTAAGTCCCGCAAAAGTTGTAACGTCAAAAAGGCACCAACTTCTCGCAACTATCTTCCGACATAGTTGTTTGATGGAGTAAAAGTCAGATGCGGAGTTGGACGGCGAGGGGTTGATGGAAGAATTCTAAAGTTTTTTTTTTTCTTTTTTGCACCTGAGACCAGATTCGACCAAGTCGTCCTTGGAAGCAGGCATCTGTCGGTCGACCATACCCACGAACGCTTCGGAGTCGGCTTTGCCAGCAACCCGTCTAATTTGTGGAGATTGCACTCTCAGTCTCAGTTATCGATGGAAAGGAATGAAGCAGGTGGAGAGGAACTTTTCCTTCCGGGGCGAAGTCGAGGTTGGTTTTTGCTGGATCGTTTCTAAAAATAAATCCAACCGGCGAAAAGTTTGGTCCACTTGAATGGTTGTGCTTCAAGATTCATTATCAAGTAAATTATGACTGGTTGGCAGGTCGAACTACGGACTTGGACGAGATTTATGAGTGAAAAAATAATGAGGTAAAGTTAAGGATTGCTAGAACACTAGGATGCTTGACGAATGTCAATATCAGACTTTGTAATTCGAGAATGGATTGCGACAGTATGATGTTAATTTTTCTTTTGATATTGATAAAACGCGTTAGTTCATGAAGATTGGAGATCAGTGCGGTGTCTTTTCAACTAATACCGATAGCATGAATAGCCGATCAACTCACTCGGTTCAAACGATTTGGCCAAGAAGTACCTAATCTTCAGTGTCCATAAGAAGTCGAGTTTTGAAGAGTAATGATTTTCTCTTGAAAATAAAGGATCTATTCGCAAAAAATGGCACTTACAACTTTAGCTTTTTTGACGTAGACTTACGACTTACACGACCGTTAAGAAATATTGAAACAAATTGAGTTATTATCAATTATTCCTCGATGGATTTTCAAGATGCACCAATAATTTGGAAATTTTCCCATTTCCCATTCATTCATTTATCAAAATCTATCCTTCAACAATTGAAGACTATTGAAAACAACGCAAATAAAAGAAGATATCTTATAAGGAGTGTTTCGAATATAAGCTATCCACATACATTTGCGTTGTACGCATGTATTTGTGATGGTTTTTTTATGCTCTGAACACTGCATGCTGTGCGTTTGACTGTCAGCGCTCTTTTGTTTACTTGTTTGTGCGGTTCAAATTCTGCATTTTCAAAATGTCGCGTATTGAAAAGGAAGTGAAAATTAGGGTTCTGGACACATGGCTAAGTGAGAAGGGTATTACTATGCGAAAATTGGCGAAGCGGTTTGGAATTCATCATGCGAGTGTTAAAACCATCATTAATAAGTTTGGGGAACAATATTCTTCGGATGAGCTACCAGGAAGAGGCAGAAAACCCGGTTCTTCCAACCCGAAACTGGAGCAGAAAGTGGTATCTCTAATCATGAAGAACAAATCAATGTCAATACGGGATTTGGCCAAAAAAGCAGGAACGAGTGTCGGAATGATCCAGCGTATCAAGAGGCGAAACCACCTGAAGACCTAAAAGAAGCAGAAAATCTCGAAACATAGGTGCAGAACAGAAGAAGCGAGCAGCAACAAGGGCCCGGAAATTGTATTCGGGTCTTTTGCAGCGTCCGGATGCATGCGTTTTGATGGACGATGAGACCTATGTAAAGGAGGACTCAAAAACCCTTCCAGGTCCACAATACTTTACTGCCGTCGTTTGGGAGGATGTGAGCGATGCGGACAGGTCGATTCAAGTGGAGAAATTCGGTCGAAAGGTACTGGTATGGCAAGCAATATGTTCCTGTGGTTTGAAGTCAACCATTTTTTACACTACCGTCACTATAAATGCGGAAATCTATCGATCTGAGTGTCTCCAGAAGAGATTGTTGCCTTTATATAAGAAGCATAGTACACCTCCACTGTTTTGGCCGGATTTAGCGTCGGCTCACTATGCCAAAACCACTGGCATAGTGAGCCAACGTCATTCCACCAAATTGCCCTCAGCTTCGACCCATCGAACGTTACTGGGCAATCGTGAAGAGGGTCTTCAAGAAGACTGGTAAGGCAGCTGGGAACATGCAGGAGTTCAAAAAAATTTGGGCTCAAGCGTCCAAAAAATGCGATGCACCACTTGTCCGGAATATGATGAAGAGCATTCGATCCAAAGTTCGAAAATTCGTGAAGGAATAACTTAAATTTCATCCGGTCTTCATTTTGTTCAAGTTTAACCTCGTACAATAAAGGATCAATTTTTTGTATGAATAAAATATCGGTTTTCAACAAAATTTCAAAGAAAGTTTGTCGATAGCTTATTTTCAATACACTCCTTAATTTCATTTGGCAGACTAAATTTGATAAATGCACTGTATTTTCCTATCACAGATTTCAAATGTGAGCAATGGAGGTCTCATATACAGCAGCGAACAATATATAATTAGTACACCTTCACGAAATACTTCATCCATTTGGCAGTCTTGCAGCTGTTCGGAGTGGTGTGGAGACATTGTTGGAAGGACAGCTGGCGGGAGTACTGGAGGGCAGCGGTTGGTCAGGTAGCGGATGGCTGTGCTGTTGCTAGGCAACCGTTACTACTCTCAAAAGATGAAATGGTGACATAAATTCAATTGCAGTATTTGCGATCATATCTTGAGAAATCCGCATGATTCAGAAAATGCAATTTTGCTCATCTTGATCCACAAAGCGTTTTATGGTATAAACGAAGCCATGCAAGTGTGGGCAAGCGGCTGGCAGCACACAGATTCCTTGGAACAAATTTATCGCTGTATCTTTTAATGCCTCGAACCGTAGGACTTTTATTCCATTAATTTCAACTTGTTAAGGTGGCTGAATGGTTACTATTTAAAGCCGTCACGCTGGCTGCCGCGGATTGCATCTCAGTTACAAACCGAGATGGTTTTTTTGTGAGCCATTGAACTTTCGGAAATCAATCTCACATTCAACAACTAATATACTGCACAACCTTGCGTGATGTTGCATTTTTTCGCCAAGTTACGATCCATTAGGGGCTGTTCATAAACCAAATAAACTTTTCTGGGGGGAAGAAGGGGGGGGGGGGGGGGGGGTTGACCAAAGTCTACGCTCCATACAAAATTTCAAAAAATTGTATGGAGAAAAGTCTACGTGGGGGGAGGGGGTCTGAGATTTTCAAAAATGAGTCTACGTGGTTTCCCAAGTAACAATTTCAGTTCTATTCCAGCCGTATAGCACTCCTCCCGGCTTTGTTGATGAAACTACATTCAAAACTGTTTTGTCCACCAACGCCTCCTCAATGCATCTTTAAAGCCGAAATTTGTACAAAATGGCCCACTCTATAGACGGTTGTGAAAACAAATTCATAAAACCTTTCTATGATCATAAAGAATTGGAAAATGTTCAAGTGAAAGATGTTATGACCACTTGAAAACCATCATAAAACCAATTGGCCACCATCAAAACCAGCATAGGGCCGAATGGCCACAGCTGTCAAACTTCACGGCGATATCGTGGTTGGTTTTTGTTGTTCTGCTTTGTTCGATTCTCTGCTTTTCTGATTCATTCAACAGTAAATAATGGCTGAGAAAAAAGTTCTAGAGTTGCGGGAAATTATCTTTGACAGCAAAATATATGAAACAAATTGAGTTTTTTTTTGTAGCGTATCATGCTCCAAATTATATGTGCATTTAATTTTATGGGGAATATTGGCACGATAAGAGCTGAAAATTAATGCGCCTCGGAAATTATGCGAGTTTACAACAACAAAAACAAAATTGAAAGAAATATATTCGGTAAATTAATCATGAAACTCCTGAAGATTGATGGAATTCAATAAGGTTATCTAAACGAATACCGAAGTTTGTCTCAGATCTACCGTTCAATTGTATTACATTTAAAATTAAGTGCATTTATTTTTCCACGTTTCAATAATTTCTTATATTTCAATATGGCGAATGGCATAAATCACAGTTTTGCCAAAAAGCCAGTTTTTCTTAGCAATGGCTACTATAAAACTATCTGGTCGCTTGGTAGCTTTCCTCAATGCCAATTAGCCGTTTAATGCATTTATTGGAGGCAAAATGGTTTTAAAATGCTTTTTCAACTGACCATAATAAGGTGATACGAATGAGTCCTACAACGGCATTTCAAAACAGCATTTTATGAGTTTATAAAGTCAAAATAAAACCTTTGATAGGAGTATAAGGAATTTTAGAAGTCAAGGTTCTTATAAACCTGACTAAAATTTGAAACCTATTGGCATCTCTTGCTGCCATAATAAAACCGAATTGATTTCTAGAGGCTTTCATAAAACTTTAATAAAACTTAATAGAGCTGGATGGTTTGGGCAATGTTACTTGGGTTATGAACAGGCCCTTACGAGAAATGAAACAAAATCATGCGAAAAATTCGCAAAAACAAAATCACTTCAATTCGACGGTTTACGAAACGAAATTACCCACCACGTAGTAAAATATAATTTTAGGCAAATTGAACTGGAAACCAAAAGTAAGGAGAAAACAGAATGGCCGCCGTATACTCCACTAGAGTTAAATTAGACTATGTTGAAAGAAAAAGAAGGAAGTCAACCACCATTTGTAAAAAACGAATTAATTAGTTTTCTAGCTTAATCAAAAAGTACCCGGAATTTCTCCAGGACATTAAAAATACAAGATTATACATCAGAATCGATACTGTCTCCTTCAAAGTACTCCCACCGACTGCAACGCTCTTCTGTCAGTGCTTGATCCAATCCTCAAATCATTTTTTATATTCGGTTTACGGTATGATCATCAGAGCCATCTTAGATTTTACCATGATCCCATCTTGGGACCGGAATCCGACTAATCTGCCGCAGTGTCATCCTATCGAGGATTTTTTTGGTCTGTTGAGATCCACTGTTTACAAGGATAATTGGAAGTCTGAGGACACGAAGCAACTCATCAACAGAATCAAAAAGAAAAAAAAATGGAGGAATTCCGTAAACTGTAATATTACTTTCCCGATATGTCATTAATTCGGGATTCGGCGTCAACAATAAAAGCCGTACACTTACCCTGACGGTTCCTGCGTTTAACAAGGGTCATTTCATGTTGACCGGAAACTACACATGTACCCATAAGTCGTCTTCTCACTTCAGCTTAAACCTTGTTTCCACACGCTATCGAACGTGAAGCTTTCGCATTTGCCAGACTCTTAAAGGGCGAACACGAAATTATTGCGACACATTCAACAGGGCATAACTTTTTTACCATTGGGTAAAAATCAACCAAACCTTTCTCATTGATGACATACAAGGTACAGAACTTCCCAAACCGCGATGAGCGGCAACAATCGACGGCTAAAACTCGGGCACGGAAGCTCTACGAGAAGATGCTGACAAAATATGGCTGCTGTGTGATGGACGACGAAACGTATATAAAAGCCGATTCCAAGCAAATTCCGGGGTTGGAGTTTTTCGCCGGCAAGAGGAAGTTCTATGTGGACGATAAATTTAAGAAGAAGAAAATGTCGAAGTTCGCCTCCAAATATCTCATTTGGCAGGCCATCTGCTCTTGCGGACTGAGGAGTGAGCCTTTCGTGACAAAGGGCACAGTAAATGGCGAGATCTACAAATCAGAGTGCCTCGAGAAGCGCCTTTTGCCGTTCTTGCAGCAGCACGACGAAGCTTCGCTATTTTGGCCAGATTTGGCATCATGCCACTATTCTAAAAGTGTCCTGGAGTGGTATGAGGCCAATTCTGTCCATTTTGTTCCAAAGGACATGAATCCGCCAAACTGTCCGAAGCTGCGCCCGGTGGAGCAGTACTGGGCAATGATGAAGCGGGAACTTCGGAAGAGCAAGAAGACAGTCAAAGACGAGAAGGACATGTTAAGAAAATGGAAAAATAAACTGAGAAACTGGTACCGGATGACACTGTTAAGACTTTGATGGAAGGCATCAAGCGAAAATGCGTTCAATTTTACACTCAAGGCTCCATCGATTAACTTTTCTTTTGATTTTTGAAGTAAATATATGTATAAAACTACCCTAAGATTTTGGTTTGATTCTAAACATTATAAGAAAATTGGCATGACATTTTCGGTGTCGCAATAATTTCGTGTTCGCCCTTTACTCTACCGACCATCGCATTCATCGCATAAAATGCAACGCAAAACAAGCTCTCTGTCCCTTCTCATTATTTGTAGGTAATGGTTAAAAGTGACTCGATGACAGGCTATAGGCGTCCACCCTTTGTCGGTAAGTTCCATAAACGACTCACAATTAAAACTAGAACTGGTCTAGGTCTTGTATGAGAGAGACGGTATTTATGGCGGAACGAAAACCTAAACCCAGGACCATTTTTCGAATGAAAGGAATATATCGATAGTGGCGTATGACTTAATGGAAGAAAAGGAAAATTTCATCCATTTAGCCCCTTTTTTTTATTATTGTTTTTTATCTGAAACAAAGTCTGCGATGCTCTTAAAATTGTCTTTAAATTTGTTCAAAATTCTTAAAGGAATACCCTCATGTATAAGAGCTCCTTAGTTGGCTGAAATAGTCGTATCTGCCAAACGGTAAACAATTAATACGGAATGGAAGGGAAATGATTCATCCAGAAAAGTTCAAATCAGTTTTCAAAATTACATTGCATACAATTCTTCTGAAAACAAAAATCATTCTGGCTGCAGTAGTGAAGGGTATGTGGGTATGATATTACTTAGAACTAAATTCATTGTTGACATACATTTCACGAGGCAATTGATTCAATGGATTCAACTGCTTTTCCCAAATGATACACAGTACCTTAAGCAATACCTGCTCGCTTCCAGAACATTCAGATCATTGAAGTATTTCGTATGAAATCTGAGTAAATGTCCAACAGATTAACAGATTGCTTCTGTCAGCTAGTGCGGATTGAATTAAGCCCCGCAATAAATATTTCTCCGAAACATAGTTCCATGTTCTGAATTGGGAAACGACGCTCTCTTTCCCTAAAGGATGTAAAACTCATTATCCATAAAACATTTCTTTGAAATAGTTCCATTTCTAGTACTCATATATTCCAACCGGGTACACCCTTCATTCAAGAAAACCGATCCGATAAGTTGCAAAATTCATTACAGTTGAAACTATGAACTCACAACACATCATTTCGGTATAGCTTCAGGTGCAGATAACCCAATTATTTCCGTTTCTCACATGCATCGCAACCTCTTTCCAGGGAGGTATTTTTATTTTCAGATCAGACATTGAATCAGTTTCTCAACTAATTATAAAACTTTTGCCACATGCTCACAGCTGTTGAATGCAGAGCTCCTATCCCAGCCGTGGAATCATTACGAAATACCTAATCATCCGGAACGAGGCAGCCCAAACAGACCGAGCTGCAGATGAATAGTGACACATTTTCCAGCAGCACACATATTCCGAACAATGAACTGCCCGTGGCTTTTCCGGTTTGGGCTTCTCGGACGACATCGGCAGGGACCGGGAAAGTTCGTTTTTCCACCAACAGAATGTAGTGAATGTGTCTAATGAAAAAGAACTGAGTTGTTACTTTGTCCGCTGCTCTAGCGATGGACCATGAGCTCACTGACATTGTCATCAGTCAAAAGTTGTAAATGATGGATTCGATTTGATTCACCCGAAAATTATAAACCTTTTTAGCCTGCAACCGTGGCCCAACCCATTCATAACTGTCATCACCCGGTGTTTTCTTATCGCTTTCATCTCATTCACCCCCCGCGCCTGCTAGGTACTGCAGACAGAGGGAAGAAACAGTGATTCTGATAAATGAACAACGCGAGTTTCACCGGCTCTGGCGCTTGTTCTACGCAAAATGACGGGGCGATGACGTCGTTGGCATGGCGATGCTGTTGATTTCCCTACAGACACTGATAATCTGAGTTCGCGGAAATGCTCTGGTTGCTCTTTCGGTGGGGTGCAGTGATTTTGGTAGGCGGTTCGAAAGCGGAGGATGAAGTATGGCTTCCAGGAATTGGGCGAAGGCTTTTATTTTGTTTGGCTTTACTGTGAGCCGAATCGCATTTGGGTATCATCTAAGTGAAATATGGTGGGCATTCTTACGAGACAAATTGACTCTAAATGATGGAACTACAACAATGATTAGACCAATTTCAGCACTTTTCAGCGCTTTGTTTGTTCCGAGCAGGCCAAATGATCACGAGCTTATCATCAGAAAGCAATCAGCTAGCCATTGATATTCGTTAGAAAAGATATAGCTAACCAATCAAGTCTAATTTGCGGGAAATCGGTATTAAAAATAATAGGAGTTGTGACACGTCCTCATGGTTGACGTTATCTAGAATTGTGAAGGTTGTTTTATTTTATTATTCTTCGCGGAAACTTGAAATAATTAGAACGTTGATAACTCAATTATTTCCCGATAGAGATTCAAGATTTCTCATCAATCAGTAGGAATTTTTTGCGGGTACTAAATCATTTCTTGAAAACCATAAATCAACAAGGAGGATCGCAGTAGACACTGGTTACAAGTGGACATTAGGGTGTCCCAAAATTGCACTATGTCAGGAAACTTGGGGGCTCACCCTTCAAATGATAGGTATAGGTGTAACAAACTAACTTTTGTATGACGACAACTCTAAAAAATGTTGTTTAGAGGTCGCCCCGATGAGTTTTTTGAAAAAAGACCATTTTTCATGACTAATATCGTAAAAATATTTATAATTCTCAGAAGTTTAGTGTAACCTTACCCTTTTATATTTTTTACAGCTTCCTTACGGTCTAAACTACAATATAAAAAATTGTTACGACATGTCTTACGTCAAATTTGTTTGTCACATTTTTTTTAATTCTGTCAAACGATGATTTCTTAGGTGCATTCTGGCGTTCAATCATCAAAAGTGGGTATCAAACTTACAGCTATTGCCAGTCTTGTATATTAGAAATACGGGAAATTTTATAAAGAAAAACTTTGCTGAAGATAGTATAGTCCTACTTACATCCGTTATTTAGATATTCTTTATATAGTGTTGGAAGAAAAGCTCAGCATTTCATAACACAAAGTATTTTCAACAGCGAATCAACCCATCGAAGAAATGACATCGCCTACGCTGTTTTGAATGTGGATTTTTTGTGGTGTCCCTTGGTAACGTGAGTAAAGAAGCTTCTAGAATGCCATCAGAGGATATATAAGCGGAATACGATCGAACATTTCTTCAGTTTTCCTTCGATTTTCATAGAAAACAGTACCAAAAAAGAAAAAAACTATGTCGCCGAAAACGAAGCTGAAGTCGGATATCATTACCGGTATAGCAAGAAAAAATCTACCCAGAAATAATTTGCCGTCGGAGATGGACATCATCAGCTTCTTTCGATACCAGCATGAAAACCAGAAACTTCCAACCGGACAAAGCATTCAAATTGTGGCTACCGATACTGTGGCGATTTGGAACCAAGCCGGTCTTCCAAATCAATTGAAACGGAACGTTGTTAGGCGCGTTGCCAAGCTCGTTAGGACATGGCAACGCCTCAGAAAGGCCCAAAAGAAGAAACTTTCAAGACCAGCGTTGAAGATGTGTAAGATGCGGTTGAGTTACTTCTTCAATATTAGCGTGAACCACATCGAAGAAGAGCTACGAAATGATAATGTCCGTGCAGAGTTCTGGAGCAAACAGGTGATCAACAAAATTCCGGTTGAGTTCCCGGAAAGCTTCAAAAATATTGTACCATCAATTTATAAGGAAAGCAACGAAAAGAAAACAAGAAAAATTGACAAGAAATCCAGCAGACAACTGAGTAGAACAGTACGAGAACCTATCGTGGACGAGACAAGAGAAACACTGCGTCGAAGCAAAAGGCATGAACTATTGACGAATACTGTCATCGAGAACCTAGATCGAGCTCAGGTATCGAATCGTGAAGCAGTTGGTGTATTAGCAGCCACAGCTGTTGTTTTCGGTGTTGGATCTGAAAAGTTGAGTTTGAGTAAATCAACTCTTCAAAGAAAACGCAAAGCGGTGAGTCATCTTATCTAAAATGTTTTGAATAATGTTTAAAATTTGTTTTTCATTTTTAAGGTGCGCCAAGAAATTTCCAACAGAATCAAAAACAAGTTTCCGAAGGACAAAGCATTGGTGGTCCATTTCGACTCCAAGCAATTGCTGTTCAATCGACGAAAGAGCGAAAAGATAGCCATTGTAGTAACAGGATTGGATGCAACTGAACAAATTATTAACAGCACGTTTCTTGAATCCGGAACAGGAAAAGCCGTAGCGGAAGCAGTTTTTAAAAGCTTGAAATGCTGGAATCTTGATGGCACCATCAGTGGCAAATGCTATGACACTACAAGTGTGAATTCTGGAGAAAAAAATGGCGCTGCTGTTATCCTGGAAAGGATGCTTGGAAGAAAGTTGCTAGATTTTCCTTGCAGACACCACATTTTCGAGCTGGTCCTTATGACAGCATACAAAACTTGTCTAGGTCAAGCTACGATTTCTCCAGACGACACCCTGTTCAAATCATTCCGCAATGAATGGGAGAGATTGGACAAGAGCGATTTTTCTGGTTTTCCTGAAGGTAACAATTTATTGATTTGTTATGTATGAAAACTATTATCACTATTTTTTCTTGTGATTTAAAGGTACATTCAGTGAAGCGGAAAAGGCAAACCTCGTTGCATTTTGCAAGCAAATGCTGCTGCGAACTTTCATACGTGAAGACTATTCAGAGCTTCTTGAACTTACACTTATGTGCGTAGGAGATGGCGAACCAGCTAAATTTCGACGTCCTGGGGCGCTACATCATGCCAGATGGATGGCGAAAGCCATTTACGGTCTCAAAATGTACCTTTTCCGGAAGCAATTTATGACAGATTGCAATCAGATTGAAAGGTTCGTACTTTTTGTGATTCAAGTTTACATTAAAGGGTGGTATGAAGCTCCCATTGCAACAAACGCACCATTAAACGATCTGAAGTTCATTCGATGTTTGAAAAACTATCCTGACGAGGAGCTAAGCCAAAGTACTTCTCAGAAATTTGAAAAGCATTTGTGGTATATATCGGAGCTCAACATCAGTCTCGCTTTTTTCGATGAAAACGTTGATGAGGAAGTGAAAAGAAAGATGGTGCTAAACTTAAAGAAAAAGAGCAGTGGGAAAAACATGACGAGAGTAAAGAAATTTTCGGCCGGAAAAGGATTGGAAGAATACGTCACAGAGAATTCGTTGCAGTTTTTTGAAATTTTGCGGCTGGATTGTAGTTTCTTGTTTAAGGAAGATCCCCGGAACTGGAATAAAAACGAAGATTATCTTGCTGCAAAAACCAGATGCGATAACTTGTGTGTCATAAATGATCCTGCAGAACGTGCTCTTGGAGTAGCAGGAGATTATAATGAATTTGGTCCAAAGTCTGACCAAGAGAAGCATCAGCTGCTATTGATCGTAGCAGAAAACCGGAAAAACCAAACGAATTCTTTGAAAACTTCAGTTTTCAATTATTTGACAACCTAGTTTATCAATTCAATATTAATAAGAAACCTTACCAATAAATATAGCTATACAAGAACATATGCAAAAATGGCTATTTTCTTTCCACACTTTATAAAGAATATCTGAATAACGGATGTAAGTAGGACTATACTATCTTCAGCAAAGTTTTTCTTTATAAAATTCCCCGTATTTCTAATATACAAGACTGGCAATAGCTGTAAGTTTGATACCCACTTTTGATGATTGAACGCCAGAATGCACCTAAGAAATCATCGTTTGACAGAATTAAAAAAAATGTGACAAACAAATTTGACGTAAGACATGTCGTAACAATTTTTTATATTGTAGTTTAGACCGTAAGGAAGCTGTAAAAAATATAAAAGGGTAAGGTTACACTAAACTTCTGAGAATTATAAATATTTTTACGATATTAGTCATGAAAAATGGTCTTTTTTCAAAAAACTCATCGGGGCGACCTCTAAACAACATTTTTTAGAGTTGTCGTCATACAAAAGTTAGTTTGTTACACCTATACCTATCATTTGAAGGGTGAGCCCCCAAGTTTCCTGACATAGTGCAATTTTGGGACACCCTAGTGTATACAAGTTTGAAAACGAGCGGAGGGCATTGAACGGTAGTATCCGATCAGGCACATAACCGTTAAATGCCCTCCGCTCGTTTTCAAACTTGTATCTTTCAATTTCCAAAGCCTGCCGTTGCCCTATACGGAACTATCAATACACTTTCTACTCATGTCTATTCTTTCTAGCAATAAATTACCGTCCACTCCTAGCGCTTCGCATGGAGATGAGGAATTATCTGCTTCTGACAAACTTCAACAAAGATCGTTACTTCCGCGCATGGGAGAATACAAAAACAACAATCAATGTGTCGGAGAGGCTGTCTGTAGTCCCACTGTAAAACCCAGATCCGCCAAAGTTTTATTAGTAGAGCGGCCAGGGAAATAAAGTGATTGGCCGATTGTCTGAACAAGCGCCACCGCCGCCTGGAAGAGGACGCGTCCATTTTATAGTCTCACCGCCGTCCATCCGTCCGTCGTACGCCGTTTTTTTTTTGCCGGAAGAATTGTGAATTCTTGAAAGATTTGTTCCGATTGCAAGATCCGAATTTCGTACGGTTTTTACACCGGTTCCGGTTCGAGAATTCCATAAAAGTGAAGTTTATTCCAGTTGAAGTACGAATTAGGTGTTTTCCGAGCTAGAGAAGATTTTTTTTTCAGTTGAAAATTGTAGCTGAAAAGTTTTGGGCTCGTTTGTGTCGCCGTCACCGATTCAGCCGCTTTGGAAAGGATTTTTTAGGAAATTAGGTGCTACTGCCACTACTGCTGATGATGATGGTGTTTCATTAGCTGCCTGCTTAGCTTGTTTATGGATTACTCATTTTCGCGGGAAAATAGTGTGTGCACTTTTGAGGGACGGGGAAAATTCTATTTGCAAACACTCTGACCGATTTGTGTTGGAAAATATTGCGAAAAGTTAAACTTAGCTTACGTTCTATGAATTATTCTCAAAAACAGAAATGTGACCGCTGATTTAGAGTTGGAAAATAGACGATTCGGGGCGAAGAAAAAAGTGCCTTCGTCGTTGAATAATTATCGCGAAAATGTGGTGTAAAATTTTCCGTTGAAAAAGTGCCATTGTGACATTTTCCACCGAGACATTTCTGGATTAGCTTGTATTGAACCAACTTTCAGCTCAGTTGTTGAACCTTTTTTGAGTGTATTTACCGGTCTGTCTCGGAAGACTTGGACATTTCTTAAACTTCCTATATTCTGTATTTTCCTTCATATTCAAAGGTCTTTCTAGATTTTTAACATAATTTTTCAGCCTCTTATATGGAGCAATAATTTTTATTTTCCTCATAAGTTTGTTGCCTAACTTTTTAAAAAAAAATAGTACGACCTGAACCAAACCTTGTTTCAAGGAACAGTGAAAATGATGCTTTATTTTTATCTCAAAGTTTAACCACACGAGAAAATGAAATATGCATATTAAGTGGCGAGTGGAATTTCCTGTGAAGAAAAATGTAAAGCCATGGATCCTGACCCAGGTATTGATGAATTTGATATGTTGGTCGTCTACCTGGCGTGAAGAATCAGCCTTAGGCTGACCGTACCTCAACCGCATTGTTCACCCCAGAAAGCCAGTTTATCTCAAAGTGCTTCTCGTCTCAATATTGTTGTAACGATTGCATTAAAAAAAAACTGGACAAAAATTGCCGGATTTCATGGATTTACCTTCACCCACACTGACGAGACTACCCATGCAGCATCAATCATAGTAACCCATCAGTTAGCAGACAAAATTTGACAGCTCTATCAGTCGAACTTTAACCGTGATGGCAAAAACAGTGAAGCAACTCCGTTCAGAGGTGTGCGTGTTCAAAGAACGGAAAACGGACATCGTGCGGCACTTTGTGGATGCCGGATACGCGCGTTTCGGCATCTACAACATCTTGGCACTATTAGACAACAATCAGAGCATCGAAAAAAGCCCGCTTGCGGACGGCCGACGACCCTGAGCAACAAGAAGCTCCAAAGGATGCTGAAGAGGAAGACCGAGGGAAAAGTGGCTACATCGCTGTGTGCGCTTGGCCGAGAGGTCGGTTGAACCGGCCAAACAGTGTCGCGTCCACTGGTTTCGGAGCTGCAGGCAATGACGCAGCGGCAATGGCTGAATAAGATGGTCAACTCAATTTTCCCGGCGAATCGTGACGTGGCGGTGGTAATGGACGACGAGACCTATCTCACCCTGGATGGCAAGGACTGGCAGGGCACTTCGTATTTTACTTCCCCCACGAAGGAAGTGAGCTCCGAGGTGAAGTTCGTTTCACACACCAAGTTCCTCAAGAAGGTGCTGCTGTGGCTGACAATCAGCGAGAAGGGGATGGCCGACTCGCCGTGAACGGGAAAGTCTATAGTACGAAATGCCTGCCAGAAGTTGCGTCGATCATCAAGAAATACCATAAGGGCGAAGACGCGGTGTTCTGGCCGGATCTGGCGTCGGCCCACTACTCGAAGCGATCGTTGGAGGAGATGGAGCGGCTTAATATCGATGTGTTACCCAAGTCGGCGAACCCTCCCAACGTCCCCTAGCTGCGTCCCATCGAGAATTTCTGGGCCAACCTGAAGCGTAAGATCTATTCCAACAATTTTGTCGCGGAAACTGAGGAGGAATTGATAAATAAAACGAAGAAAGAACTCAAAAACATGCCTACATGCATGGCGAATGTTCCGGTTAACTGCCCGAAGGCCGCTCGCAAGGGCGTAGACTTTTTTGCAAGCAAGCTTAAATAATTACCTTCCATGGGAAATTTATCAAAAGTAATTTTCTGTCTTAGCTTTTTTTTATCACCATCCGAAAAAAGTCAATTTTTTTAATGCAAACGTTAAAGGGTGTCCACGATGAAATTGCCACACTATGAAATTGCTCTAACTTTTTAACCGTTGGGTAGAATTTAATGAAAATTTGGGTGGATTTAGTTCATAGTGCATTATTTACATCCTGCAAGTTTTAAAGTCCTGTGATCAAAACTCGCGGAAATGGAGTCGAAAGAACAGCTCGTGCGTGACAAAATCTTGCGCATTCATCACGAGAACAAGGATCTCTCGCATCGTTCCATCGCTAAAACGTTGGGAATCGCGAATTCCACGGTGTCGCGAGTGATTAAGCGGTTCGAGGAACGGTTGACCACCGATCGGAAGCCCAGAAGTGAAGGAAAAAGTATTCCGTACAACACCAAAAATCACAACCGCGTAGTTGGGGCCTTCAACCGAAATCCGAACGCCTCCGTTCGGGATGTGGCTAAGAAGCTGCACCTAAGCCGAAGTTTTGTCCAGAAGGCCAAAACCAAGGCTGGGCTTCGAACGTTCAAGGTACAAAAGGCCCCTAATCGCGACGAGAAGCAGAACAAATACGCCAAAAGCCGTGCCAGGAAGTTGTACCTCAACATGCTGACGAAAGTTGAATGCTGCATCATGGACGACGAAACATATGCGAAGGCCGACTTCAAACAGATCCCCGGCAACCTGTTTTTCACGGCCAAGGATAAGTTCAGCGTTCCGGAGCATGTCCGCACTCAGAAGATGTCCAAATTTGCGAAGAAATTCCTGGTTTGGCAAGCCATCTGCACGTGCGGGAAGCGGAGTGCACCTTTCGTGACCCAGGACAGGATGAACGGACAGGTGTACATAAAAGAGTGCCTCCAGAAGCGGCTGCTTCCTCTCCTGAAGGCCCACAACGTCCCAACAATCTTCTGGCCGGATTTGGCCTCATGCCACTACTCCAAGGACGTGCTGAAGTGGTATGCGGACAATAAGGTCAATTTCGTGCCGAAAATGTTCAACCCTCCCAACACTCCGGAGCTCCGCCCCATCGAGAAGTACTGGGCGATTATGAAGCAGCACCTTCTTAAACGACCTAAGGTAGTGAAGACAGTCGAGGAACTGAAGAAAGTATGGGTTTACATGCAAACAAACGGTTGATTCACAGGTTGTGCAAAATCTTATGGCCGGGGTTAAGGCCAAGGTGCGGGCATTTGCGTATGGACTGTAAATAAAATACGAGTAAAATGGTAAAATGAAGTTTAATAGTTATTTCTCAATCCCTGAAAATTTGATGGCAATCGGATGAAAACTCGAATTTTGCGAATCAATTTTGTGTGTGGCAATTTCATCGTGGACACCCTTTAGGTCTTCTTCAGGTTCCGCTTGACAATGGCCCAATATTTTTCGATTAGGTGGAACTCAGAGATGTTGGGAGGGTTTTTGTTCTTGGTTGCGATTTGTCACTTCATGAACTTTTTGCCGTTTTCAAGCCCCTACCGTTACTTGTGGTACAGGCAGCCAACCAAAGCAGAACGATTTTAGCGAACATCGACTTAAAAATGTCTGCCTTTTCCCTTTCGGTTGCCCAACAATTTCTGATAAAACTCCTACCCAAGAAGCTATTTGAAGTTTGCCTTGACGTGGGTTTCGTTCTCCATTGCGCAATCGAACTTCGTCAGCATCCGGGATCATGTTTTGACTGCCTTGTTTTGCCAAAAAAAGTAAGGTAAATTTTAACTCCCCGAGACTGACACATGTAAACGGCCTTATGAATATAAGAAGCAGCCAAAAGAGACGAGAAAATCGATTCAATCAAACGCATCTTTTCTCGACGCAACGTCAGTTTCTTAATTCTATTTGAATCATTGTTTACGTTCATTGACGTAAATCAATTTTGAATTACGTTTTATGTTAAATCAATCATTTCTAAATGTGAACTTTCTGATAAGTCCGGCTGGTTTGTAACACCTCGGCCAGAGATGTTGGGGTTCCACTTGTACACGCTTGACCGCTCTTTTTGTCTTCGCTGTGGCTTCCGGCTTTCAATAATTTTTCACCGATCCAGGTTTTCTGACGCTCCCCAAACAAGTTCATTACCTTGGTGATAGTTGATTTGGCCACTTTTAACGATTTTACTAACTCGGCTAACTGCAAAATTTTGATACGTGGCTCCTCTGGCTTGGCCTTTGATTACTGAATTACTTGAATTACTGAAGAGCATATGCCAAAATCAAAATAAAGGCATCTTCCAGCACGCGCTCACCTACACAATTAGGGGTGTTCAGTTTTCTTAAATTCACGGCTGAAAAAAAAACCGACAAAATTAAGTTGACCAAATTTTGATGATATCAACCTTTAGTGTCTTAGGTCCTAATAGGTGCTCTTATTTAAAGATTTTCATAAGAACGCATTCTCAGCTCGAATAAATCCCATTCTTTGTTTTAATCTTCCATTATGTCCAGCGTTTCACAAGAGAAAAAGTTCTCACGTTCTTTCACTTTATTTTGATACTTACAAAATCCTACAACAGTCTGGGCAAAGTACATCAATTAGATGCGTATTCCGGCTCAACGCAGACCGAACAATATTAACTGATGTCAATCAAGACGAAGAACGACAATGGCGAAGACGACAGCTGGTAAGAGGCTCAATCTTGTTGATAGACAGATCCTGCCTCGTTCAGTACGTTTTTCCACCATGTCCTAAGGTGGATTGTGGTAACGAAGCTCAAGTCAATTAACTGAAAACGTGAAAAGCCGACTTGACGAGAGTCAGGATTTTTCAATTTATTCAAATGATGGATTATGATATCGATTTGGAGGGCCTTTGTCGTCTTGACGTTTCCTATCGCAGTAGCCATGTGGCAGTCGTCAAAGATAAAGCTCATCTCAACTTGAAATTTAAAATCCCCACTACAAAGGTTTCCCAGGAAACGATGAAACACGATAGCACAACTTTTACCCTGAAATGAAGAATAATAACAAAAGAAAAAACATTGAAATTGGCTTCATACTAGAATCTGAAGTGAACGTAAAACACGGTACCAATATTTTGATTAAAAACCCGATCAAGCGAATCCCGCTTAACTCTCCCCGCCCATTCTAACTTGTTTCCCGTTGTTTCCAGGACGACATCGACAACGAAAGTCACTGCTCTCATTTGCAATTCATCGTCATTGACTTGAGACAATCTCGATAATGATGCTGCTGCTTCGCTGACAACGTGAATCCTTGTAAAACGATACCCATTCCGGCCCTTGGCTCCCCGCCCCTCACAACGGCCGTTGAGTACATCCCTTCTTTGTAGGTGAACAACTGCTGCAGCTCAGCACCCTGTTGTAGATAATCGATAAATAATTATTTATGTTTTTCCTCATTTCCATTGGCAGCGAGCAAGTCTGTGTCTCATTATTTTCTCTTCTTTCGCCAGCCGTTTGTACCCAGAACATGGACCCGCACTAGCTAACCACCCACTATGGTCGAAAACCACGAAAAGTCAGGCCAAAACATGAGAAGGTTTACTTGAGGAGGAGCGCTTGTTAAAAAATCAATTTTTGAGGGTAACATTACCGACTGGCAAGGTCGTTATTTGTATGTAATTGCTTCGATAAAGTTCAGGAAAGTTTCTTAAAACGCAGCCTATTTCGAACCGAGACGCTTATCGAGATTCAATTAATTTGGCAGGATTTCGTTAAATTTCATCAGAAAAATAGAAAGCTAACTTTTCAACGATTATCGAATTGTAGTTCCATTGTGCCAATTGATTTTCATCGCGAAATCCCACGCCCGCGACCACAGTGCAACCCAAGGGACTATTTTTTCCTCATTATTTCGCATTCTGGCTTCGATTGCGCTCTTTTGCCAAATTTCTTCTCCATTTGCTCGAATATGTATTGCCCCTCGCGATTCGCTCATAAATCACTGGCTCTAGCCGAGCACGGGACCCCTCCTCCCTGACAGCACAACCACATTGGCTTGATTGTGCGCGCCCACTGCGGCAAGGTGGAATCGTAATCCGTCCACGGGAGATTTCCCCGGTGCTTTTGCCCGTCTCGTCTTTTCGGATAAATCTGAGCGTGTCTGGCGAATGGGATTTCCGTGACTAAGTGGAATCGTGTGCTGGAGGGCTTCCACCTGACAAACGCGGCAGGAACTCACACAGAACTTCGCTGACGGGTTCGTTAGACTGATGAAAGTGAAATTGGAAGCTTTCTTGGGTGTTTCTTGGCGCTAGAATTCGACTCAGCAGGCCGTGGATGGGTGCGAGGTGAGGTAGGAGTGGATACGGTACGGAATTTTTACTTCTTAGGGTTTTGATTTTTGGTAGGCTAGCAAGCATTTGCATTCGCAAATTGATCGTTCTAGCAGTTGAAAATGGCGTTTCCTACCACTTCACATATGAAAAATATTTTGAGAAATGATCTTCGAAACAATATTATGTATGTCTTCCGCTAGGCATAGAAATACTGATGCAGACTGATATTCGTTAATATTCACTGCTTGATAATATGTTTATGCGAATATTTAAAAGCAGTTTTCAATTCCTTGGAATCCTTTGGAATGGACTATTGATTAAACACACTTATAAAAAGTCATGTAAATTTAAGTCTACTTGGATGCACATAAAAGGAGCGGCTCATTGGACATAAATTTACATCTGTTCTGAGCATCGCATGAAAGCAAAAACTTAATTGAAAGTTTACATGTCATGACGTAAATGAAAGTTATGATACACAAAATTAGATTTTCTAAAGGCAGGCAGTTTTAAATGCACTTGCTTTGCCTACTTTTAATTAAGATTGATTTAGTTTACAAAATCGATTCTTAAACATTTAATTTTATCCGCCAATGGCACGAAAGGATTATTAACTGGGGAAAGAGTACTCTATTTTTATGGAAATTATGATCTTCGAGCGGTAAGCACAACAATATCTCACAATGCACTTTAAATTCGCAGTAAAAATCAATTTTCAAACTTCGTGAGATGCAAAAAAAATAGCCCATTCAATGATTGAGATGGCCAGCAAATAAGCATCCTTGCGGGCATGTGATACGTCTCATGTTCTAGTGTTCACTACCGAGTGACGAACAGTGATGAAAAATTTAGATTTTTTTTTTGTTTCTTTGGCGATACGGCCGGTGTTTTCCTGACATGTCACGAAGGATTTGGATTCCACTTCGAAATCAACTGCGCACTGGCATGTTTCTAAATTTCGGTGCACTTGAAAGTGTTTTCAATAAATTGTGGTATTTCCACACATCAAATGACAAGCTTATCAAGACACCGTTCCGGATAAATTTATCACGACGTGTGAAATGGACTTTGAGAATTGCAAAACGCTAATGCTGAAGTCGACGATAATGACTTGCCGTGTACTTGTATGTGTTATTAGATGTTTCGAATAAGGATTTAAGAATACATCCAAATGAACTTAAAACGGAAGCATAAGTAAATTTAAGTTTCAAAGTTTACAGGTTGTATGGATTACGTCACGCGTAAAATTCATTATTTTTAAGAGTGAAGATTTTCAAACTTCACATCAGTGGCCTGAGTCAACGTAAGAATTTTTTTCAGTGTATGATTTTGCTGTCACTGGATCTTTTCCCCTTCGCGTCAAAGTGAGCATTGTCAACTTTTAAATTAAAGTTTTGAAAATGGCGTCTCGACAAAAGGAGCTACTAAATCTGATGTTGGACAAGTGGTTAGAAAATCCTAATCGTTCATAGAAAACCATCGCGAATTCGGTCGGAGTGACAAACGGTGTCGAAAGTCATCATCAAATTTCTACAAATCGAAACGGTTCAGTGGAAGCCAACCAAGCAGTCAAACAAGGCAACACACAACAAACAAGATGAGAAACAAGTGGTGAAAGTATAAAAGAGGAAGCCCAACATGTCGGTCAGAGATGCTGCCAAAAAAATGAATATAGTTATGTAAACTGCGCAAGACATTAAAGTGAGATGTGGACTGAGGTCATTCAAAGCCCAGAATAAACCCCGCCGAGATGAAAAAAGGCTTGAAAAAGCCAAAAGTCGGCTCGTAAGCTGTATGATTCGTTGTTAAGGTTGAAGAAGTCGTAATTAATTTGGGCAATGACGATGATTGCCTGCTTCTTTTTCTTCTTCTTCCTGTCAACATTTCTTTTTAGCCATTTTCGGTAGTAAATCATGACTTACATTTTTCTGTGCACGTTCACTGAGTAGAATTGATTTTTTCTCACTTTTTAAAAAACATTTTATCAAACAAAACACTATGAATTCACTTTAATCTGGTAATTTTTAAAAACCTGGTTCGCTAACACAATACACCAACACAAACTCGCCATTTGCTTCTCAGACTTACACTATTACAAGGACCCATCACTTATTTTTTCCATAAATCATTCTGGTCGATTTCCATATTTTCACAGCTTTTAAAGGGATTCACAGCTCTCGTGCTGAAGTTTTCTTCGTAAGAAAATTCACTTTTTGTTCCTTCAAGCACTTTTAAATGAGAAAACTGCTTCCGAAATTTCCAAACGAAAAACAAGCCAGGTCACTGTACTGTCAATGTAGCAGCGCAACTCGTAAAATCACTCGCGCCCCAAGCAAAAATTCACAATCCATTTGAGCGCAGTGCAACTTCGAGATTCTCAACAATATAAGCCACACTTTCGACAGCACACACACTACGCTTCAAGCGTGCCGGAGAATCATCGATCATCGACAGTTGCCAGATTTATATCTTGATATTTTTAACTGATGGGTTTTGGCATGTTCAAAAATTGAGATACATCTGGCCAAAACATGTTGTTTCAGATGTTTTTCGATGTCTTATGAAATATTTATTGAGTTGAAAGCAAAATATTCGCTAATTTGCTATGTAACATAGTCTACCATGAGCAACATATTTGAAAAAATTAAAATTCTTCCCTGAGTTGGCAACTATGCTCGTCAGCTGATATTTTCGTTCCGCCCAGTTTCCTTCTATCAGTTTGTAAACAATCTTTGCACAGACCGAGCGTAACTTTGTCAATAATTGAAATTGAATCCGGTGAGTAGTTATGTCGCAGAAAAGGAAAGCACAACGGGCGGCGCAACAAAGCGGTTAGCGCAGGAACAGTTGAGCGGGAGTGATCAGGAAGAACAGGAACAGCTCCAGAAGAGGATCCAGGACACTCATCAACGGATAAAAGTGTTCTGTTTGTCGACGATCCAGTGAGTAGTGATTGTGAACGTGAAGATGGAAATGTTAATTGGAATTGTGCACCATCATCAACTGAGGAATTATTTAGTGAACAAATTTTCAAATGTTTTTCTACCGTTTAATCTGAAAAATTGAGTGGAAAAACTGTTGGGTTTGGAATGTTGTTTGTCAGCCCTTTCCTGGCCTTTTTCTTTATTTGTGGGGGACCGTTTCTTTTTTTGTTACGACACTTACTTTTTTTTTTGAAAAATATAAAAAAAGGCTTGCTTCATTTAGAATTGGAACAAACTTTTGCTCATATTGTGGCGCTCTTGGTGGACGGATTTGGAAGTTCTTGGCACCCACGTGTCGGGAATTTTGTCAGCTTCACGTATGTATTTTTGACATTCCGCAAATCGGCTGTACTTTGTAAACAATCAACATGAAACCCGAAAGAAGGGAAAAAATTGTGCACAGTTATTTGGAAAATCCATTGTGGCCTGCATCTAGGCTAGCTAAACAGCTGAAATTGCCCAGAAATACCGTATTGCGCGTTATCAAACGGTATAAGGAAACATTGACGACGATTCGGAAGCCTCAAGCCAATCGTCGGAGTGGAACTGTCGACCGGAAACTGCGTGGTAAGATTTTGAAGACGATTAAGAGGAATCCCAATCTGTCGGACCGTGATTTGGCCAGAAAATTCGGTGCTGCTCATAGTACCGTGAGGAAAACTCGACTCCGGAAGGAATCAAGTCGTATCAAGCTAGCAAACAGCCAAATCGGACCATAAAACAGAATAGTGTGGCCAAAATCCGTGCTCGGAAGCTATACGACCAGGTGCTGACCAAGTTCGACGGGTGTCTTCTGATGGACGATGAAACCTATGTCAAGGCTGACTTCGGGCAAAACCCAGGTCAAACATTTTACTTGGCAACGGCTCGGGGGGATGTTTTTGCCGACAAATTTGCACGAAAATTCATGATTTGGCAGGGCATTTGCAGCTGTGGCAAAAAAAAGAAAGTTTTCGTTACAAATAAGACAATGACGTCGGAACTATACCAAAAAGAGTGTCTCCAAAAACGAATTTTGCCGTTCATTCGATCCCACGACCATCCCGTAATGTTTTGGCCAGATTTGGCAAGCTGTCATTACAGCAAAGTCGTTCAAGAATGGTATGCAGAGAAAGGGGTCCAGGTTGTTCCGAAAAACCTTAACCCACCCAACTGCCCCCAGTTCCGCGCTATTGAGAAATACTGGGCAATCATGAAGAGGAGACTCAAGGCAAAGGGATAGGTTGTCTAAGACATCAATCAGATGAAGACCTGGTGGAATAAGATAGCTAAAACGATGGACGAAGAAGGTGTGCGCCGCCTAATGAGCCGTGTTACAGGAAAAATTCGAGAATTCCTTCGAATCCGTGACGAATAATTTTATCCGTATTTTTTCTTGAAAGTATGAAGAAAACGCACATTTGTATAAAAAAGATCTTGAATTCAATCATAAATAACTGAAGTACAGGCACTTGTTTTTGTTCCAATTCTATCTGAAGCAAGCTCTAATTACCAATTTTCACGAACAAAATTTTTGCTGTACTCTATGCCAAACAGTTGATATACAATCCAGACCGAGTGCAGACAATAAAAAACCTTTCTATGACAATATGGCTTCACAGCTGATGTGATTGATTCTACAGACAAGACGTTGAAAAAAATGTAATTTGATTTTACTTACGACCACAAAATGGAACCACATCCAACAGAACAATCATATTTTCGGAACACTTCTACAGCACGTGAAAAATGAAATCGGATACAATTTTAATTTAACGAATATTTTCATTGACGAATTTCATAATTTCTTTTGTTGTATTCCCGATGGTTTGTATAATAGACTACTGTAATCCATGCTAAATTTTATTATTGAATTAATTTTTCAGCATATGTGACATGAAAACCTATTTATCGAAAAGCGATGCGCAAGCAATTTCACCTCGTGAGTTATTAAAATAAATAGATATTGCAGGAAATTTCAATACTTCCCACGAAAACACATGTCTCAAACACGGATACACGTGTAGTGGTAAGCTTAAGGCTAGATTTTGATTTTCATTTCCTCACACATATGTTCAAATAGATTTACCAATACAAGGACAATGCGATCATTGATTTCGAAAAATAATTACGAAGTCTTCAAACCTACAGGTTGCATCGTACAGGACGATGAAACATACGTGAAAGCTGGCTTTTCACAAATCCCTGTTAATTAATTCAACAGAACGAAGGACAGAGGAAGTCTAAAGTTAAAATTAGCCAACAAGCTTTCGATGTCAAGTACCATTTTTGCATTAGTATGATTGTGTGGCAAGTATAATCATACGCTATGTCCAGGGAGTCGAGAAATTTTCCTTAACGAAAAATTCCTAGACCAGACCGGGAATCGAACCCACCCACCTCCAGCATGGTGTTGCTTTGTAGCTGTGCCTTTATCGACTGAGCTAAGGGAGGACCAAACCTACAGCTTTTGTAAAAAATACACAAAATTTATTTCCGGACACGCTTTATTTGGTCATGAGTTTTAGTAGGGCGAGGGGAGTGTAAAATGAGAAATTTAAAAATTATAAACGTCACGAAAAATTGCAATCGGTACTTGAACGCTAAAAAGTCTACAGTTTTACAATAGAATTTTGCGATTTTTGGTTCAATACGAGTACGACTGTTGTAAACTCGCATAATTTCCGAGGCGCATTAATTTTCAGCTTTTATCGTGCCAACATTCACCATAACATTAAATGCGCATATGATTTGGAGAATGATACGCTGTAACAAACTCAGTTTGTTTTGGATATTTTGCTATCAAACAAAATTGCTCGTAATACTAGGACTTTTTTTTTATTGGATATCATTTACTGCTAGATGAATCAGAAGAGCAGTCGAGAATCAAACAAAGTAGAACAACAAGAACCAACCACGATATCACAATGAAGTTTGACAGCTGTGGCCATTAGGCCGTATGCTGGTTTTCATGGCAGCCAATAAGTTTTATAAAGGATCTCAAGTGGTCATAACATCTTTCACTACATCATTTTCAAAATCTCTATGGTCTTATAAAGGTTTTATTAACTTGTTTTTTTCACAGCCGTCTATGGAGTGGGTTAATTTGTACAAATTTTGGATTAAAGAGATGGAGGGGGTGTTGGGGGAAAAAAGTTAAGTGTGTTTAAAAAGGGGGAGAATATATTTAGTTGGGGGAGGTGGTTCGGAGGGGAGGTGTGTTGGGGGGGGCGGGGGGGAAAAAATTTTTTTTTTTTTTTTTGAGAAGAAGAGGTGAGTGGGGGGGGGGGGGGGGGGGGAAAAAAAAAAGAGGTGGGGTGGGGGGGGGGGGTTGGGGTAGACCTGTGCGCCGATCTGTTTTGAATCGGCGGCGGCGTGTATGGTATTTTCAAAGGGCGGCGTCACGCTGCGGTCGTCCTCGGCGGCGGCGGCGGCGGCGTGGATCGGCGCGGGCATAAATTATCCCCTCAACATTTCCTTATGCTTATCCCTGTTAACTGTTTGGCTTTCTCGTGCACTGTAAAGACTATAGGATACGTATGTGTGTACAAAGATATGAGACTTAACATTATAGAAGTTGTTCATAACAAGTCGACGGGGAATTCGTCTTATGTCTTTATTACTAAACTTAAACTGTTTTTTCGGCGTTCAGAGTTCAATTGCCAAGAGATGCTCTGCACATTTCGTAATTGTCGTGTAGGAAAATAGTTTAGTTTAGATCTTCACGAAGATGGCGAGTCAAGTTTTCAGCGCAAAAATCGAATACGATTTCACGGGGAATCTATTTGTAATAAATTAACGAATGATGATGTATTCAATAAATAATATTTTACAAAAGACATATTACAACAGAAAAGTAGATTATAAGGCTCTGATAAGACATTTTATTAATTTTGAACACTGATTTTAAATGTACCGTAGAAAAGAAAACTCTTGTAATATAAAAAAACGCAATGGATGGAGCTAACGAAACATCTTTCAATTGCAATAAAACTTAAAACTGCAATAATTCATTTATTCTGCATATCTAAAAATTAAATAATCTAATGTATTCAAAAAAAAAAAAATTAATATCTAATCTTAAAATCGTAATATCCAGTTCTATCCAGCTCCAGTAATCTAAAAATCTAAAAATCTAAAAATCTAAAAATCTAAAAATCTAAAAATCTAAAAATCTAAAAATCTAAACATCTAAAAATTAAAAAATTGAAAAATCAAAAAATCTTAAAATCAAAAAATCAAAAAATCTCAAAATTAAAAAATCTTAGTATCGGTTTAAAAATTTAAAATCTAGAAATCTTAACATCGAAACATCAAAAAATCTTAATATTTAAAAATGTAAGAGCCTGAAGATCCAAAAAATTATAGAATATAAAAGTTCTTAAATAAAAATCTCAGAATTTGAAAAATTAAAAAAATGTAGAAGTTTAGTTATCTTAAAATACAAAATCCTGAGACTAAAAGAAAAATTTTGAAACATGGCACACAACACTCAGTGAATATTTTGGCGGGTCCTTCCTTAGCTCAGTCGGTAAAGGCGAGGCTACAAATTAACACCATGCTGGAGGTGGCTGGGTTCGATTCCCGGTCTGGTCTAGGGCATAGGGTATGATGGTATTTGCCACTCAATCATACTTATGCAAAAATGGTACCTGGCATAGAAAGCTCTTAATTAATAACTGTGGAAGTGCATTTAGAACACTAAGTTGAGAGCAAGCAATAAGTTAATGGCGAAAGCAATAAGCTTGAAACGCAAGGAAAGAAGAAAGAATCTTCTTGCAAAATATAAGCGCAAACAGTTTTAGAAAACCCCTTGATAATAATAGAAGAAAACCCTCCAAAGCCATGATTTCTTCTATCTTAAAATCAGACAATAAAAAAATAAAAACAAATATTTAAAAATGTTGAGATTAAAAATTTAATAATCTTAAACTATCAAAACCTTAAAAACTAAATATTAAAAAAATTCAAATTGCTTTAAATTTCATATATAAAGGAGCTTAAGGAAATTTAAATCAATTATTAAAAAGTTCAAATTAAGAGCAGTGAAATAGACCGAACTATCAATATTATTACAACATTACTACAATCACGTATAAAAAAGAATCCACTGTGCACTGATTTACCGGTTAATTCAGTGGTTAGCCAAGTTATTTGATTCGAGATTTGTCACGTTAAAATAAAAACAATGTCTTCCCGACGATGGTTTTATTCGGCAAATGTTTTGCTAATAAGGTCTTTCGGTGATATTAATGTTGATATATATTAAATCTAATAAACACCCCTTATTTATACAGTCTTGATTATTCAGTGCAAAAATCGGATATGTCCAATTACTATTAACTTACACTGATCGTTATAGATGGGTTTTGAACTTTTTCACGCCTGACAAAATGCTATCAAGTTGTGGAAATAAGCTCCCGTTCAGACTACGAGCTATATTACTTGATATATTGAATCTTGATATGCGACGTCAGATGCATTATTTCCAGTGAAAACTAGATGTACGAACATTGATATCAAGCTACTTTATATCAAGTGATATAGCTCGTAGTCTGGAGGGCACATTACATTTCCTATTATTTTTGACAAAATTATGAAATACCATTCAACAAATTTACCGATTCGTTAAACATGAAGAAAATATGAAAGTTTATATTTTCAGATCTCTAAACTTTGCCCTACCATATTTAATACATTTCTTAAGCATGTCTAGATAGTTGTGTTTTATTCGCCAGTATTGACTACAATTTTAGTTTATTTCTCAATTAAAGGTAGTCTCATACCACGGGATGTTTTTTCGTTTTGTTAATCCCAGTGCATGTTAAATGTGGCCGGTTTTTTTATTTTCCGTGTCGAAATTCCGTCAATTTCACCCCTTTTAAATTACATTAGATCAAAATCCTTGGACAAGATTCCCGAGGGGATAGGCTACCTTAACCATTTTTAATTTCAGGACAATTGGAGTTTTGAATAAGAAAAAAGTACACATAGGCATGCAGCCTGACGTTACCTTCTGTACCTGAGAGATTCTAAGAAAAATTCACCAATTTCATTATCAATAAAACTTACTTGCCGAATGTTAACGACCTATCGATAGCAGGATCGTTCTCAATATCTCGATCCCTGTCTTCGTGCAAATTTAAACCAGCCTTTTGTTTTGCTTCGATTAGACATGCATTGCAAAACACTATGTCAGGAAGCAGATGATGTGTAAAACTATTTTTGACACATTTTAGTGCACTTAATTTTTTCCACACATCACCAGTTCGATTACCATTATTTGTGGTATCAAGATGTACACTCTCGATGGAAATTTTCTGAACCTTTAAGGCGGACATTTTATTATATTTGATTTGAAACTCACTCGCGAAATTGCTGAAAGTCGAAACACGAAAATGTACACTGCAGTTGCTAGAACGAAACGACAAAGCTGATCACCGTCTCATACGCACCCCTCTGGATGGCACATCGCATCGAGATGTCATCATTTGTAATAAAAGCAGATTTTTAAAGGGCTAATGAACATAACTGAAGGGATGCAAACGCGCTGAAAAATTTCATCGGCGTGCCTCAAATTGCCCGGCGGCGCGGACAAAAAAATGCAGCGGCGCGCCGGTCGAAAATAGTGGCGGCGGCGGCGCTGTAAAATCGGCAGCGGCGGCGGCGTGGCGCGGCGGCGCACAGATCTAAACGCCAGTCACACAATTAAGAAAAGCAACTCACTTCCAAGCAATGGAGATGGTAAAATTTCATTTTATATTGAATACTGAACACAATGTTTGATTTCGCAAAATCGACGCTACGATCCACACGCTTGAATTAAGTATGGAAATTAGTATAAGAAAAAGTACTATTTTGTGTTTTCATTCTCAGAGACAACAGTTTTGTTTGTACCGAGAACACTCACTTACACTCACTTGAAAAATTTGGCGCGTTCTCACAATACTTTCAAACAGTTATGGGAAACTCTGTCGATTGTAATAGACGGATTAGTAAGGAGCAAACAAATGTAAACCAACAAAAACATCAGCTGTGTGCACGATGCTGAGAATTACTTAGATGCACGACACACGACGCTGAGAGTTATTGAACTCGATAACGATGAAAATAGTTGTTCATAAGCATTATTTCTAAAACATTCGGAACACAGATAGCATCGGTTTTTCAAAGTTACACTCTAGAATAACTACATTTACCATCCGATGAAGGAAAAAATAACTTGGTGTCTCGTCTTAGGAAATAGCTTAAGCTAAAAAGTAAATGTTAAACATCCCGAGCAAAGGATTATACCAAATTGATAACAAATTCTAATACCAGGTTATGGTTGTTTGATCAATGAATATGTTATCATTGAGGTTGAATAAACAGCTAAAATACTTAACAAAATGTATAGCAAAAATATCCTCGGTGAATATCATAATAATAGCTAATTTTATTATCACTGCAAATATCTTGATAACAAATCCTGTATTGTAATTAAATTTATTAAAATAGTTTAAAATTATGGTATCAATTTGAAATCAACTGAAATCAACGCTAATAATTCTTGTGATAAAAAGTATAATTTCTTGTTCAAATAAAGGGTGTATTCGATAAAAATGGCACACAGAAAATCTTCTGTAACTTTTGAATCGTATGAGTAAAAAACCTAGAAATTTGAGTAGATCTTATCCATAGTGTATTATTTACATCTGCCAAGTTTATAGTTATAATTAGAGTCAGATGGGAAAAAGAATTGGGAGAAATTGGAAAAGGGGGGGGGGGGAAGGGGGGGAAAAAGGGGGAAAAGGGGGGGGGGGGGGGGGGGGGGGGGGGGGGGGGGGGAGGGAGGGGGTAAAAGGGGGAGGTGGAGGGGGGGGGGGGGGGGGGGGCGGGGGGGCTGCAAAATGGTGAGTCGACAACGGGCAGGGAGCGTGCGTCCCCGCAACATAGCCCTGGTCCTCACAAGTTCCTACCTCATGCTTCCACGGGTCAAGAGATGACAAAGACCGCCAGCTAAGGGTTGCGTACTTAGCTGCTAGTGCAGCCTGGGCACTGTTGTCCTTCTGACTTCAGCTAGATTGAGGAGGTGCGTGCCGAGCGTCTGTGTCCACCAAGGAGGTGCGGTAAGGTAAGGTAAGGTAAGGTAGTATGCTGAAATCTTACCCTACCACGAAAAATGGAAGTATTCTTAATACGGTCCGACGGTGCTAATTTCAGATAATAATAATTTCAGTGCTAATTTCAGGTATAATAATTTAAGATTATTTTTTCCCTCGTGGCTATGATAATGCAAGTCCGTTTACAATTGTAGCAGGACCACAATCTGCAGACATAACAAATATAATGGTTATTATAATTTTATATTATCACAAAACCTTCACAATATTTTTAATGCTATTTTCAGCTCCGCATTTATGCATCGTTATGAGTCTAAGCCAACCTAACTCACGCTATGTATACGATGGTTTTTAATGCAATTTTTTCCCTTCTTTTATCATAAGACAATTAAAAATACAAAACCTAACATTGATCGTACATCTTCTATTAGACAGGCATAAAGAATCATTTATGGGCCCAGTGGGAAACAAAAGTTAGCGGATAAATCAAATTTCCTCTTGTTTTTATTTTTATTTCTTTTTATTTTAGATTTATTAAGCCTTATTGTTTGCTTACATTTTCCTAGCAAAACGGCTGCCAGGAGATCAACTATGTTTCATTATATCACATTGGAAATTTCCGTTATTTCAGAGTTTAAAGCAACTAACACCGCTGCCGAAGAGGCAAATGGCTGCATTCTATTATTATATATACATTATTTAGTATTTGATTGCAACATCGTATTATTTTCATCATGGTATATTATTAAAAACATATTGAAATTATTATTAAAAATAATAATATTAATTAAATTCTATCTGCTTCAAGAGTACAAGGAAGTTTGTTTCAGATAGTATAGCTATTTTTTTGTCATTGTAGCTCGAGGATCTTTTCTATTAAATTAGATCATTGGATATTATTAAAATTAATAAATGCTTTTCAATTCTGCTGATTATGACCCATATGTTATATACGTACATAACATGCCATAATGCATGTTTGTACTTCATTTAATTACGACATGGTTTGGCCAAAAAGGTTTCCCATTCCGGAATTACATTCAACTACCAATGATTGAGCTGTAATGAGGCACCAAGCACGACATAATTTTCATATGTCTATCATTGTTTCAGTTATTCCCTCATATTATATTATTTACAACCATTCATGTCATCGATAATATTACCATTACATTTCAGTATACATTCATCATATAGCTGCTTCCAATTCTTATTTCATATCATTATTATATTCATTGGAAAAATAATAATAATAATTATGAAATTTTATCTGCTTCAAGGTTACAAGGAAGGTGATTCCAGGTTATATAGATATTTTATTACATTGTACCATAAGGTATTTTTCTATTGATTTACATTATTGGATACTAATTTTAAAATTTATAAATGCTCTTCGTTCTGCTGATTATACATACATATGTCATAAATACATACATATTTTTTATAATTTTATGTATAATTAAATGTTTTATGTTTTGTTTAATTGCAATATGACCTTCACATTCCAGAATTACATTCATCTGCCACTGATTGAGCTGTAAAAAAGCACCAAGCTGCATATTATTATCTTTTTATTGCATATTATTATCACTATTTTAATTATTTCATCATATTATTCTATTTATAACCATATTAAAATTACAGGATGACGAATTCCATCTATGACATATTTGAGTTAAATATTCTTGTATATTTCATTGCACTATTCCATAATACATATATTGAATATTATGCCATATTATTTACATTATATATATAATAAATACTGGATTGGGAGGGAGCATCAGGGTATCATTCAAGCTGAAACTGGACGATGGTTTGATTGACTGCCTGAGTCTAGGAGGGAATGAACATTATCATTTTCTCTATCCTACCGATTCGATTATGATGCTGTGAATTCTACTCCAACGGTTTCAGTGAGAGTGACGCGCCCTTCTTAACAAGCCATCCTGTAGAAAGCTTAATAAGTATTGCGAATTGGGTTATTCGATTTGTTGGATCGTATCGTTGGAAGGAGATTCTTAATTTCCCGTGGATTTCGCGTGAGTGTCTCTGCTTACGGGTCCACCCCTCCGTTTTTGGCCCTTCATACAGCGATATTTTGAATTCAGATCGGTGGCTCAATTTGATCTTGCTATTAAGTGGAGCCGCATCCAAGCCAAGGGCTAGAAGGGATGGTGGCTACCATACATACAAAACCATGAAGCGTGCTGGGTTACATGTTAACAAAGTGCAAAAAGTCCCAAACCGGAATGAAAAACAAAACAACACCGCGAAAACCCGCGCCCGGAAACTTTACACGAAGGTGCTCACCAAATCGGGGTGCAATGTGGTGGAAAACGAAACATACGTCGGGGCCGCCGTCCGTCAACTTCGTGGGGAAAAATTTTTGTTTGCAGGGGGGAGGTGGGGTGTTGGGGGGGGTTTTCGGGAAAAAACAATAGAAATTTGTAAAAAGGTTTTTTTGGGGGGGGATTTGCGGATGTGGTGAAATAAGTGCTCCCTTCATCACTTCCGGAACAATAAACGGTGCGATTTACACGGAAGAGTGCCTTAAGAAGCGTCTCTTGCCATTTATTAAGAAGCACAAAGGATCAACTCTGTTTTGGCCTGATCTAGCATCCTGCCACTACGCTCGAAACGTATTGGAGTGGTACCGAGCCAACGGAGTCAATTTTGTGCCAAAGGATATGAACCCACCAAATTCACCGGAACTTCGTTCAATTGAAAAATGCTGGGCAATTATGAAAACTGAACTTCGCAAACATCCCAAAACTATAAAAACAGAGCTAGAATTGAAGAAAATTTGGGTAAAAACAACAAAAACACTGGGAAAATCGGTTGTACAAAATTTGATGGGTGGAGTGAAAAGGAAGGTGCGGGCATTAGGGATGGGAGACGAAATTGAATAAAACAAATGTTGTAAATCAAAACTCATTAGTAGTTCTTCATTCCCTGAAAATTTCAAGAAAATCCGATAATCAGTTTAATTTTGATGAGTATATATGTGTGTGCCATTTTTATCGAATACACCCTTTATGTTGGTAATATAAATAGTTTTGCATTCAACTGGTTACTATCGTCAAACAATAGCATGATGAAAATGATATCATATGATAACAAAATTAGCGAATGGTGAAAACTAAATTTGTTATGCGATAACAGCGGAAATCAAAACGATATCTGGGATATCGGAAATTGATATTAATATGATACCAGCTTGTTTTTTTCCTTTGCTAGGGATTCACTGAAGGTTGCACGCATTCTTTCCTTTATCATTCGCCATTACCGACCGTGAAAACCCATGAGCAAATGTTTGACTTTCCGGAAGCCAACTTGACGTCTCCAAGCTGATCAAAGCCTACGATTCTCAACCACCTGTATTGAGCACCGGTCCATATTGCCACAGCCCCGTCCGACCGACTCAAAGTCTCAAAGGAATCACCATGCATCGCACCCGTACTGTGACAGCTGGCTGACCAAAACAATCCCCAGCTATTCGAACTGAATACCCGACGAGGGGCACAAACCGCTCACCCCGGGACCTGCTCCTTGCTGCCCGTCAGTGAGGATTGAGTGGGAATTTATTTCAATTAGCCACATGAAAGCAAATCACCGGGACCGAGAGCCGAGAGCCGAGACTGGTTCCAGCTAGCATGTGTGACGTGTGATACCACATCACTAGTTGTAGGATCACATGTACATTCACACATCACACAATACGAACGTGTTTGTCTGGTTGAAATGTGTCGGAGGAAACCGACTGTCTCTAAGCCTGTTGTTTGTTGCTGCTAAACACCGAACACTGCCAAGAAACCAACGGCAAGCTGGCATTTATGGCAATTACTTTTCAATCTTCTGTCTGATTTAGCATTTTCGCATTTTCCTCCACCCTCGGTTTCGGCCCTCAACGAGAGGCAGATTTCTGAGAGATGTTCGTGCAAAGTGGAAACTCCGACGCCGTAGTCTAATGAGATCACTTAACTCTTGTGTGGCTTCTTGTGGCTTGAGCCGTTCTAGCCCATGTAGAAGGTCGTCTACCTGTGCTGTTGCGACAACCAGACAACTGTCAGCAATTTGACGTTAATAGGCGGCAAGCCTTTTGAATCCAAATGAATAATTCACGCAATTGGAAAACAATCGTTATTACGCTCTAATATTAGAAGACTTAAGTGCAAATCACGCGAACGTGGTGCGTTCGATCGTTTGCATATGAAGCCATTAAGTTATTAGTTCCTTGAGACATGCTGCTAATGCTTCCGGAATTAATAAACAAACTCCTTCTGAAAGTTTCCAGTAGAGAGTGCTTTTCAACAAACAGCTAGAAAATCAGTGCCTCCAAAAGAGTGGCTTTTAAAGATTTTCCACCAACCAGGGGATGATCATAACGCTGATGACTGAAGAACGAAGGGAATCAACCGAGGAAGTGGAAAGCACATTCTTTCATTTGAGTAAAATTTTCGAAATTATCCTACTTCTCAACTCCGTCGTCTGCAAAACATGCCCGCAAACTAAGGACTGGGAGGAAAAACACAGCATCCCACAAACCAACCAAACCAACGAGCAAAGCGCTTGATTTACATATAAAACGAAAACGATTTAAAAACCAGCCAGGGCAGCAATTTTTCTTTCCCGCTGCGGCTCTCGTCCCGGCCGCGTTGCAACTTGAAGTGGAAATTTTCATTCCCTGCAAAGCACTGTCGAATGATCCCGGGAAGGTGTGGCAGAGCAGTGCCGCGCGCTGGTGGCAAATCCTTTTTACGATCCACTCCGGCTCTCTTGGTGGCGCCAGCTCAGCGCTCAAACCTCGGAGTGGGATCAGGCAAATGGTCTTTACAATTGCACACCGGAAAACTTACTACGGCAGAACAATCAGCGAGCTCTTTGTGTGATGGGATTCTTGGGGCTTCCATTCAACGGGCGCCGTGGGTTTGGAGAATGGGTTTTCTCACGTACGGGTACAGTTTTGCAAATCGAAAAATGGTGTGATGGAATTGGACGGAAATTTGACTGAAGTTTGTTTTCAAAGCCTGCTGCTCATCTACAGAAAATCATCCTTCTGGAAATCAAAGATGGACAACGGGAATGGAACAGTTTGTAATGTTTGTCTTTGTTATTCAATGTAAGCAAACATAATTTCAAAAAGAAATCAATCTATTTATTTTCCAATCTCTTGATTCAACGTAGGATTAATTTAGGAACATTAGATTAATATGGGAACAGTGGCCCTAATATCTAGATATGTTGCACATATGTTTCAGAAAAATGAGATTTTCCTTAGTTTGTACGAAGAGTAATGAGATAATCATAAACTAAGAAGCTAAAAGGCCGGGAGAACTACGTGTCATGGGCGTTTGCCATGAAAATGACGTTGATCCGGGAAAATTCCTGGTGCACTGTGATGCCAAAGAAGGGAGAAGTCGTGGATGAGGACGTCCAAATGAAGGTACTATCCACGATCTGCCTAAGCCTCGAGAGTTCGTCTACAGCCTGGTGATGGATGCGAAAAACGCGCAAGAAGCCTGGAACAAACTCAAGACTGCTTTTCAAGATGACAGGATTTATCGTCAAATCGGCTTGCTATAGCAGCTGACTTTGATCCGACTTAAAAATTACGACAGTGTGGAAGCGTATGTGGATGCGTTGGTCTCGACAAGGTATAAGCTCGTGGAAATTAACTCGTTTCGCTTCTTTTGATGGGGTTGCCCAAGTACTATGCGTCGATGGTGATGGGTTTGGAAGCGTCAGGACAGGCTCTGAAGGCGGATGTCGTGAAGGCCAAAATCCCACAGGACGTGAAAGCCAAGCATGGACCGCGGAGTAGCAGTAACGAAGGAGCTTTCTACAGCGGAGGAGCCCAGCAGCAACGACGCCGCGTGGACGGCGGTTCCAACAAGCCGAAGGACGGATCGTGCTAAAATTGCAACAAGGTGGGTCATTACGCATCGAATTGTCCGGAGAAGCCTGATACATCCAAGGGCAGAAAAGGACGTGCAATGTGTGCAGTTCTGGCAGTGGGCGACGTGGATCAAGGCGAGTGGTATTTCGATTCTGGTGCCACTACCCACATGGCCAGGCCCGGATTGGATTTTCAAGCAAAGCAGGAGGTCTCGTATCAGGTCGGTACGGCAAACAAGAGTTGCATGACGGCCAAGGTCAAGGGCGTCGTTAACCTGGATTGCCTAGAAAGAGCGGTGGACGTGCAGGACGTGCTGGAAGTTCCAGAGCTGGCGACAAACCTGTTGTCAGTAAGCAAAATTTGCAGCAAAGGCTTCACGATGGTGTTCAGATCGGAAGACTGTAAGGTGCTTACCGAAGACGGAGAAGTATTCGCGTCTGGCACGACTGAAAGCGGCTTATACCGATTGAACCGGCAAGTGCAGAAGGCATACGCGTGCGGTGAACTCGAGATGTAGCACAGGAGATTCGGCCTGATCTGAATGTACAGAATTAGAAGCGATTGCAGCAGATGACCAACGGTTGCTCGATCAAGAACGTGGAGACGCTAGATTACATCGCATGCCTGCCTGTAAGGTAAGCATGCTCGTGACGTTTTTCCCAACAGTAATTCCAGGGGTCAAGGAACGTTCGGAGCTGGTCCATTCAGACCTTTGCGGACCGTTTGAAGTACCGTCAATAGGAGGAAGCCGATATTTCGTTAGTTTCATCGACGACGCTACACGGAAGATGTTTATATATACCCTGGAATCGAAGGATCAGGCGTTCGAGGCGTACGAAGACTTCAAAGCGATGGCGGAGCGGCAATCCGGATGCAAGTTGAAGATATTGCGCAGCGACAACGGCCGGGAATATGTGATTCAAGGCAAGCCTGAAGCGGGACGGAATAAGACATCAGAAATCCTGTCCGTACACGCCTGAGCAAAATGGCGTTGCGGAGCGCATGAATCGGACGATTCTCGAGAAGGTGAGGTGAGAAAGTGCTGAACGATGCCAATTTGCCGAAGAAGTTCTGAGCGGAAGCAGTGAACACAGCGGCATATCTGATCAACTGTAGTCTAACTCGGTCCTTGGATGGTAAGGCGCCGGCGGAGGCGTGGTCAGGAAAGAAACCCTGCGTCGGTCGCCTGAAGATTTTTGGATCCATGGCAATCCATGGTGCACGTGCCGAAGCAGAAGAGGAAGAAGCTGGACCCAAAATCGACGAAATGTGTGTTCGTTGGTTATGCTGAGGACACGAAAGGCTACAGGTTGTACAACCCGGAGAGCAACGAAATCGTCATCAGTCGTGACGTTAAGATCGTTAATGAGGGACAAAGCGGTGAGGTAATACCTGAGCGATCGAAGCCAGTGGAGTTCTTGGAGATCGTATTCTCGGATACGGCAATTAACGAAACGTGTGGTCATTTGCCGGCTGCAGAACAACACGAAGGTGAGGCGACTGGCAGTCAACCAAAGTCCAGCGTCCAGGCAAGTACAAAGATTTTATTACCTATAGTACGTATGCTGGCCAAAATGTTTCCCAACAGTCGATGACGAGCAGCAGACGAAAAGCTGCGGCCCCAGATGCCGAGAAAATGAGCGATCCAATCACGTACAACGAAGCGTTGAGTAGACCAGACCGAGAGCTGTGGATAATGGCTATGAAAGAGGAAATCACAGCACTGGAGACCAACGAGACGTGGACGCTTGAAGACTTGCCCGTAAGCGAGAAGGCTATCAAAAACAGGTGGGTCTTCAAAACGAAACGTGGACTCGACGGAAAGATTGAGTGGTACAAGGCCCGCTTAGTCGTCAATAGATATTCGCAACGACCGGGCATCGACTACGGCGAGGTTTATTCACTGGTGGTCCGGTACTCTACGATAAGATTCCTGATGGCGTTGACAATGAAGTTCGACCTTGAGGTGCACCAAATGAACGCGGTAACGGCTTTCCTGCAAGGAAAGCTCAATGACGAAGTAATCTATATGCAGCAGCCAGAAGGATTTGCAAAGGACACGACGAAGGTATGCCGGCTTCAGAGGGCGCTATAAGGCCTGAAGCAATCCAGCCGTGTCTGGAATCATCAGCTGGATGAGGCTAGTTCGGGCTGGAACAATCGAAGGCCGACCCCTGCCTATACTACAAGAGCGATGGAGGCAGAATGTTGTTCGTTACCATCTATGTGGACGACTTTCTGATCTTCACAAACAATGCAAAACTGAAGAAACGGTTAAAGAAATGCTTGTGCACGCGGTTCCAGATGAAGGATCTGGGTCAAGCGAAGTTTTGCCTGGGACTTAAGATCAGCAGAGACCGAGAACGTGGTGAGTTGTCCCTCGACCAACAAAGCTACATTGAAGACGTACTGGCCAGGTTTAACATGACGAGCAGTCATCCAGTATCAACACCACGGAACTCGGAAGAAGCAGAGCAGATGAAGAACGTTCCGTAAAAAGAAGCTGTCGGATGTTTGCAGTACATCGCACAGGCAACGCGTCCCGATATATGTATGCTACGCTGTAAATGCTGTAAGCCAATTCAGCAGCAATCTAGGACGGAAGCATTGGGAGGCGGTGAAGAGGATTTTTCGATACTTGAAAGGCAAGGCAGGCAATCGGCTCCGGTACAGCAAGCAAGGCAATGAGGAGATCGTTGGCTACACCGATGCCGACTGGGGAGGAGATGTGGACACACGGCGATCAACGACGGGTTACGTGTTCGTGTTCCAGGGTGGTGCCATTTCCTGGAACGTAAAGAAGCAGCCGACGGTGGCCTTATCATCCTGCGAGGCGGAGTATATTGCGTTGTCCAGGACGATCCAGGAAGCGCTATGGTGGAGGAACTTGCTGAAGCAAATCTTCCTCCACCATAGCGCGTCCTGGATCGTCCTGGACAACGCCGTATACTGGTTATGGGCCCAACAAATAGCAATATTATCTGTAAATGATAAATGATGCCACGAGATATGAATATTACTCATTTTATGGAAGATATGAACTATGGAAATCTGAAAATAGAACCAACAAAATTCAATAGTTGAAATTGAGCGGAAGCGAATTGAAAGGTTGTGCTCGAACCAAGCACACATTCTTTTACCACGCTACTCAAATGCTGGATAGTTAAGGGGTAGGATACTCCGCGTATGGAGATTACAAAAAATAACAATTATAGTATGACAAACTCTTTAGTTGTCAAACTGACCCGGTCATCCTAAAAACGGGGATGGGTATAATTCTAGTTGGAAATAATACCTCTTTTCGGATTTCTTGGGCAGCCGAACACCATCGTGAGCTATGTTCACTCCGGATAGTAGTTTGTTCAACTCCTAGTTGCTACAAGCGGCACACTGCAGTGAAAAGATTCTAGGTATTCTAGGTGTCACGACCGATGTTTCTTTTTCCTTTTTTTGGTTCGTTCCCGGTGTTTTATACTAGCGTTGAAGAGCAAAGTCTCAAATGAAGAAGGTCGTGCGAAAGTAGGAAACCAAATTTTTAATAGCGGGCTAGTGTCGGTGATAAAATCGGAAATTATTGAGCCTCTGAAGGGTGTGGCTATCACAGTATTATATATAGGAAATGTAAAGAAGAAGGCAATTTTGAACCATTTGCTATCTTTTTTTTATGATCCTGATAGGGAAACAAATCTTTTCACCTTGATTTAGGGGGGGGGGGGGTGGTTTGGGGGATACCTGTAAATAAAAAATAAGGAGAATGGTTAGTTATTTTCATTTTATTCCAACTTCCTTTTTTGGTTTTTTGGGAGAGATGCGTGTTTTGCGTATAATGTGTGGAGTTTTTGTGTGTTGTGTTTTATACTCTTTTTTTCTCCCGTTTATTATCAGTTTGTATAAATGTAAAAATGGGTTTTACATAAGGTCTGTATCCGCAATAATCCGGACACCTCAAAACATGAATAAAAATAAATTTCGCATTATATTTCCGTCGTAGTTGTTTATTTCTGATTCATGGGATGTGTTTTAACAATTCGTGAAGTCAAAACAAAGTTATTCGGTATTTGCATAAAATTTTCGAACTTTGCGTTTAACTCCGTCCTTTAGGGTTTGAACAGACTCTCCAGAAATCGTAGAAGCCGTCTTTGTCCAAATTTGCTGGAAGTGTTCGATGTCTTTGATTCCTTGCTTCTTTCCAGAAAACTTCCGCTTCGTCAGAGCCCAATATCTCTCGATTGGTCGTAGCTCTGGGCAATTTGGCGGGTTTAAGGTTTTTGGTACAATGTTCACTTGATTTGCTTGGTACCACTCCATCACAGTTTTAGCATAGTGACATGATGCCAAATCGGGCCAGAACAAAGGTTTTTCTTTGTGACTTTTGATGAAGGGTAGCCATCGCTTCTGCAGACACTCTTTCTGATAGATCTCCTTGTTGATTGTGCCTGTAGTGACGAAAGGTTTACTCTTTTTGCCACACGTGCAAATTGCTTGCCACACAAGGTATTTTTTGGGAAATTTCGATGCCTTCTTCGTTCTGAAATGCTCAGCTGTAGCATTTCCGGCCATAGCAGAATAAAAAGCCAGCCCTGGAAGCTGCTTGAAATCCTCCAGGACATAAGTTTCATCGTCCATAACAATGCATGAAAACTTCGTCAAATATTCGCCGTACAAACGTCGAGCCCGTGATTTTCTGCCAAGTTCTGTTTGTCGTTGCGATTTGGAACTGTTTTTGCTTTATACGACAAGTCCCATACATTGTTTTGATTTTTGGACAAATCCAGGCGACATCCCTATTTTACGAGCCACCGTTCGAATGGAGAGATTTGGGTTTTTCGTTAATATCCTTTTCACCTTTCGGTCTATGACAGGATCAGCACGTCCAATGTTTTTGTCACTTCTCGGTTTCCTCTCCACCGTCAAACGTTTCGAAAATGATTTCGCTCGCGCACTTGTTTTTCTTTCGTCGCCATCTTGAATACTAAATATGAAATGTAAACATCAATCATAGTCTTTTTCATCATGGACTCTCAGTTATACCACAGTGAAATTTTTTATTCCTACGTGCAATATTTCAAAAGTTACAATGATTTGAAGGTGTCCGGATACAGACCTTATTAAAAGATCTTGTGATCATGAAAAGAGCCGTTGTGGTTGAAAAGGGCACATTTAGTGGTCCTGAAGAAAGTCGTTTAGGTGGTCCGTTGTTTTTGAAAGAAAGTGCAATTGTTCAGACACGATTTTGCCTTCTCTTATTTGCCACAGCCCGTCCGGTGTGGCATAGGAGACAAAGCGAGACCGAAGAACCATCAGATGAGAGCTGATATCAAATACTGAGATTATTTTGGTTCGTCCCCGCGTCATATTCTAGCGCAGAGTAGCATAGTCTGGAAAGCAGAGGGTCACGCGAATGCAGTATAAAGTAAAATTCAAGAAAGATGACCATTGGTTATAAAATCCAATACCAGCTTCAAAATTGAATTATTTCACTTTTGAGGCATGAAGCAAAATTCAGGAAAAGGGACGGGCGTCAGCTATAAAATTAGACACCAGCACCAAATCGGAATTATTTCGCAGCTGAGGCATCGTATTTGGCGGGGTTTCTATGATAATGCAGCTAAAATTGGTAGCTCGTGTAGCTCTACAAATAAATGATCATTTCAATTTTACTACCTTTCAGCTTTTCTATTTCTAGTTGTATGTTCTAGTATTTCCTGGTGTTAAGATAGCAGCTAAAATAAATATTCTCTGGTAATGATAAATGATGCCACGAGATATGAGTATAACTCATTTTATGGAAGGTACGGACTATAGAAATCTAAAAATAGCATCAACAAAACTCACCTTTAATTGCTAAAGATTAGCGACCTAGCGAGCTGAATTGATATGCAATTTTTAGGCAAAAAAACAATTTATCATTCTCAATGGAAGGCCTTCATAAATCCAGAATATGTAATGGTAGTTCAAGTTCAGTCGTTAAAATGTCAATTTAACATAACTATTTATGATTTTTAGAAGGAAATATTTTCTCATCACAATGAGGCTCTAAAAGTGAACAGGAATTTTGCTAGAAGGAAAGATATGATGAGAAAGTGTTGATAGTGAAAATGAAAATTTAATAGTTATTTCTCAATCCCTGAAAATTTGATGGCAATCGGGTGAAAACTCGAATTTTGCGAATCAATTTTGTGTGTGGCAATTTCATCGTGGACACCCTTTAGTCATGTCCCAAGTAACAATTTTAGCTATATAGCTCCTCTATGCTTCTTTAAAGCCGAAATTTGTGCTAAGTGGCCCACTTTATAAACGGTTTGTGAAAACAAGTTAATAAAACCTTTATAAGACCATAAAGATTTTGATAATGTTCTAGTGAAAGATGTTATGATCAGGGATGCAATTCTTCTCGGTGCAAGCAGGGAGCTTAGTGAAAATTTACACCGCAAATTGGCAAACACAAACTCACCCGAGAGATTTTCGTTTTGTTTCCACTCTCTGCTCTGATATCAAGTTGAGTGACACCAAAGTGTTTATCTGCACCCATACCTCACAACAGGCCAAGCAATAAGCTTATTGCCAGCTCTCAACTTAGTGATCTAGATGCACTTCCATTATTAAATTGAGAGCTTTCGTAGCCAATGACCAATGCAAGAATTAGTATATTGATGTATATTGATACTCTTATGCCCAGAGAAGTCAAGTTTTTTTTAAGTCGACTGGACTGGCAATCGAACCCGGTAGTTCCGTGCCTTTACCGACAGGGCTATCTGAGGCCCCTATTTCGTAATGTTCATCCCGTTTTCCAGCCATTTTTTCTTAATGTATAGATCAAGGTTTCACTCACGTCCGTGCGGTTCAGTTCTATTTTGCTTTTTCACTCTTCGTTGTTCACACTGCAGTGAGTGTATGAACGCACAAGCAGCGAACTGTCAATTCTCTTGCTCTCCCGTGCTGTGTCGAACCATCTCTACAGTGGTGAGAGAAAAAAATCTCCGTAGAGACATGAGTGAGATTCACCAAGGAGAGCTAGAAATGCGCACCCGGGTGATTCTCTCCAGAGAAATCGCAACCCTGGTTATGACCACTTGAGAACCTTCATAAAACTTATTGGCTGCCATGAGAACCAGCATACGGCCAAATGGCCACGGCTGTCAAACTTCACTGTGATATCGTGGTTGGTTTTTGTTATTTCGCTGTGGCGGATTCTTTGCTATTCGGATTTATTCAGCAGTAAATAATATCGAAGAAAAACAGTTCTAGAAATGCGAGAAATTTTGTTTGATGGCAAAATATCCAAAAACAAATTAAGTTTTCCAAAGCGTATCATGCTCTAAATCACATGCGCATTTAATTTTATGGTGAATAGCACGATAACAGCCGATAAATAATGCGCCTCGGAAATTATGTAAGTTTACAACAACAAGAACACAATTAAAACAAATATATTCGGTAAATTAAGCAATAATTTCCTGAAAAGTGATGGAATTCATTGAGGTTATCTAAAAAATGCCAAAATTGGTCTCTTATCCACAGTTCATATGCATTACCTTTAAATTTTGTGCATTTATTATTCCACATTTCATTTTTTCTTATATTTCAATATTGCAGTTTTGCCAAAAAGCCAGTTTATTTTCGCAATGACTACTACAGAACTATTTGGTCATTTGGTTACTTCCCTCAATGCCAATTTGCCGTTTAATGCATTTACTGGAGGCAAAATGGTTGGATGGTTTTGGCACATGGACAGGATGGTTTTGGCAATGTTACTTGAGATAGTTACAATGAACGGAGTTACAATTTGATAGTCCAATCAAGTATCAATTACTTGATCACAAATTAACTTTTAAACGTCACATTGAGGGCATCCAAGCCAAATGTAATACATATATAAAATGTTAATATCCTCTAATAAACAGAAAATCCAAACTGTGTTTGAGGAACAAACTTCTAAAAATCAAACACATTTATAGACCAGCCAGGCTTTTTGCTGTGCCAATTTGGTCTATTTGTTGTGCTCCTAGGAACTATATGATTCAACTCGTATATCTCCCTATTTTCCTTAATAACATTGCGCAAACGCTTTGTAAACCCATTGCAGCTGGCACGCACGTTTTCCTGAGGAATTTGGTCCCACAGATATCAACCAAATGTTTCTTAAATCGATTTAAAGTAAGCCCTTTCGTAGGGCCATTATGTTGAAGCACATAACCCCAAACAAATTAGTCAAGTGGGTTGAGATCCGGTGAAGATGCAGGCCATTCTTCGCTTGTGATGAAATCGGGCAAATTTTCCGCGTACCACGCTTGTGTCTCCTTTGCCTTGTGAGCTGGAGCTGAGTCCTGTTGGAAACAATATGGTGAACTCCCATACAGCGTTGAAGCATGAGGAAGCAGATGGTTCTTCAAAACCTGCTCGATGTAATATTCAGTGTTGATTTTTACGTTAGGTTCTATGAAAAGAAGAGAAAGTTTTCCTTTTCGTGAAACGGCGCCCCATACCATGATTTTCGATATATTCTGATAGCGTTCTACGGTTCCAAGAGATAAGAATATTGGCAACACTTTTGCCATACACACGATCATTTTGTTGATGATGACTGTCCTGAAGGAGGAAGAGCATTTCATCCGAAAATAAAATCTCGCAGTCACCGTGCTGAACCAAAAGATTTCTGCTTCTTTGGACCCTGGCTTGCTTTTGACGCTCCTTCAAACCGTGAACCCGTTGTTTCTTGTACGACTTGCATTCCAGATCATGACTGAGGAGCCTGTTCATTGAAGCAGGGGACATTTGAAATTGTTTGCTCAATTTACGGTCAGATACGGCCGGATTACGTCTTATTTGCTCCCTCACGCATTTGATCTTTTTCTTCGTTCTGGCAGTTCGTCTGGCACCTCCTTTGTGTTGAATATGGACATTTCCAGTTTCCTTGAACCGTTTCAAGGTACGAAAAACAAAACGCTTACTCACTCCGAACTGCTTAAGGCTTTTGAATATCTGACATGGTCTTAGCTTTTGCAAATGGAATTTTAAAACTTGCTCTCGTATGGCTTCCATGGTAGCTGATAAATATAAACAAACGTAATCGCTTATTTATCTTCAACGGTAAGCTGTCAAAATATACACTCAAAACGGGTATAATCAATTCCGCTGTTAAAATTACCCAGCTGAAATAAACCAAGACTGAAAAAGGTGGCACCTATTGTGAGACACACTGTAGAACAAAGTTCTGAAGGTAAGACAAGGCAAAAACAATGTGAACACAATTAGATATATCTAATTGCAAATAAGGTTTGAAATGTTAATTACTTAGCAGGAGCAGCTAGGCTAACATATGAATGTAAACTAATCTGATGTTTGGAATAATGCAGTAGGATACAAAATTTAAAAAAAGGGACGGGTGTCGGTTATTAAATCAACCAAATCACCAGCGACAAATCAGAAAGTATCGTAAAGTAGTTTAGTATTTACTATATGCAATGAAAGCAGAAGACAATTTTGAACCATTTGCTATCCATTTTTGAGGACGCAGAAAGGCAGATAAACAAAATTTTCAACCAGTTCATATCCAGCTTGTATGTGAGCAAAAATATTTTTAAGTGAATAATTGAACTACTTATACTAAAAACATGAAATTCAAATATTAATGCATAAATTTTGAAACTTTTTCCCATCGAGTGGTATACAATGAAATCACTTTGCTCAGTCGTATGATAGTTATAAGCGTTTTTCAGACGGTTTCCCGGCAATAATTTTTGAAGCTGCTCGGTTAACATAGAAAATAGCTGAAAATGAATGAATTAATCATATTTCAAAGTTTTAACTCACATGAATAGTTCACGATTAAGTTTGGTCCGGAAACTTTCGTTAAGGACATACGGGATCAAGTCCCTATCACTTCGAAGTTTTCTGAGCACAAACCGCCAATAGTATAAGGACTTCAGGCGTGAAATTTTTAAGAATAGTTTGCTCATCTGGAGCATCCATTGGTTAGCAATTTGAACGTTGTTTGTTCTGTTTTGTTTGTGATTTTCAGTCTCAAAAATCGTAAAGTGATAATTAACCTAAACTATAAATCATATGGAGAAAGGACTTTAACAATATAAATTTTGTGTTTGTTCCACTTGCCTTACACATTCAGCCATCGATGAAGTTTCGCTGAGCCAGTTCACTCAATGACCGTTGGGTCGCGCTGGAGTCGTTTGCCAGTGGTGCCGCAACAGCCGTCAAGAATTTTTCACTTTGGCGTAACGCTCTCATTTTTCAAAATTTTCATATGACATCGGGGTTGGAAAAGAGAAACGTAGTCCTACGTTAAAAAAAAAACGTTTGCTAAATCGTCGGATTGTACTATTGAGGATGGGATTGGTTGATGAAAAAAATATTTGTTTGTTTCGTCATGTAAATAATGTCATATTTTCAGTGCTAGTACTTTGCTGCACTAGTTTGAAAAAAAAAAAAAAATAAACGGCTTCAAATAACAAATTCACACCAGAAATCGAGAAACATTATGCTTTGAAAGCTCGTAGTTATTTGAAAATGTTGGCTCCAGGATTGAAACAATAACCATTTTTGTAAAACCCTCCCGTTCAGAATTAACATTAAGAATGACAGGAATTGTAATTAAACGTATGATGATGCATGAACGGCCACTATATCTGATTTGCTGTTCAACGTTTGACATTAATTTACATTCCCTTCCAAACTCAGTGTCCTAGAAACGGATACGCCCATAAGCGTAGTAAAATAGAAGAAAACAACGCTCAACTCATCATCTAAAGCCCGATGATTGATGACGAAGAAATTTACCCATCCACCCAATCACACCCACCCAAAACCAGCTAACAAACTCCCCATGTACATGAATGACCATTGCAACGAACAAAAAGAACGAACGAAAAAAAAAGAACTCAGCGAGGCGAAACTGTTGGCGCGAATTTTTCACGTCATCATTGCGCATTTTTTGCCGTGCTTCTGGTTATTTCACACCGCCAAACAACGTGAAACGGAAAACTTGTTGGAATGCCAACCACCCTTTTTCGTCGAGTGGAGCAAAAGAACCGGCGAATCATCAGTTTCTGTCTTGAAAACTCAACCCTATTTTCGTCCCCCACCCCCCAAGAGGAAGTGACGGCGTCGACGTCGCCGTCGTCGTTTTCGTTTGTTTGGAAACACTTTTGCTCGGGATGAAGATTTATTAAAACAATATCTTATCCTTTTAAAAGACGAAAAAAAAAACCGAAACAACGACAACGAGAGTGCTGCTGGGTGTGGCGTTTATAAGCCAAGAGCTCCATAAGACTTTTCACCGCCCGGATCGAAGTAGACAGTTTTGCTCGGTCATCGAGTGTTATTGGATGAAAAAGAATTGCTGAACGTGAGGATGAGACGGTGAGATATTGCCGGCTCCCTTCCTTTTCTTTCGGCGATGTTTAGCGAATTTCAATCGTCGGCAAAGTAGGTTACTCGAATGGGCGATCAATCAAATTTCTGGAAATTTATTAGCTTTGTGGAAAATTCCTGCATGGATGAACAGCAGAGGACACGGTGCAGTGGAATCCCTTTTCGACACTCAAGAATCTTTCACAATTTTCGACTTGATGGGTGGTGCACGAATCATAAATAGGAAACTTTTACGATGGTAGTTGACTGTACTCTGGGGGCGAGGGGGCAAGAATTGCATTTCACAATGTTGAAGCTGCAGCAATAAAGAAGGCAAAAATGATGAAAAACTATCGCCCTGAGGGCCACTGGCTCGACATCCCATTCAAGGACTTCTTTCCCAACGAAATCTCACGATGATGCGGATATGAGAAAAAAGAGGGAGAGAGGGCCGGATAATTTAGATCGTCCTTTGCATTCGTTCATGTGCGACTTACTTCTCTTGCTGCATAAGTGGATGTAGTTTCGCTACTTTGCTCATTTTTACTGCTGCTGCTGCTTGGCGTCGTCATCGTTCTCATTGTCCTCGCGTCGGTCGCTGGGGGACACTGACTGACAAACAACTGCTCTGCTTCTGGTAACCCACCGCCGCCACACTGCCTCCTCCCACACGGATGAATATGTGACGCTGGATTTGCGAAAGGAACAGGGTCTAGAAACGGTCTGGGAATGCAACATTTGCATATGAGCGTGAAATAATCTGGACTCATTCATTGTCGTTCTCAAAAGCCGTCACTCTCCGGTAATACCCCGGTGTGATAAGGATAAATGTCGTCTCCGCTCAAGTTGTGCCGGATGATGATGATGATGCTGTTGTAGCCCTTAGCAGCAGGAGTAGTGGCTGAAGAGCTTTTGCATAGTTTGTTGAACTGGATTTCCACTCATGCACAGCGGTTTTTGTGTTCGGGATTTTTATGACGATGTTAAACATCAGCATGACGGGAAGGAATTTTCCTGTAAACACGTCTACTTTAGTTTTGGATTGAGCTAGAATACGAGAAACAAGACGTGATTTATCCTCCCGGTCCTCCCTTAGCTCAGTCGGTAAAGGCGCAGCTACAAAGCACCACCATGCTGGAGGTGGCTGGGTTCGATTCCCGGCCTGGTCTAGGCATTTTTCGTAAAGGAAATTTTTTCGACTCCCTAGACATAGGGAATGATTGTTCTTGCCACACAACCATACTAATGCAAAAATGGTACATGGCATCGAAAGCTCTTAATTAATAACTGTGGAAGTGCATTTAGAACACCAAGTTGAGAGCAAGCATAAAGCTAATTGTGAAAGCAATAAGCTTGAAATGCCAAATAAGAAGAAGACGACGTGATTTGTTCCACGCGTTAAACTTTCTCGTCAATTGTTTGCAAGTGCTGGGTGAAAAATAAAGAGAATAGAAATTCAAAAACATTGCAAGCACTACCCCTGATTGCATATTCGACGGTGCCACCAACAGCATCACTAGTTGAAAAAACGGAATTTTGTTTTTTCAGCCAAATAACCATATATATTTACAAGTTGAATCAAATAATTCGTCCATTTGATAAAAAGAATATGCTTCAACTGTGGTCCGTGAAAAAATTATGATTTATGTATTGTATTGCTTCTTGCATCTTAAAAACATGCACGCCAAATAATACGGACAAACATGCATTTTACCGGAGATTTGATCGTTTAAGCTGACGTAAAAGCAGGCTACTTTGTTCGCAGTCCCGATAACGTTCAAATTGTCAAAAGTAGATCTTTGACAGTTGATTGTGGTGTGTTTTAGCGGTTGTTGGCAGTGATGGAAAAAATCGCATCGAATAACGTTCTATTTTAAATTATTGGCAAACACCTTCTTGGAAGTATTTCAATCTGAGAGATCTTCTGCCTACATAATAACATACCGGAGTGAATGAAGAAGAGAGAGAAAAGAGAAGAATTTTTTTTACATCGGTCACGTATGTTTTGGTTCATGCGTTGAATCATTCCTTCAATGCATTGATTGTACTATGAATGACAGATGAAAGAATCGCCTATGAATGCATTCATTGGTTCACGAAGATTGATTCGCCTCGATCGCCTCGACAGTGCAAAAGTTGGCTATGACTATTACGGTGTTGTGTGTTGCTGTTTGCTGTTGCTAGCTGCTTGTCGAAAAAACTCAGGGGCTTATTACGGTTTTCACTTCACGGTGAAAACGTAGTGAAAACAAAAAACCTTATTACGAATGTCACCAAAGTGAAAAAATATCAAAGAGTTCATCCGAGGTGACGATTCGAATGAACTCGGTGTTATTATGGTTGCCACGGCACCATCACGCCACCGAAAAAAGTGACGCAAACCATAGATTTTCTGAGGGCTACTACGATTTTCACTTCACTATCACTTCCACCTCACGGAGTTCATTTTTGATCACGGTGATATCAGTAATAGCATAAAAAAAGTGAGGTGATGTGTAAGTGAAGTGAAAGTGATAGTGAAGGTGATTATATTTCCGAACGATGACTTTGTGAATGGGAAAGATGGAGAAAATTCAATTTCTGACACGGCTATGAGGGATATCCTGGGTAGTGTGCGTTTCGCTGCGCATACTGCTCAGCTAGCTGTCTGGGATGTAACAAAGTCACATGACAAACGCATAGGAATAGTATAGTATAGGATTGTTAAATTTTAGTGATTGCAACAGACCATTTAGATTCATAGATGTAATATAACTTTAACCAAGATTTTCTCATCAAACTTCACGGTTGTGTGAATGGAAAAGCCGAAGATTCCATGGATGATTCAAATAACGACATGAACGAAGATGAACTGGAGATAATATTGGCAGGATTTTTCAACGAAGATAGTCATGGCAGCTCATCGATGCCCAGCAACTCGTGCATTGCTCAGAGAATCAAGCAGCTCGAAATGAGGGTGAAAGTGCCAATCATAGAAACTTCACATCCGGGATCACCCAAGAGCATTGAATCAAGAGCTCATTTTGATGTCATTAAATACTGGGAATCTCAAAAATTTACCAACCCTGAGCTATACCGAGTGGCAATGATCGTTCTGTCAAGTTCAGTTGAACGCGGCTTTAGTTCACTGAAGCTTATATTGTCTGACCGTAGAATGAACTTGAGAATTCTCTCCTACTTAAGCTCAACTCAGACCTTTTCCCTATGATTTCCTTGATGACATTGCTGTTATGATAATCGCCTTTTTTAATGTAAAATAAATATTTCACAAAACATATAAAGGCATACACGTAGTAGTCGTTCAGTAGTATATAGGAACTTTATTTTTTAATATTCAAAATTTATAAAATTATATTCAAATTGATCATTAAATGCATGTAAGTCGAAAGAAGACAAAGAATAACGTCTGTTTGTTTGTGCTGATACTGTTTACTGCGGCTAGAATAGTTTTGGGAATATTTCCTGGTACTCAATCAAAAGTAATCTAAGCACAATGGCCAGTATCTGGATCATCCAAAATTCGGTACCAATGACCACTTTTCGTTCCGACAAAACATGGGCATGCGACATATCATTGTACATTAATTATCACTAATTAGTGTAAAATAATATGTCACACGCCCAAGTTTTGTCGGAACGAAAAAAGTAGTCATTAATTCCGAATTTTGGATGATCCGAATACTGGTCATTTTGCTCAGATAACGTTTAAAAAGGTACTCTGGTACTCCATCTTCCTCGCCTTTGAAAATTAGCGTTTAATGATATGTCGCAAAGCTAGTTTTGTCAGAATGAAAAGTGGTCCTCCGAACCGGCTTTCAGATGATCCAGTTACTGACAACTATGGCTAGATTACGTTAATCGTCTTAGAATATCAATGTAAAATGATATGTCGCACACCCATGCTTTGTTGCAACGAAAATAAATCTACCGAACGGGATCACGGGTGATCAGGGCACTGGTCACTGTTACGATGGTTGTAAAGGTTCTCTAGTACTACATCGTACTCGGCTTTGAATGTCAGCGTAAAATGACATTTCGCAAGTCCATGTTTTGTCGGAACGAAACGTGGTCCTCGGAATCAGATTAAGGAACTAGGTTATGTCTGTTTTTCTGTGATATAAATGTTAAAAAATAAAGGGAGATGGGTTAATATAAAAATATTAACATTTTCATAAAAAAAAACTCGCGTTGTTACGCTCTTTGATGTTAATTTTTGATGCTGCTAATTGAAAATTATGCAAAACTGCCAATAAAACGAGTTTTTCTCCTAAAGGGGACAAAAAGAGACAAACGATTTTACATAAAGGGTGTCCACGATGAAATTGCCACACTATGAAATTGCTCTAACTTTTTAACCGTTGGGTAGAATTTAATGAAAATTTGGGTGGATTTAGTTCATAGTGCATTATTTACATCCTGCAAGTTTTAAAGTCCTGTGATCAAAACTCGCGGAAATGGAGTCGAAAGAACAGCTCGTGCGTGATAAAATCTTGCGCATTCATCACGAGAACAAGGATCTCTCGCATCGTTCCATCGCTAAAACGTTGGGAATCGCGAATTCCACGGTGTCGCGAGTGATTAAGCGGTTCGAGGAACGGTTGACCACCGATCGGAAGCCCAGAAGTGAAGGAAAAAGTATTCCGTACAACACCAAAAATCACAACCGCGTAGTTGGGGCCTTCAACCGAAATCCGAACGCCTCCGTTCGGGATGTGGCTAAGAAGCTGCACCTAAGCCGAAGTTTTGTCCAGAAGGCCAAAACCAAGGCTGGGCTTCGAACGTTCAAGGTACAAAAGGCCCCTAATCGCGACGAGAAGCAGAACAAATACGCCAAAACCCATGCCAGGAAGTTGTACCTCAACATGCTGACGAAAGTTGAATGCTGCATCATGGACAACGAAACATATGTGAAGGCCGACTTCAAACAGATCCCCGGCAACCTGTTTTTCACGGCCAAGGATAAGTTCAGCGTTCCGGAGCATGTCCGCACTCAGAAGATGTCCAAATTTGCGAAGAAATTCCTGGTTTGGCAAGCCATCTGCACGTGCGGGAAGCGGAGCGCACCTTTCGTGACCCAGGACACGATGAACGGACAGGTGTACATAAAAGAGTGCCTCCAGAAGCGGCTGCTTCCTCTCCTGAAGGCCCACAACGTCATGAAAATCTTCTGGCCGGATTTGGCCTCATGCCACTACTCCAAGGACGTGCTGAAGTGGTATGCGGACAATAAGGTTAATTTCGTGCCGAAAATGTTCAACCCTCCCAACACTCCGGAGCTCCGCCCCATCGAGAAGTACTGGGCGATTATGAAGCAGCACCTTCTTAAACGACCTAAGGTAGTGAAGACAGTCGAGGAACTGAAGAAAGTATGGGTTTACATGCAAAAAACGGTTGATTCACAGGTTGTGCAGAATCTTATGGCCGGGGTTAAGGCCAAGGTGCGGGCATTTGCGTATGGACTGTAAATAAAATACGGGTAAAATGGTAAAATGAAGTTTAATAGTTATTTCTCAATCCCTGAAAATTTGATGGCAATCGGATGAAAACTCGAATTTTGCGAATCAATTTTGTGTGTGGCAATTTCATCGTGGACACCCTTTAGATCTTGTAGATGGAAGTTTTTGCGTTCAGTTCACGTACTCTGTGTTTGCAAATATTTGCAAATAAGGGAGTAAGATATCTTTCAAAAACGTATTTTTTGTACACTTCAACCCCTACAATTTTTATTTTTACAATAACTAGCAACAATCTTGTATCTTTAAGATGTGCGTCATTTTATGCCCTGAAAGTCATCTTCGAAAAGTTTTCAAATTCAAATTGAAATAAAAAAGTTACAGCAAAAAAAAACTGTTTTTTTTAAGTCCCACCCTTAGGAAAGTCAGAAGAACTGTTATAAAACGATACGTAGATGAGATAGAAGTTAATTTTTTTCAGCAAAGTTTCATTAAATTAAAATATCTACAATTCAGTAGAAGCAAAAAATCCTCTAAATCATAGGTATAAAAAGTTGAAATTTTTATTATGAACATAAAAGGACCACCCTAGTCACCACCTAAACCAAAAGATAGATCTTATTTTTTTTAATTAAATCTTCCGAAGTCACTATCTGTCTAAAGTTAATGGTTTTCGAGTTATCGATTTTTGTCGCGAAAGTTGTCCATTCGTACCATAGTGCAATAGTGGAAAGTGTCCTGATTTGCCAACTGCGCGTCTAGATATCGGGGAAATAAAACCGATCACTAATCACGTCCACAAGAATTAAACAGGACGTACAACTAAGGGTTGTAAAGACGACCGAGAACAAGGATCTTCTATAAACCACGTGCAAGATGTGCGAGCGAGGAACGTATGACAGCAGTGGATCAAACGTCATCTAATCGACACCAAAGCGCTAAGAGAACGAGAACAAAAAGCTTTTCCCACAGTAATTCCCATACTCTTATCCCACATTGAACGTGTCTCTGTTGAACGAGTTCACAACCAAATGAAAACAAATATTGCGAAGAGGATCAGAAACTGATTTGAAATGAGGTAAGCAAAGCCATTATTTTGAATCATGCTAATATCTACTGTAATCCGACATTAGATAGAGTGTGGGATAGCTGTTCATTCAATTTACTATTTTTGTAGATATTTCAATTTCAATTAATTGATCTTTGAAGCTTCACGAACGCTGCAGGAAATGGTTCAGGAAGTTGAGCGAATCAATATTTGTTAAATTCCATGAAAATTGAACGAAGATGCTGTCTAATACAGGATATATTAAGAATTTTATTTCTTGAAAGCATTCCATAATATATACCCTGTCATAGGTCGAATTTTTCAACTTGCCAATGGTGTCAGAGCTTATCTCATGCGATGGACCTGCATATGAGACCAAAAATTTGACCAATACTGAAAGTATCGCATATTCTGCTCATTTAGCGAAACGGACGTCGTAGGACGTTTATGTCAAGGCACAAACATTAGGTGCTTACTTGTGCTTACTTATATTAACGTCTCTCTAAACTGTAGACGTTTTAGATTCATGCGAGATGGCTAAGACCTCAGCACACCTGAGCGCGATGGTTCGTTCCCCATTAGCTCATCGTTTACCTCTTCACCAACAACACCTTGGACCCCAAGAGTGCAATGGATTGAATGGGAAAAATTTGGCCATGGAGTTTGCAAAAAGTTTGGGGCTCAAAAGTTTCGTGTCTTCAAAAGAAGTCCCCATGCAAAATTTTAACTCAGTTAAGTGGACTCCCAAGCGATCAAAGTTTGACTTTTGTGGCCTATGAATAATCTCTCAAGGGAGGTATGCATTTTTTTAATGCCGAATGCCTTAGAATTGCATGAAGCTTCGAGATCTGCACAGAAAAAAATAATGAATTTTAACAGACGTGTAAAATTTTGCCTTGTTTATTTACAAGCCAAAGCAAGCGTAAGCAACGCAATTGTTTGCAATCTTTCATACAACAGACCTGATTCCAGCGATATCTGGCTTAAATTTACATGAAAGATCCCATTCATTTATGCCAATCTAGCAATCTTGTTTTATACATTCAGTAACGCAGAAAATTCAATATTTCTTTCAAACTGTGTGGTGTTATCTCGATTTTTTTTTTTGAATCGATTTTCTGGATATGGAAAAAAAGTGAACCACCCTAAAAAAATATCGCATATTATATAATTGACAAAGACTAACGATTACGTAAGACTTGTTTCAATACTATTATCTCTACTATTCCATTCAGATTCTCATTTTTTTTTGTTTTTTAAATTTATTAACAAAAACGGACCACCCTAAAGGAGAATTAGTGAACCATCCTGAAGAATAATCACTTACAATATGCTAGCAGTTGTCAACGTTCATATAGGATATGATTCAATACTATTGTCATGAGTATTTCGGCAATTGAATACCAATTCTTCATTTAAAATTCAATTCCCCAACTCGAAAATTATCGAAAGTCCCAGAAGGTCGATTTTTTTTCAATTTTTTTCTCCAGATAACACTTGATCTCGACGTTTTATTTCTAAGACATTTGGCATCAAAATAAAAATTTCGATATCGGATATATCATGAGTGATTTTTCATGTGTCAAAAAAGTCTTACTTTGACTGTTTTGGGGGTCCACTGAACGAAGTCCCATTGAGTTAAATTTTAAAAACATCTAAAGAGGTGACCCCTTAAGCATGCTGCTATTTGTCATTTATTTGCAACCTTTACTGGACGATCTTGCTGAGATTAATAATGGTACAGGAGAATTTATGATAGCATACGTAGATGATATCACGATAGTTATTCGTTGCCCTTCCAAAATTGAACGTTTCGCATGTTTTCATGAGTTTGAGAAAGCAGCAGAAAGTTAAATATGAGGAAAACTGAGGCTTTGGAAATTGGATCAGGAATGCAGCATTGGGAAGGTTTTAGGAAGAAGGAGGAAATAAATGGGCGCTTCAAAAACAACATCAAAGACACTATTCGCTGATATGGATGAACCGGCCGAGAATAGTCAACATCAAGCAGAAAGTTGTATGGCTGAATAAAGAATGTGCACACCAAAAAGTAGTCGTCGGAAATGCCCTAATGCAGTCTTCTCCGTGTACGCTTTGCTAATCCGATCACTACTACATGAATATTAATGTATGTGTGCTATGATGAAGACGTCGTTTGGCTACAGTAACCTTTATTCAGTAAAACTGCGTCGAATCAAGAACGCGTGCGCGAAGCAATTTTGCACAAAAAAGTGGAAAATCCAGATATATCGCACGGCGATATTGCCAAGTCATTAAAAATCGCAAAATCGACGGTTACTAAAGTGCTAAAAAACTTTCAGCAGCGCTTAACTTTAAAGAGAAAGGTCGGTTCCGGAGGTAACCATGATTCTCGTTTCGTCGCGAAGAGGAAGAAAGTGATTAAAAAATTTAAGAAGAAACCGAATATCTCAGTTCGTGATGTGGCGAAAAAAGTGAAAATGTCTCCATCGTTCGTCCAGAAAGTGAAGAAAAGTGCAGGCTTGAAATCATTCAAAGTAGGTGTTGCTCCAAATCGTAACGACAGCCAGAACAAGAGCGCAAAATCTCGATCGAGAAAATTATATGACACTATGCTGAAGGAATACGACTGCATAATATTGGACGACGAAACATATTGCAAAGCTGACTACCAGGGAGATACCGGGACTACAGTTTTATACCTCGTTGCAAAGAGGAAATGTTGCTGATCGTTTTAAGCAAAAAAAAATTGTCGAAGTTCCCAAAAAAATACCTCGTATGGCAGGCAATATGTGGATGCGGTCTCAGAAGCGACATCTTCATCACGACTGGCACTCTAAATGGACAAATTTACGTAAAAGAGTGTCTGAATAAACGACTGTTGCCGTTCATTCGGGAACACAACGGTTCGGTGCTGTTCTGGCCTGACCTGGCATCTTGCCACTATGGAAAACTGGCTAAGGATTGGTACATTGCTAATGTTGTAAATATTGTCCCAAATTATTGCAATCCGCCAAATTCGCCAGAACTCCGTCCGATCGAAAAGTATTCGGCTCTGGTCAAGAGGAATCTTCGAAAAACGAATAGCGTAGCAATTGATGAGAAAAGCTTCAGGCGTAACTGGCAGAAAGCTGCAAAATTGGTGACGGATGACACTGTGCAAAAACTGATGGAAGGTGTCAAACGAAAGGTGCGGGCATTTGGATATAACAGGTCAAATTGACTTAACTGAATATGTTTTATATTTGTATTTTTATGAAGTCTTAAATAAATGATTTATTTTTGATTTTTTCTTATTTTCCATTTAATACCACTAATTTCCCGTTGAGTATTTTTTGTGTTGTACATTCTTTTTTCGGGGGAAAATGTGGGGGTGGGGTGATTCCGGGGAAAATAGGTGGGAGTGGGGAGGAGGAAGGTTTTTGGGGGGGGGGGCGGCGAGGGGAAGGGGGGGGGGCGGGGGGGGGGGCAAAGATCGCAGCAAGCCGTGCTTTGAAAATGACGTGTTTTGCTTTTGCTGCGTCGTTTTCACGGAAATAAAATCAATCAAATTCCGTCATTCAACTAAAATAAATGGTGAAATTATAGTTTCTCCGAGTGCTGTGCGAAGGACGCTGTGAATAGAATCCCTCTCATAGTGTGTTATTTTTTAAATAGAATGTGCGTCGGTAGTTTTTCCCATTTTTTTGGTTTTTAAGTGCTCCGCTCCCGCATCCGGACGAGCTTTTCAGCATCAGATAAGGAACTTTGGTGAGGTCGTTTTATATTATCAAAAATATACCTTAACTATATACACGCCAGGATCAAGAATTTCCATTCTTGATTCTGGAAGTGTGAAAACTCTTCACATATCCATTTGACATGTGAAGATTTTCATGCGGGGCTTATTGTATATGAAGATGACCTCAGAATGTACGTGTATGAACAGGCATTCTTGAAATGGGTCGTTGGATTTTCAATAGAGCTGTCACCTTCAATCTGCAGGGCTAAAAATGTTTGCACATAGTGATCACATATAAATGACTGAAGAAATGCAGACAAGTTTCTTCCATAAAAGCACTGCCGGTCAGTGGGAGATTGATTGTAAACACACACACACATTCACCAGATCTCAAAACCAAAGCACTTTTGGTTAATCGATACATTACAACAAGATCACTGTTGCCATCAATGGACCAGTATCTACATCAAATCCCAGCAAATCTACTCCATATTCGAACAATCAAGTTGCTAATGGAGAGTTTACCACAGAGACTCCTGGATACCTCGAAGGCGACTACGATATACAAGCATCTCATATGCGAATTAACATCAGTGAAGATAACGGAACAAGCCGATAGGAACTGGAACCAAGTCTGGAGAAATATCAACTATAAAAGACTGATATCGGACTGAAAATCTGTGTACTATCTGTTAGTTATGGAAAAAATACCACACAACGATTTGCTTTTTCACCAAGAACGACGCTCCGGTCATAACTGCAGCGTTTGTGGTGAGAGAGAAACCTTTGAGCATAAATTTGCACTATGTCAAGGAGAAAATCAACTATGGAAACATGTGGAGACTGGTATTAGAATAACTCAACGAACAGAAATTAGTTTTGAAGACTTTCATTATCCAATACTTGCATAGAAAAACAAATATACGAAAGCAAAAATTTAAAAATTCTTTAAAAGATACATTATGAATTATTGAGAAATTCCTGACGAAAATTGAAAAAGCTTGATAAGCTATTTGGATATGTACAGGGTGTCTCACAATAGGTTTCACTAAAACAAAAGGGGATTACAGCAAAACAAATCAACCGAATCATAGCATTAATTCTTCATTTGAGAGATACATGTTAAAGAAATAAACCATATTAATTCAATGCGAATCTTTCACCCTTTTCCTTTCGCTTTGTAAACCCATCGCAGCTGGCACGCACGATTTCCTGAGGAATTTGGTTCCAAATATCAACCAAATGTTTCTTGAATCGATCTTAAGTAAGCCCTTTCGTAGGGCCTAAGGAAACTGCCCCCATATTAATCTCATTGTTCCTATATTCATCCTAAGATGAACCAACAATTGGGCAATTGAAGGATCGGTTTCGTTTTCTAATAATGTTTGCTTACGTTAAATAACTACAACAAACATTACTAACTAATCTTGTCACGTGTATATCGTTTTATTTCAAGTAGGATGAATTGCAAAGTGATGAGATTAATAAAGGTAAATCTTCCTTATATGTTGAAGCATATAACCCCAAACAAAGTAGTCAAATGGGTTGAGATCTGGTGAAGATGCAGGCCATTCTTCGCTTGTGATGAAACCGGCAAATTTTCCGCGCACCACGCTTGTTTCTTCTTTGCCTTGTGAGCTGGAGCTGAGTCCTGTTGGAAATAATATGGAGTATTCCCATACAACGTTGAAGCACGAGGAAGCAGATGGTTCTTCAAAACCTGCTCGATGGAGTATTCAGTGTTGATTTTTACGTTAGGTTCTATGAAAAGAAGAGGAAGTTTTCCTTTTCGTGAAAAGGCGCCCCATACTATGATTTTCGATACATTCTGATGGCGTTCTACAGTTAGTTTATCTCTTGGAATATTGGCAAGACTTTTGCCATACACACGATCATTTTGTTGATTATGACTGTCCTGAAGGAGGAAGAGCTTTTCATCCGAAAATAAAATCTCGCAGTCACCGTGCCGAACCAAAAGATTTCTGCTTCTTTGGACCCTGGCTTGCTTTTGACGCTCCGTCAACCCGTGAATCCGTTGTTTCTTGTACGACTTGCATTCCAGTTCATGTCTGAGGAGCCTGTTCGTTGAAACAGGGGTCATTTGAAATTGTTTGTTCAATTTACGGCCAGATACGGCCGGATTACGTCTTATTCGCTCCCTCACGCATTTGATCTTTTACTTCGTTCTGGCAGTTCGTCTGGCACCTCCTTTGTGTTGAATATGGACATTTCCAGTTTCCTTGAACCGTTTCAAAGTACGAAAAACAAAACGCTTTTCCTCACTCTGAACTGCTTAAGGCTATTGAATATCTGACACGGTCTAAGCTTTTGCAAATGTGATTTTAAAACTTGCTAGGTTCCATGGTAGCTGATTATAACAAACGGAATCGATTATTTATCTTCAGCGATAAGCTGTCCAAAGAACACACTCAAAACGGGTATAATCAATTCCGCTGTTAAAATTACCCAGCTGAAATAAACCAAGACTGAAAAACGGTGACACCTATTGTGAGACACACTGTATACAAAAAAAAAAAATCTTTGAATAAAGCACTTTTTTTAACAAAAAAAAGTTGAAAAAAACTAATATACGGAATATAAGAAAAACACAAAAAACGGTCTAAATATGGAAAAAATCACCCTGTCAAGGCATCAAAAAACTGAGTTGGAAACAATTCCAGGAAAAGCCGTAATCAAAGTTAAGCAAACTATCCTCTTGAAGTCTGTACGAAATTCCAAAAACAACTTAAAAACACAAGCTAGAAGAAACATCCAAAGCAAATAATAAAAAATAAAAACACGGAGTGGAGAGACATTTCCAGGAAAAGCCAAAATCATCTCAAAAAGAAGTTTTGGTCAAGGTCTAACGAATTTCTTAGGAATTTTGATAGCAAACTTCTATAGAAGTAGTCAATTGAAGCTTCAGGTAAAAGTATGACGGATCATCCTGGAAAACTCGAAAGGCAGATAAAAACGTAGAAAATAGGAATTTAGGAGGAATTCACAAAAACAAGCTAGTAGAAACATACAAGAGAGATTCAGAAACTGAGTCAAAAGGCAATTCCAGCGTAAGCCAGAAATATTTCGCAGAGAAATTACGGTCAACAGCAAACGCGATTGTAAAGGTGCCGCCACGGGGGTGTATAATATATTTCTAATGATATAGCCGTTATAGATATCTATTCCATAGTTCTATAAGATTCGAGAAACGGTTTTGCAAAAATATAAGCTATGAAGTAATAGAAGCTATGTAGTAGAAATCTTTGCCGCAGCGCTATCACTTAATTTTTTCTCGGTGTACACACGATTGATTTTTTTTGTCGCATATATTTAGTTGCGAGCTTTTCAAAAATATATTTGGGAAGTGATCATGGGCAGATTCGGTAGCTATGGACAGAGAATGAAAATTTGCTGCAGTTGCTGCGTACATCACATTGAAAAGGCGGATAAAACGAAAAACTCGCAAAGTCTGGAGAAAATCGTGGATTGCTCGTCTTGAAGGCTAGGGAATTGTGCTAATCTGCTGAAGGGTTGGGTTATGAAAATCCGGATTACTAGTTCAGCGAAATTCTTCAGAGAAGTTCAGTGGAGTTCTTTAGAGAAGTTAATGGAAGGTATTTAGAGAAATTCGGGAAGGTTCATTAGAGAAGTTAAGGGAATTTCTTCAGAGGAGTTCAGGAAAGTTCTTCAGAGAAATTCAGATAATTCTTCAGAGAAGTTTAGTAAATTTCTTCAGAGAATTTCAGGAAAGTTCTTCAGAGGAACTTCAAGGAAGTTCTTCACAGAAATTCAGGAAAGTGTTTTATAGAAGTTCAGGGAAATTCTTCAGAGGAGCTTCAGGGAAGTTCTTCACAGAAATTCATGGAGGTTCTTTATAGAAGTTCAGGGAAGTTCTTCATAGAACTTCGGAGATGTTCTTCAGAGAACTTCGGGGAAGTTCTTCATAAAACTTCAGGGAAATCGTTTAAATTCATTGCTTTGAGGTTTCAAATTATTCGTATGTACCGGTTCTTGGAGCAACAAAAATGAAATGAAATTTAAATGACAGGTTTATTTAAAATTCGTATATTATTTAAAAGAGAAGCGGCTGTCAATTTCACGTGATTTTGAAGAAAAATAGCAATTTTCCAATTGTGTAGGAGCGTTAGACGGAAAGCACGTTAGTATAAAAGCCTTTGTAGCCCAAGAGCGTCAGTGATTATTTAAAAAATAGAAAGCAGTTCAGCATCATTCTAATGGCTATGGTGGATGCTGAATACAAATTTACGTATGTCAACTTTGGAGCAGAAGGAAAGATCAGTGATATGGGGTACTTGCCGATTGCCGTTGAAGAATCTGATGCAGGATCTTTGGCTTCTGAGATGCCTGTTTCGGCTCCGATGGTGGGCAAGGTGTATGGCTCATCTGACGCGAGGACGATCAGCTAAAGGGTAATACGGTCAAAATTTGGTCAAGGGAAAACGTGTAAAACGGGGAAAACTTTTTTTTAAAAAATCAAATTAAATTTTTTTTTTAAATTTAATTAGTATAAAATTCAGGAAAAATATTCAGTTAGGCTTCCGCTTTTCCAAATCCGAATTGCCGGGCCTTACGCTTGACCCCTGCCATCAGATTTTGTACAGCCACCTTGTCCACCTTCTTCGCCGCAGAAAGCCAGTTTGCCTTGAACTGCTGCTCGTCCTTAGCAGTTTTTTTGGTCTTCTTTAGGTTCCGCTTGACAATAGCCCAGTATTGCTCAATTGGGCGGAGCTCTGGCGTGTTGGGAGGGTTCTTGTCCTTTGGAACCACCTGCACGTTGTTGGCGGCGTACCACTCCATGGCCTTTTTACCGTAATGGCAAGATGCCAAATCCGGCCAAAACAGTACGGAACAACCGTGTTTCTTCAGTAAAGGCAGCAGACGTTTATTCAAACACTCTTTCACGTAAATTTCTTGGTTCACAGTCCCGGAAGCTATGAAAATGCTGCTTTTCAAGCCACAGGTACAGATGGCTTGCCAAACCAGATATTTCTTTGCGAACTTTGACAGTTTCGTGTGCTTGAAAATATCTGCTACCTTTCCCCTTCCTTTTGCCGTATAAAACTCCTGTCCCGGAAGCTGCTTGTAGTCGGCTTTGACGTAGGTTTCGTCGTCCATTACCACGCAGTCAAACTTCGTCAGCATCGTCGTGTACAGCCTCCGGGATCGCGCTTTGGCCGTCGTATTTTGTTTATCATCGCGATTTGGAGTCACTACCTTCTTGTAAGTCGATAGTCCGGCTCGTTTTTTGGCTCGATGCACGATTGTAGACGATACACCCAGCTTATTTGCGGCATCTCGGAGAGATAGGTTAGGGTTTCGCTTGAAACTACCGGCAACTCTCTTTGTCGTCTCAGCGGCTTCCGGTTTTCGATTTCCCCCCGATCCAGACTTCCTGGCTGTCGACAAACGTTCCCCAAACACTTTAATTACATTTGTAACGGTTGATTTGGCAACTTTTAGCGATTTTGCCAACTTTGCGTGCGAGTAGCTCGGATTTTCGCGATGCGCGAGCAAAATTTTGATACGCTGCTCTTCTTGCTTGGACGGCATTTTGACAACTGAAGAGTGAATTCCAAAATCAAAATAGGAGCAACATTCTACACACACACACCTTCAAAATGAGGGGTGTTCAGGTTTTTTAAATGCAAAATTGAAAGAAATACGTCAAGTTGATATTGACCAAATTTTGACCGTATCGCCCTTTACTCTTGAGAAATTCGGAAAATTATCTTCTCTTCATAGGCCTGCTCAAAGTTGTTATTCAAGTTCCTCAAAGCCATCGCATATTTGTTTTCAAGGCAGTCTTCAGCCCATAACGTCTCCAGCAACGAGTTGATCGATTTACCCAGAATAGTGGCCCGATTTTTTGTTTTTTTTTTTAAAGTTCCGTGAGTTCAGCCATATCATCATATGATGGCTTTTTACGCTTCAAATTGCGCACTGCTGGCTTTGGTTTCAATCCACTCGGTTTTTCAAGTTTCAAAACGGGTGATTGTACGTTGGAGTCAGGGATCAAAATCAAAGGTTAAACATCGGAACTGATAGAATCGTAATCTGCCTCTCAACATTATCATTTTAGTATTTAGCTAGGTATCAAAATCCCCTGGTCTAGACTTTCTTCGGATGTGGAATTGCAAAGCAGAATAATATACTCACTTTGAGGTATTCACTTCCCAGGTGATCGGGATTAGTTGGTTCTCACAACACCGGATTTTGCTCCACAGCTCAATCAAGTGGAATTTCTTTTCCTGGTCAATTTTTGCTTCAAAAATACCGCGAAAACACAAACTAGCAAAAAAATCAAATGAACTGTCAAAAAACTTCGACCAACGAACTATGAACTATTCCATCCGCATGGAATAGTTCATAGCCTACTACTATAACACACGACAACGGGCACGGTTCTATATCATAGCGTCAAACTATCACTTGCAAGTCTATGACTATGAGCTATCACTATATAGTTTAGGTGTTCCTATGAGCTATTACATAGTTCTCTAGCATATAGCTTACTATATACTAGAAATAGCTGCCGTGTGGCGACACCTTAAGGAATGATGGGAAACAAACTTCTCTTGAAAGAAGTCCAATTTTCCTCCAGAATCGTTCAATAAAAAAATCCAGTAAAATACACAAAAGGAGCCCTAGAATAGGGTCGAAAGAAAATTATAGGAAAAGCTGGAATCATAACTGGAGCAGATCTTACGTGTTTCGTAAAAGGTTTTGATTTGATTTTTCGCAAAATTTTGAGATTATCTCTATCAAAATGGAGAGCCAATTAAATCAGATTTTCATAAAGCTGATCGTGCTTCAATTTAAGAAGAAAAAGGGTAGGATTAGTTTAAAGCATTGAATTCTACCACCTTCCGGCTTATCTTTGACAGCTATGCGTATTTCATCTACAATCCACAAACCATAGAGTTGCCCTTTGTACGACGGAACAGATTAAAACCCCTAAACCGACTAAGTTGCAGAAGAAGATGGACAAAATTAAATTGAATTAAAGATTTCCCATGAAAATTCATTCAAGTCAATCACGTTCTACACGTTAGCAACGATATTCCTTTCAAAACCATTTCCCTTTAAAGAGCTCCTCTTTTGCGGCATACAATCTTCACATCATCTCTGAACAACGCACCAATTCATTCCGTAAATTGCGATATCATCGTCACATCCATCCAAGAGAACGAGCACCGGAGTATCTCAAAATGCCATCGCTTTCATCTCAAGGACATCGTCCTCCACACTTCCCCACTCCACCAAAAAGCAACAGGACACAATAACCACTACTCTCCAGATTCCTTACATTCTACTATTTTGCCCAGAAAAGATTGCAACCATCCGAAGGGAAAAAAATAAAAGAAGGAAACGTCCAAAACATCAAACAGGTCCTTTAAAACTGAATCTACGAAAAAAAAAGAGAAAAAAAAGAGAAACCCAGGAAAGTCTCGTCAAGTTGCAATTACGGTAGCAGGCTATCCGATTTGCTCATCGTTAGTTGTCCCTGGCCCTAGGAAGGGCAGTGAAAAGTTGCTGAACGAATGCGAAAAGATGACATCCGCCCACAAAAGCGTGCTGTCAGACCGGTCTGTCAAACCGATTGGATTGGAAATTGACAATGACGAAAGAGGGGGAGGATGATGGTCATAAATAAAAATGGAACCGATAATGTCAGACACAGGTACGGAGCAGAAAGGGTCACCCCAAGACGGACATTGGTTGATCGATTTTCCTGCTCTGCTTCGCAATACTTACGAGAGGGTGAAAAGTTGATAAGCTGATATGATTATGGTGTTTCAGATGGAAGGTTAGAGTGACCAGACCAAGGGATTGTTTGACTTTGATCCATTTGGGACGTACGGAATCGACTCTGGTTGCTCCGTCGCCAAGAAACGATGAAAGACGAAGTATTAGTAGTTGTAGTAGGGGGAAAACCTGCATGAAAAGATTTCTCTTACTTTAGCTTCACTTTCCTAACAAGCGACCCGGTGCCTGGCAGGGTTGCATTACGAATTCATGACATAACAAGGAACTTCTGAGGTCGTTTTGCTGCGAACAAAAACCCGTCCAGAGGCAAGTAAGATATCTCCAACGACGACAAAAGAGTTGACTTACACACATCTGCAAGGCAAAATTCCAATTTCGAAACGAAAAAAAAAGGAGAGTTTCACCGGGGCCGACCTTTCTTAAATCCGGCTTACGGGCGCGGGTCGTTGCTTTAATTCAATGGATTTTTGCCAAAGTCTCTAAAAATGCGCACAAATTCATTACAAAAGCTGATCAAATATAATTTCCTCTTTTTTTTTCGCTTCTACTGACTGCGAGCTGATGATAATGATGATGGTGATGGAAGACGTGCTTACACAAGCCTTTTTCTGTCGGAAGCTACCGGGTTGGAATTTCCACACACGCATCCACAGATTCCCTCTCAAAGGCGAAAATCGACACGTGGAACGACAAAATAAGCGCTTTTGTCATTTCAGCCGGATGGGTGGCTGGGGATTGGGTAGACAAGTCAGCTTGTTGCCCCATTTCCGCTAAATTGTCCTTTCATCGCATGGCACACGTGTGGGTACCGAAATTCGGTAGACTTCTTACAGGCATGATACAAGATGGGTGTCATTTCAATCGTAGCTTTTCGATTCGAGTCGGGCGGAGGCGAAGGAAATAAAGAAACCAGAACAGATTCGTAATCATCATCTCCGAAAAGAGGAAAAATTTGCTTCAGGACAAGACAAGAAACGCACATCCGGCAAAGAGGCGGAAATTGTCTTCGCTTCCTTGGGCATTTTTGTATGAGTGCGGAAAATACATGTCCTCTAATTGGATGATGGAGTTTCAGATGGCGAGAGGTTTTCTCTTGGCAGATCGCTCAATGAGTTCCTTGATTTGAGACATTGGCTATGGTGCAACATAGAAAACGGCAAATTGGCATGGTTTGGTCGAAGGAGGCTGATTTCTGTTGTTGCAGTTTCCCTCGGCAGAAATTTAAGTTGATCTAAAAATATACTGCCGTGTGAATTCTCTGTGTACTGGACTACCACTCTAAAGAAAACCATGCATATGTTTTGCTTTATCTTTAAACATATTAAAATGAGAGAAGTGCCCGGTTTACCTTAAGGTGGTAGGGTAAATCATGACCAGCTAGTGTCGCCACTTCAAATATTTGAAGGCTCGGATCTAAGAAACTACAAGGATGGTGAACTCTAAAATACGCTGCACATCGAATTTCCGGCACAAAATGTTCTGTTATAGTCATCATATTCTTTCTAGCGTTTCAAGCTTATTGCTTTCGCAATAAGCTTATTGTTTGCTCTCAACCTAGTGTTCTAAACTTACTTCCTCATTTCTAATCTAATCTAATCTAATACAAACGCAGCCAGTACGAGAAAGCATCCTGGAAATAATAGGGTTAGATGACGCCCAATTATTTTTTTGTCAATATTGATGCTTGCAGCATGTCCAAGACATGATACAAGTGTCAAAGCGGCCAGGCCTACTGCGTTGCATTTACCGCAAAAGATGATTCTATAAAATGAGTTGTATTCAAACAATTAGATTTGAACCACAACGCATTTTGTGAATCTACAGGGGAGGAAGGATGCGTGAACATACCGTACCATACGCTCCGAGGTAAATATGATAAAATAATGACTAAAATATATACTGGCACTAATTAATGAAAATTTAGCAATGAAAATTCCCAAAATTGCCACTAAATTATTAAACACAGTGCCAACGAAAAAATAACAATTCGCACTAGAAAAACATAAAATAGCAATAAGAAATTGATAATTCATTTTCAATAATTCAAAAGTGACCGGTAAAACTTTCAAAAATAGCAATGGCAATTAGTATAAACGCAATAATAAACTGATAGATTTCCGTCATAATAATAAGTTTTAGCGCTATACATGTGACAAAAGTCTTTAAATTTTTCAAAGCTTTTCAATCAAAACCAAACAAATTATTTTAATTTTTATATTTTTATCTTGGATTTTTTATTGCGATTTGTTTGGTTTCAATTGGAAGATTTGAAAGATTTGAAGACTTTTGTCACATGTATACCGCTAGAACTTATTATTATGACGGAAAACTATCAGTTTATTATTGCGTTAATACTAATTGCCATTGCTTTTTTTGAAAGTTTTACCGGTCACTTTTGAATTATTGAAAATAAATTATCAATTTTTTATTGCTATTTTATATTCTTCTAGTGCGAATTGTTATTTTTTCGTTGGCACAGTGTTCAATAATGTAGTGGCGATTTCTCATATTTTTATTGCTATTTTTCCATTTTTATTGATGTTTTATTACCCTGCCGGCACCATACCACCTTGGCAAACTCTTTCGGCTCCTTCTGGGCGAGAATCAAACTGGTGATCACTTCTTTCGCGAACATTTTGACGAATTTGCAATAAAACAAATAGAATGTTTGGATACAGCACTTGAAAGTAAACATAAACAAATACACTTTCGACAGAAATTAGTCACTAGCTACACAAATTAACCCAATACTCAAGTTTGAACATTTTGTGCCGCACCCTGTAGTGTTCTAAGCTATGCGCACAGCAAATCTAGCTAGTGTCATTTGGGTATTTATTTCCCATTTTTCAATATATATTTAAAACCAATCCAGCTAAATAAAGTTCATTGTATTTGTAACGGCTAAAAAATACGCGTTGACATTTGACCTTTGTTTTGAAAATTAAGTCGAAGGATCAACAGGGGCGTGAAAAAATTAGGCACAAAAGTGTTGAAAATCCGTCTTTTCACATTATGACACAGTAAAATCACTCTGAGTTCGTCAGTAAGTAGCGTTTTAAAATGCTTCCGGGATCGGCTGACGGTTGATGGGAAAGCAGGATCCGCGGTAAGTGAAACGACAACTTCAAATTGCAGTGGAATGCAGTGGTCAGAATGGTTAAGCGGAATCCGAACCTTTCTATCCACGATTAGTCCAAAAAACTCAAAATGTCACAATTTTTCTTACAAAAAGGGAAGAAAGCAACAAGATATAAGTCTTTTAAGTTAATTAAAACCCCGAAGCAGAACGAGAAGCAGGAATTCAGTGCAAAACCACTAGCACGGAGACTGTACGACAGAATGCAGACAAAATGTGCCTGTTTGGCAATGGACGATGAAATGAACGTCAACGCAGACTTCAAGCAGCTTCCTGGTCTTACACCGTTTAAGACCAGCGTAACAACGTGGTAACGTTGAAAATACTTTAAGGCCAAAAAGTTGTTGAAGTTCGCTAAAAAGTGTATGGTGTAGTTGTACATTGAAGAGCAATGTTTTCTTAGCTACAGGTACGAAAAATCAGCAAGTGTACGTCCAAGAGTGCCTAAATAAATTGATACTACCTTCCATCTAAAAGCACACATGTTTTGTGTTGTTTTGGCTTGATTTGGCATGTTGTAGTTAAGGAAAAGTGGTTTTGGAATAATGTGCGGAAAACAACGTCAACAATGTGCCAAAGGACTGCAGTCCTCCAAATACTCCAGAACTTCAACCAATCGAAAAATATTGGGCGAAATCTTGGAAAATTGGAAAAGAATGCCAATAATGAGGAAGAGATGGCTAAGAAGTGGGAAAAAGCTTCCCATCATGTGATCGAGGTCACTGTGCAAAAACTTGTGGATGGAATTAAACGAAAAGTATGAGCATTCGGATATAACAAGTCAGAATTAGAAGCTTTTTATGTGTATAGATAGCAGGCTTATCGATTAACTTTCTCTCTCTCTTCACTAATTTTCTCTGGTTCGAAATTTAATTGAAATAAATTTTAACTGTGTATAATTAATTTTAATAATAATAATAAAGTGCCAAACAGATTAGTGTTTTCTCTTGAATTTGAAATTCAATTCAATTGCATTTGCAAAAATTTCAATTCCGTATGCATCCAGAAGAGAAAATGCTTATGCAAATTGCCATCAAGAGTTATAGGTACTCTCCGTAAGACAAGCCATTCAGAGACTACTTAGCAGCAACCGGGACTCTTGTGCAAACATCTGTCGATGGAAGTCCCACAAAAAGGCCAACACTAGCAACAGAGTAAACAGGTACTTTGGATGCAATTTCCATCGAAGCGGATACACAAGTGTTTCATAAATGCAGCAGCCTGTTGTGTAAACATTCCTGCTTGATCTATGTCTGGTACAGACAAAAACAAACACCATCTGTACGGGCAGTGTTTACGGCCATATAGAATTCCTCCATAGCTGATACTAATGGTGTTGATGATGTTATTTGTTGCTGCTTACAGCTGTTGGGAGTGGCACATAAATCACGTAACTAAACATTTGGATTTTGGATCCCCTTTCGTAGCATTGCATAGTTTCGACTACAATCGCTTTTCTCTAGATGGAATGGAACAGTCAATCGATATGGTTATTATAGGTTCTTCATGAAATTATTGCACCACACAAAAAGTATCATCAACAATTATTTCGTCAACCGAATGAATTGACGTTTTTCCACCTTTTTTGACTTATTTTTAGATCTTCACTTTATTTCTAGCAACTCCAGGTTTAATTTCAGCGGCATAATAATCGCCCAGTATTTTTCGATTGTTTGAAGCTCTGCACAATTTTACGGATTACCGTCTTTAGGGACAAAATTGACGTTGTTTTTTCTGATACCATTCCAACTTTAGCTTTATTATAATGGCACGATGATAAATCATGTAAAATTACGGTTGATCCACCGCTGCTGCAAGTGGGCATTTTGGAAGGCACTCTTCGAGATAATTTGTACGGGTTTTTTCAATGACAGTTCCGGGTGTGACAAAAACCTTACTTCCTTTTCCGCAACAGCAAATTGCTTGCCAGATTCAAATTGTCTTGGCAAATTTCGATTTTTTTTCGAATTCGCTTGGTGAATTGATTTAGAGTTTTGCAGTACTTACGAAGTGATGCTAAAGCACGCCAAAATATGACTGGACCATCATGCTGATCATCGTCAATAAACGCTTCTGGAGGCATTCCTTGATGTACTTCTGGGTGTTCTTTGTCTCCGATGTTACGTACGGGCTAGATATTTTGCCGCATTTGCATATTGCCTGCAAAACCATCACCGTCTTGCCAATTTTTTCGGTGAAAATGGCCTTCTCCGTTTTGGGAATATCCCTTTCCTTGCGTACAGTGAAGTATTGTGGTCCAGGAAGGGTTGAATAATCCAATTTCACATACGTTTCATCGTCCGTGATTAAACACACATAATTTCTACACAAAGTATCATTTACATAACACACGTATTTTTAATTCAAGTTGTCTACTTCTAACTGATTGTTTTTTATTTGATCATTGATCAAAGAAAAAGAACAAAAAATCATGAATACTGAAATCGAAAAAAAAAAATACATAAACTGAACATATAAGTTAAACAAAATACAATATAAGGCTAATGTTAGTCAAAAGCGTTCAAAGAATAATGATCAGACATGAGGCGAGACATCATACGAATGAAGTCTCGACCCGCATCCATCCCCTCAAACCAATATTCCTACGACAATTTTGGGATGATAGAATTTTACCATTGCCACAAATCTCCTTTACTCAATTTATGCTGTAAGCTAAAGAGTGACCTTTGTCGAAAAATAGGAAAAAAATCATTGAAGGTGATTTTTCGATTATAAATCTCGCCTTCCATAGCGCCAACCTTTGCAAGCGAGTCCGCTCTCTTATTGCCCAGAATCGAAAAATGGGAAGAAACCCATACAAAGGTGATAATAAAACAACGCGAACACAAAGCACTTAGAAGCTGCTGTACTTTCATGACACACGAGGCCTCCATAAAACTTAGACGATTCGTAAAAATGTAGTAGCGATCCGGTGATTGTAATGCAATAATTTCTAGCTTAAAGTGTAGTGCAGCTAATTCAGCGACTTTCACGAAAAAAAGAGCTCAAAGTTTACGGGCGGGCGGACTCCTCAATCAATGACCCTTCAATGAAATACGCTTAAGTGGAATCACTGAATCAACTTGTTCAAACTTTGCAGCACATATTATAAATTTCTTAAAAAATCGTAGGACGATGATGCTCTAGGATTTCATGAATCCCCTGCTTCATGGAAAAATAAAAATAAGACGAATTGACAGAGTCGGAGAAGCGAACACGATTGGGATTACAGGGCTGACATCCTGTGTTATGTACATATGGTCATGAAGCGCATTTGATGATTTAGCTCAAGAAGCTTCTCAAAGTTTTCGAATACCTAGAGAATCATTACTTTTCACCTGGTGAGGAGCCAAAGAGATAATTCTGAAAACCTATCCGAGAGTGGCAACATGCCAGCCATTACTTCGAGACTCATCGTATGAGTTGAGTGCATGTAACCTAACGCGATACGAAGCCACCGATACTAATTACGTTCCAGTTTGATGATGTGCGACTGAGCCGCCAACTGAAATTAAAAAACTACCGTACTCTAAAACCGACAAATTCGTTGTCCGAAATTACGTCAGATGATGTGCCTCCCACTAGGTTCCGTTAATAATTCGAAAAAAAATGATCCTTTGCTGATATTTTCGTTTCAGGTACTCAATGTGTGATCCCCAGTTACACTTAGAATCGAACCAGACCCCAAGATATTTGAATGACATAGAATGAGTTATCGGTGTACCCCAAATTTGAAGTTTCGGTTGTGCTAGGCTATGCTTCCTAGAAAAAAACAACCAACTAAGTTTTCTGTAGAGAATTCGATGCCTAGGTACTCTAGAGCCCAAGTAGACAAAGTGTCTAAGGTATCCGTTGTTCGTATAGCAGGGTTACGCAATCTTCGCACGGTGTTCCAGAGAGTACTCATTGACGTTTCGCGTGATAGCCTTTCCACGAATTTTCGCCAGTAACCGCGTTTCTTGGCCTTGATGAGGTTCTTAAGTTCGCGTTTAAGTGCCGTTTACTCTTTGAAGTGCTCAGGTGTTCCACGTCTACGGAAAACTTTAAACGCGTCGGACTTTTTACGGTAAACTAGGGGTGCATTGCTGAAGTCACCACGGAGAAGGAGGTTTCTTGTGAAATGGCGTTCCTGTAATTGGTCAACTTTCAGCTTGAAGCGCGCTGTCTAAGATCAGGTTGGAGAGGAATTTATATTCCTCCAGCGGTGGAAGCTCTTGTACCGTTATGGCTTCATCTACTGCTGTCCTCAATTTAATCCAATTGATGTAACGGGTTAGATCATACGGGACGTTGATGGATTCTGATGGATTTAACCCGGTGGCAATCGAAATTATGGGCAAGTGATCACTACCGTGGAGATCCTGAATCACATTTTTGTACAAGCCAACGATAATGAATTCGAGTAATGCGCAGGGTCTAATTTACTTCCAACTGAGGATGTTACTTCTCCATGGTTAAGAACTGTCATGTTGAAGTTGTCACAGACGTCATATGTCAAAGAAGACCGGTTGTCATCGTATAGTTCTCCCATAGCCTGTAGTTAAAATCTCCCATGATCAACCGTGTAGCAGGCAGAACCGACCTCTTTTGCAAAATTGTCCACCGAAAGAAATGATTGCTGCAAGGAGGGAGCCACTTAATTGTCAATTGCTTCTGAAAAAAGTCTACATAGTGGGAAGCATTGCCAGAGCTGCTGGCTCTTAAGACGGTCATAAATTTCGTGGTACTTGAAAATACCTTCGACAATATCATCAAATGAGAGGAAGGGACTGCTGTTCTTAATATCGGGGCATCAGGGGTTTTTAATGTCGTCGGAAGAGATGAGTAGTCCTGTGTGTAGTTAGTACTACGAAAACCAAGAGGAATTGGATTTTCCTTTCTTCCACCTTTCCTTGATATGGGCAGGCTGATTTGGGGAACGTTCAGGAACTTCCCGTGGGTTGACGTGTCTTCGCTTCCACGAAACACCTTCTAAAAAACTGAATCATGTTCCCTCTTCAGCCAAATCAAAGTCAGACTCGTTATCTGACAGAGGAGCAAAGGGATTTGTACTTGCATTGGGTGATGGATACGTTTGCTTTCAGAAAGCACATTTCGGTGTGCTGTCTGTGCAGGCGCCATCCTTATTATCACAATGGGAAGTCGTATTTTTGGCACATCATAATCCAAGTGACCTGTCCAACACCTGCACATGTAGCCGAAGTTTTCACAACTCGACATATTGAGGTAGGGTTGGACCAAAGAAAGATCACGCGAAACCAGTCTTAAGGGGTACATTTTTTTTCACGCTCATTGATCGATACTGTGCCTAGTATTTGCACGTCCAGTATCTTCACTGAAGAAAGTAGAGGTTTCTTAAAACGACCAACCGCCTGTGGTCAAACTCGTTTCGGTGACTACACTTCCAATTTCAATATCCCCATCTGGGATATAAACTCTATACTTGCGTGTAACGAATAATAAACAAACCAAGCAACACAGCTTGTATTAAACACGTTGAAAGTACTGTTAAATGATAAACACAGGTAATCAATGTAAGTGTACAATGCTTTATTTCAAACTTCAAAAACTTAAGCTAAACACATAAAGACAAATTGAGAGAGAGAGAGAGAGAGAGAGACAGAGAGAGAGAGAGAGAAGAGAGAGAGAGAGAGAGAGAGAGAGAGAGAGAGAGAGAGAGAGAGAGAGAGAGAGAGAGAGAGAGAGAGAGAGAGAGAGAGAGAGAGAGAGAGAGAGAGAGAGAGTAATTCAGTAATTCAGCGCAACGAGTGTGAAACGATGGTCGGTGGTAGTTGGCAGATGAACAGATGCATGCAACACAAGATGGGCTGCTGGTGCTGTTCGTTACCATGCAGAGATGGGATGCAAAATGACTTGTCGATTGCCAATTGCTTCTAAAAAGGTTATTGCACACCTTCAGCTATACGTTTTATTCGGCAGAAAAAAAAACTCGACTTCAACTGCGGTGGAAACAATATCGAGGAAGAAAAATGAACCATGGGATAACGAACTGTGAAAAACTTCCAAAGCAACGCAGCGCAGGAGGAATGAAATTGTTCGTGCATTGGATGCTATTTTAATGCCCAGATACAGGAAATATAGCCGGGAAGCTTACCAGAAGATTGAGCAAAAGGTGATGGCACGTATTTTGCCCAAAGTTAGGATTTTCATTCGAGAGGATTAAAAACCGTGAAACCTATATTGTACACTCAGTAGCAAAAAAAAGCCGAGTAAAATTTTGCTTCCAAAAAAAAGTCATGTTCAACCTTCTGTTACTTTGTCAATAATCAATATTTTAGGCTTAAATTTTGACAACACAATAACCAATGTATAGACCTTATGTGACCAAAATTTCATGTTGATAAAGTTTCTAAATTTGAAGTTTTCATAACATATGTGAAAAAAGTCGTTTATGGACATACCAATTTCAAAAATCCGTATTTCTGTGAAAAATTTAGGTAGCATAATAGAAATTTCACCATAACCTGAAAAAATAAAGCAAATGATGTGGACAAAATTTTCATGTAGTGGTTTCGACCACAGCTGGCGTAAAAATTGATACACCAACATGAGTATTTCCCTTTTTCACCCGATATTGATCATACTGAAATATCGATGCTAAAAAAAAAACCGAGGCGAATACATATTATTAATACACATGATTTGTTATGCCTGAAATATCTCAGATAACTAGTGTAAGCTACGAAGAACTTTAAAATATGGCATACAGTATGAATTGGATTGTGAAAACTGCGTATACCGTATTATACAGTATTATTATTTGAGCGAGATTAATTGAATCACACTCATTTGTTCAAATCATACCTTAAACATGATTAACATTTAACATTTCAAATAATGATCTAACATGATGTTAAGGAGTCAAATGCAACTCAAAAACATAAAGCGTCATATTACGCCGTATCTCTGCTATGATCATTCCAGCTGATTGCATTCACTGAGTCAAATTAATCTCGTTCGGTGTATTCAAATCGCTTGCGTTCAATGGAAACGCATTCATTCAGGTATAACGTAAAGAAGAAAATTTGTTTCGCATGATTCTATATTCCTCGTTTATTCTTTCTACAGTTTTCGTTTTCGAGGATTCGAACCGTTTAGAACCGTTTGATAGGAAACATCATACTCGTTCACTATTCTCGTCTAACGTCTGCAGTGCAAATTTCCAATGAAAACGTTAACGCTGACACGCGCAGACGTTATCGTCTACCAGACCTGATGTTAAATTACGCAGTCTTGACCCCACTTCACTCGTTACGTTATTTATGAACGCCGCCTGGTTGACGATCACTCGCTCACGCTCAATGCTGGATTTGGGATTCCTACACTTATTTATGCAGCAAGAAGACGAAACGGAAGGATAAATGAAATGAGCAGCTCTTTGTTTGTGTGCGGGGTCTTTTTGGAAATTTGGAAAAAAAGTAGGGGGTGGGGATGGGGGACGGGGCGGGGGAAAGAATCTTTAATATATTTTTTCTCCGGGACTAGCGGGATAAAAAAAAAAGGGAAAAAAACATAGGGGGGGGTGGGAGTGTTGGGGGGGGGTGGGGGGGGGGGGGTTATTGCGTAAATCTCCTTTTCTTTTTTTTGGGGTTGTTGGGTTTTTTTTTGTTGTTATAAAGCCCGATTCAAAGTAAATTTGGACGCATTCAAGTGATCATAACTCAAGAATTGAACAACATACACGGTTGATCAAAACGTCAAACAAAAGGGTATTTATTCAGCTTTCAAATATAACAAGTTATTACATTTCACCGTTTCGAACGAACTGTCGCACTTTACTTGTGATCGATGCCATCATGATCTGCACAGTCGCTGGTGACACTGTACCGGCGAACTTATTCCACTTTAAACGCATTTGTTGTGCATTTGTCACTTCTTTACCGCATCCTCGAAGTTTTCGCTTGACAATTGCCCAATATTTTTCGATCGGTCTGAAGTCAGGGCAATTCGGAGGATTAGTCTCTTTGGCGACGAAATTAACACTGTTTGCAACATTCCATTCTAGTACCTCCTTAAAGTAGTGGCAGCTGGCTAGATCCGGCAAAAACATAACGTTGGTCTTGTGTTGCCGAATGAAGGGTTAACGTAAACCTTCGACGTCATTGTGTGAGATGTGATGAAAACTTTGGTGTTAAGGCCACAACTGCAGATTCCTTGCCAAATCATTAGTTTCCGAGCAAAGTTATTTGCGAAAACAAATTTATACCTGGAAAGGACATCCCCACAACCAGTTGCCAGGTAAAATTCTCGTCCGGGGATATGTTTATAATCCATTTTGACATATGTTTCGTCATCCATTAAAATACAGCCATCAAAATTCGTCAAAACTCGTTCGTATAGTTATCGTGCTCGCTTTTTGGCCACTAAATTTTGTTTCGGATGTTTACTGGCCCAAAAAGACTTATATATTTCTCTTGAAAGGAAGTTACGCACAGTGGAAAAGTTGGAATCGTATTTATTTGCCAAATCACGTATGGAGACACCTGAGTTGCCTTTCACGAACCTTTCTTCTCAGCTCTTTGTCCCTAGTGCCACTTTTATGACAGATGCGCTGTGCTCTATCCACACTCAGAGTATCCTTGTAACGTTTGATTACAAGACACACCGTTGACTTTGGGAATTTTAAAACTTTTGCTATTTTTGAGGCAGACCACGAAGGATTCTCTAGATGTTTGTGCACAATTAATTTTCTTTTCTGATGTTCCATGATCCGTAATTTCGAGATGCGTCGATCAATCGAGAAAAACTTTTCACCAATTTTTTCGTCAATAAAACATCAAAAAATGCCTGTCAGAAGTTTTTTGTTCCAACCACCGGGACGCGGTGGTGTATTAAACCGAGCGTCCAGATTTACTTTGAATCGAGCTTTAGGACCACAGGCAACCTGTTTGTTGTACGACTTCCAAAAGATGCAACTAAATTTAGTTCAGTTTTGCGGGTAACGCTGAATGGGCCATCTGTGGAGTAACGATTGAGTAATTATTTATGTACCTACTAGCGTTAGTCGATAAAAATTGATTTTATGGAATTTAGGGGAGGTAAAGCTTGCTTCTATTAAAATACGGATGCACAGATGGTTTTCTAGTAGAACTACTAGTGCTCGGTTATGGAATGTTTTGAAATCACTGTTTTGTTTTCAATTTCGTCATGACTGAATGACAATGTGAATGTTCGAATAGGCGTTGTACTTTTGAAGTTTCCATTTCTATGAAGAATTTGTAAATTTTGGCAATCACGGAAAATTCTTCTGAGCAAGAAATTACATTCTTTTCCCATCTATTATTTTTCTATAGTTGGTTTCCAACTAACGAGAAAGCCTTAAAATTTTGTAAACTGCTGCTGCTACTAAGCTATTGTGCTTTTGCGTATTGTTTGTAATTGTTTGAAATAAATCAGTGTTTCATCTTAATTTCACGAGCATATTTCATCTAGTTTAATAGCACGATACTTCTTCCCGGGAATGCTTAGCAACGTTATTTATATATCGTTTAGTTTTCTGCCGCACAACAAGGTGCCGTTGTCATTTGCCAGATTGTTGGAAATCACGGAACTTGCGTTTTCCCACCCCTAGCGCCCACCTTTTCCTCGATTCTACATTCACCGCATTTGAACTGAGTTTATGCTCTGATAGCAATCCTTATGGTTGATAGGGCAATATGGTAGTAAACAAACTGAGCACGTGTGCAAATATAACATATTTAGAACTGTACTTCTCGTCGACGACGTGAGCTTTTGGCGAATGACTGCGAACAGATAGAAAACGAGAAACTTTTCCTCTTGTTTCAATTTCAGTTGCATTGGCAGTAATTTTCGCTCCCACAGATTGTTGACGGTATCACTCGGTTATATATTACGTTCTCCCTGGGATGCAGTGGAGGGCATAAATTTCCAAACGTGACCTTACGTCCTTCTTTGTGTATGTCTCCAAAAATAGATTTATCGATTTGTGTCCTTCGCTAAGAGAGTAATCGGGTTTCCTGGAAAGGGATGAAACATAAGACTAGAGAAGCGTGATTATCCAAACACACGGAGTGGGACGTTTTTAGCAAGGTGATTTTAATTCTGACCCACGCCAAGGCTGGTAATGGCGGATGTGAGGCCATTTTTGGAGCAGATAGGGATATAGGGTGTTGGTTGCACGTGGGAGAAAATGCATGGAAATGAGACATTATATTATCATCATATCAATTACAATTACTTTAACCACATGAAACCTGAACTTGTGGCTATGGAATTATAGGTATGATAACCACAACTACGCGGGCGTTCATTATTTGTTCTGGAAATTCGAAAAGTTATGATTGATAGCCTTCTCTGCTACCTGCCCTGGGATGCATAGTTGACGTAAGCGACAAGACGACCAAAATTCACTTTTTGTTGTTTTTGCATTCATTACGCTATAATACATTGCCTCCAAGCACAAACAAAAAAGTTTCTTCGAAAAATTGTGAGATAAATTGAAAAATACGGTTTGGCGTAAGCACCATTTGGTCGCATGAATGACGACTCTCCACATATATGCTGACCCATAGCTGTGCAAAGCTGACCGTACACATCACGGGTGGCTGTAAGCGAAGTTGAATGCACCTGGGAAAGCAGATTAGAGATTACATACTTACTTACCATCTATCGATCTATGGAAAACACCTGGCCGGTTCCTTACGATCAGTGGGGATACTGTATCCCTCATACTGCCTTGACATTTGGAGTTGAAAATGGGATAGAATTGATGGATTTTTTTTCGTGGCGAGAAAGTGAAAAGGGATGAGCCTGGAATTCTGACCATTCTGATATATTATTAAAACCACAGGTAGTAAAATTGCAGAAGGAACTAGCAAGTGGGTGTTGAAATTGACGTCATCATTTATTGTACACGTTCTGAAAGCTCACAGCTTTCCTAGTAATTAAAAGCCCGCCATAACACCACCTCTGCCTTCCTTAGGGCCTTCAAAAGCTCTGCGTGTATGGGCGTAGGATTACAAAGCAAGACCATTCTGAAGGTGCCTGGGTTCGATTACCGGTACGGTCCAGGAAATTTACAGGTAGGACGTTTTCTCGACTTCCCTGGGAATAGAGTATCGTTGTACCGGCCACACAATGATACGAATCCACAAATGGCAACTTTGGCATAGAAAGCTCTCATTGAACAAATGTGGAAGTGCTAGGCGATCGACTTTTTTTCAGGCACGAGAGGGTATTCTGGTAGTATATAGCATCGGCCACGCCCTTTCGGCAAATGTTTTTCGACCACACTATGTCTTACAACAAAAGGTATATTTTCCCCTTCCGATCTTAATTCAATGGATTAGCTACAGGTTCTAAAATGCATTACTTATTCTAATTTTATGTCCATCTATGCAGCCATATAATTAACTGCGAGCTGATTTCTTTTTCTTCAAAGCATTCAATAAACCAACAAAAACAACTTAAGTAATCTACATAGTATATGTTTGTATCGAGTTACTTTTATGTTTGTATCGAGTTCAGTTTATGTTTGTATCGAGTTACTTAACCGTATTAACCACTAGTACTCTCTTAGTCTTCACATGCTTCATTATTGTTTTCAGGCAAATTAATCCAGTATTCGCGTTTCTTCTCCGGCATCAAGGGCAAAAGCTTGTTAATGATAGAAGACTTCCTAGATTTTCCTATCCCACTGACTTCTTTCTGGTATTGAAACCGCTCGGTCAAATTGAAAGACAGTTTTTCAACATCTTTCATCTGTTTCTTTGTCAGTAGTCGCAATGTCTTCATATCTTCGTTATATGTGGAAGTGTAGGACGTTCACATCGTTCCACAAAAAGGCATAAACGGGTCCATTTAGAGAGCCATTTCGTGCATCTTCGTCTTCAACACCGGAAATGGCCATCGGTAAATCTGAATCGGATTCTAGATCACCTACATTGAAACATTAGATAATGTAAAACCATAATTAGAAGACCAGGAATCCTACCGCCTGCGTTTAGGATTGGCGGTAGTTGCACCTCTTGCTGTGCGGTATTTCCGGAATATTTGCGTCGGCCAGCAATTCGAGCTCATTTTTCTCGGGATCATTAGCCTCAGGATCATTACCTTGTTGTAATTGCGGTATCGGCTGATTATCGGAAATTTCCACCGTCAAATCTGCATCACTCTCACCGTCGTTATCTGAACTTGAATAGGACAGCAATAGAGACAGAGCACCTTTGTCGGACATTTTCAAATGAATTTTATTTGTCAATCACTGAATTTTCGGAAAAAAATATGACGTTTCATCACACGCGTCCAGTTGCTTCCCGATTCGTGAATGTACGACATATTATTCAGAACTTAGCAGCCTGGTTTTTACGTCAAACTATGAGAATAAACGTTCAGTAATATGCCTGTTTATTCACATAAGTTGGCGTATGCGTTTTAAAGATAATAAAAAAATGAAACTATTCTAATTATCTTGCTGGCTAACTTTCATTAATAAAACTTCATCAAATGGACAGAACATTTGTCCATAATTGTTGGTATACATTGCATTTCAGTTTAAACCCGGAAAAACGCGTTCTCTCAACAATCGGCATGATGGTGGTTACGTCAACTATGCATCCCAGGGCAGTAGTCTTCCTTGATATATGACCTCTGTGACAACTTCAATATGACAGTTCTTAACAATGGAGAAGTAACACGTTTGGCTGGTCCATCCTCACTTGGCAGTAGATTAGACCTCACACTTTGTTCGAATTCATTATCGTTGGATTGCACATGGAATGTGATTCAAGATCCCCACGGTAGTGATCACTTGCCCATAAAAATTTCCGTTGCCACCGGGTTCGAGCCGTCGGAATCCATCAACGTCGCGTATGACCTAACTCGTAATATTGATTGGACAAAGTTCAGGATAGGTATAGATGAAGCCGTAACGACGGTAGAAGGGCTTCCACCGCTGGAGGAATACAACTTTCTCTCCAACCTAATCTTAGACAGCGCGCTTCAAGCTCAAACTCGACCAGTTCCAGGAACGTCACTTCGTAGGAAACCTTCTTCTCCATGGTGGGATCAGCAATGCACCGAGGTTTACCGTAAAAAGTCCGACGCGTTTAAAGTTTTCCGTAGACGTGGAACACCTGAGCACTTCGAAGTATACACGGCTCTCGAACGCGAACTTAAGAGCCTCATCAAGGCCAAGAAACGCGGTTACTGGCGACAATTCGTGAATGGGCTATCGAGAGAAACGTCAATGACCACTCTTTGGAATACGGCGCGAAGACTGCGTAACCGAACTACGAACAACGAGAGCGAGGAGTACTCGGACCAATGGATCCTCAAGTTCGCGCGAAAAGTTTGTCCAGATTCTGTGCCGGCACGAATCATTCCTCGCAAAATCACGAATTCGATAGATGAGATCAGTCAACCCTTTTCAATGGTAGAACTCTCTCTCGCACTCCTTTCGTGTTGCAATACGGCTCCAGGGGTAGATAGGATCAAGTTCAACTTGCTTAAGAACCTCCCAGACGTCGCTAAGAGGCGCATGTTGCACTTGTTCAATCAGTTTCTGGAACTAAACATTGTACCGGATGATTGGAGACGGGTGAGAGTTATTGCAATTCAAAAACCTGGCAAACCCGCGTCCGACCACAACTCCTATCGACCCATCGCGATGTTATCTTGTATTCGAAAGTTGTTGGAGAAAATGATCCTCTTCCGTCTGGACAAATGGGTTGAGACGAACAACCTGCTTTCAGATACTCAATATGGTTTCCGTAGGGGTAAGGGAACGAACGACTGTCTCGCGTTGCTTTCCACAGAGATTCAGTTAGCTTTTGCTAAAAAAGAGCAAATGGCTTCTGTATTCTTGGATATCAAGGGGGCTTTTGATTCAGTATCTGTTGAAGTTCTTTCAGATAAACTCCACGCTTGTGGCTTTTCTCCATTAATGAATAATTTTTTGTACAATTTGCTGTCAGAGAAACATATGAGCTTTTCTCATGGAACCTCTACAGCTTCTCGATTTAGCTACATGGGTCTCCCCCAGGGATCATGTTTAAGCCCCCTTTTGTATAATTTTTATGTCAAAGACATAGATGGTTGTCTAAGTGACAACTGTACGTTGAGACAACTTGCAGATGACGGCGTAGTGTCTGTCACGGGACCCAATGGGGTCGATCTGCAAGGACCCTTACAGGATACCTTAGACAATTTGTCTACTTGGGCCCTAGAGCTAGGTATCGAATTCTCTACGGAGAAAACTGAGTTGGTAGTTTTTTCAAGGAAGCATAACCCAGCACAACCGAAGCTTCAAATTTGGGGTACACCGATAACTCATTCTATGTCATTTAAATATCTTGGGGTCTGGTTCGATTCAAAGTGCACCTGGAGATCCCACATTGAGTATCTGAAGCGAAAGTGCCAGCAAAGGATCAACTTTTTCTGCACAATAACTGGAACCTGGTGGGGAGCACATCCGCAAGATCTTCTAACGTTGTACCGGACAACGATTTTGTCGGTTCTAGAATACGGTAGTTTTTGTTTTCAGTCGGCGGCTCGGTCGCATATCATTAAACTGGAACGTATTCAGTATCGGTGTCTTCGTATCGCGTTAGGTTGCATGCACTCAACTCATACCATGAGTCTTGAAGTGCTGGCTGGCATATTGCCACTCTCGGATCGGTTTTCAGAATTGTCTCTCCGGCTCCTCACTAGGTGTGAAGTTATGAACCCCCAGGTAATCGAAAACTTTGAGAAGCTTCTTGAGTTGAATCCTCAAACTCGCTTCATGACTTTGTACCATTTGTACATAACTCAGGATGTCAGCCCTTCGCCGAATGTTCCCAATCGTGTTTGCTTCTCCGACTTCGGCAATTCAGTTCATTTTGATTTATCCATGAAGCAAGAGCTTCATGGAATACCAGAGCATCATCGTCCTATGATTGCTCCTGTGATATTTGCTGCAAAGTTTGGCCTAGTTGATTCCACCAAAACGTTTTTCACTGACGGGTCACTTATTGAGGAGTCCGCCGGCTTTGGTATATACAATGAATTTTATAGCGCCAATCGCAAACTTCAAGCTCCTTGTTCCGTATATGTCGCTGAATTAGCGGCAATACACTCTACGTTAGAAATTGTTGCCTCACTTACACCGGATCAGTATTTCATTTTCACGGATAGTCTCAGCTCTTTAGAGGCTATTCGCTCCTTGAGGCCGGTAAAGCACTCCTCGTATTTTCTCATGAAAATACAGGAGCTTCTAAGTGCTTTATCTTCGCGTTATTTTATCATCACCTTTGTATGGGTCCCTTCTCATTGTTCGATTCTAGGCAATGAGAGAGCGGATTCACTTGCAAAGGTGGGCGCTATAGAAGGCGATATTTATGATCGACAAATCGCCTTCAATGATTTTTTTCCTATTTTTCGTCAACAGTCACTCGTCAGCTGGCAGTATAAATGGAGTAAAGGAAATTTGGGGCGATGGCAACATTCAATCATCCCAAAGGTGTCGAAGAAATCTTGGTTTTGGGGTATGGATGTGGGTCGAGACTTCATTCGTGTGATGTCTCGCCTCATGTCCAATCATTATTCTTTGAACGCTCATTTATACCGTGTTGGGCTGAGTGACAGCAATCTCTGTGAATGTGGACAAGGTTACCAGGACGCAGATCACATTATTTGGTCATGTGCTGAGCATCGTGGAGTCAGATCGGAGCTTTATGATTCCCTTCGGGCTCGAGGAAGACAACCCAATGTATCGGTTCGAGATATTTTGGCGGTACGTGATCTGGAGTTTATGAAGCTCATTTATGTGTTTTTGACTAACATTAGCCTTAGGTTGTAGTTAGTTTAACCTGTATGTTTACCTTAAGTTTTTTTTATCTGTGTATCTGTGTATGTGTTTTTTTTTCTTTTTCAAAAAATGTTCAAGTCGAAAGAAAACCATAAATTGTATAGTTATTAGTTTTTAAACAAATTAAAAAAAATAAATAAATAAATGTTAACCATACTTAAAATTTCTGCCCATCTTCCCATCCTTTAAATTGTTATTCCTACTAACCTCGAGACGGCCGCGAGTAATCGGTTCTGTTCTTCTAACTTTAGTTTTAAGATACCTGATGTATAATTGTAGAAAATTTGGCTCTGTAAAGTTGATTCGATTGAGCCTGTACAAATAAATGATTTAATAAAAAAAAAAAAAAAAAAAAAAAATTTTTTTTTTTTTATTTTTTTTTTTTTTTGTGGGGGAGGTGTAAAACAAAAAAAAAAAGAAGAGAGGGAAACACATTCTGATGAAGGTGGGGGGGGCGGGGCCCTGTCACGTTTTTTTTATTTTTTGTGGGGAAAAAAAAAATATTTTTTTTTGGGTGGTTGGTTTTTTTCCTTCTAAAAAAAAAAAGAAAAGAAAACAAATTATAGTGTTGTTTTGTTTTTTTTTTGTGGGTTTTGAAAACAATGTCCTCTACACTGTAGCCGCACCATTAATTTCCGATAATCAACACGGCTTCATGAAACATCGCTCAACAACAACAAACTTGATGTGCTACGTTACCTCTCTGTCACGAGAGATTGAATTGGGAAGGCAAGTGGACGCGGTGTATGTCGATTTTGCTAAAGCATTCGACACAGTTCCTCACATTTTGATCATTGACAAATTCAAACGCATCGGCTATCCTGACTGGCTAACGAAGTGGCTCTTTTCATATCTCTCCGGCCGCACAGCGCACGTAGTGGTCAATTCATCAAGATCTCGTCAGCTCTACATCACGTCAGGAGTACCCCAAGGCAGCGTATTAGGCCCGCTGTTATTTAACATCTTCGTTAACGATTTGTGCTTGTGCCTCTCGTCGTTCAAACTATCGTTCGCCGATGATCTGAAATTTTTTCGTGTAATATGTTCTCCACGTGACTGTGTCGCTTTACAAGAGGATATTAACACATTGTTAATCTGGTGTAGCGACAATGGCATGCGTGTTAATAAAGATAAATGCAAAGTTATATCCTTCACTCGCTCCAACAATCCCGCTCATCACCAGACAGCATGGGGTCTGCGCATCTGGATCGCGTGGCTTCAATCTGCGACCTGGGAGTTACCATCGATGCCAAGCTACAGTTCAATCAGCATGTGGGAATCACGACTGCTAAAGCCTTCTCAGTGTTAGGGCTAATCCGACGGCACGCCTCTGAGTTCACTGACATCTATGCTTTAAAATCACTCTATTGCAGTTTGGTGCGGAGCATCCTTGAGTATGCGGCCCCCGTTTGGTCTCCTTATTATGTGGCACCCATCGTTTCCATTGAACGCGTACAGAGGAAGTTCGTTCGTTTCGCACTTCGTTCACTTCCTTGGAATGACCCGAACAATCTCCCTCCTTACTCGGACCGTTGCAAACTGATAAATTTGGATCTACTGACTGACAGGCGTGTTAAAATGCAGCGTCTGCTGGTCTTTGACATCCTAATCGGCGTTATTGACTGCCCTGCGCTGCTTGAGCAGATTTTACTGAACGTTCCTCCTCGTCGACTTCGAAATTATCCGATGCTTGCTGTTCCTTATCACCGCACTAACTATGGATATAATAATCCGTTTGATTCGTGTCTTCGAACTTTCAATGCTGTATGTGACGAATTCGACTTTGATATATCCAAAAATGTTTTTAAAAATCGAATAAGTACAATTGTTTAGACTTTAAGTTATTGTAAACTAGTATTAAGTAGTTCAGTCTGTACGATTATTTTTATCGAAGACGGTGATAAAATAAAATAAATAACTATGTATCTTTTTTTTTTTTATTTTTTTTTTTTTTTTTATTTTTTTAAAAGTTCCGCAATCAATAATTGGTTAATTGCTTATTTTGTATTTTATATCTTTAAATTTTTTTTTTTTGGGGGGTTGGGGGGCTGGGGAGGGGGGGGGGGGGCTGCGGGGTTGCTGGATTTATTGTTAACAATATAGTTATCTAAATGTACTAGATTGTTGTTCACGACGGCGTTTGGTAGTGGAATCTGTAAGGAGAAGAGAACAAAAGTATATGGATTAAATATTTGTACTATTGTAGGATTTTGCGTTTTAGTATACTCACTTTAAGAACTCTCGACACTGCTAACGCATATTGAGCGAGGTGTAAGTAAAACCATGTCTATTGTTACCAAGCCATGTGGTATGTTGTAGGTGGACAAGAACTACAGACCAACACTGGAACGACGGGGTTCAAAAGATCTTCACCTTTTAAGACCATGCTTATTTATTTATTGCCGTCAACCAGGAGTTGACCATAAGTTACACTTTGCTCTTAATCCTAGTTATTCGAGGTAATAAAATACATAAGATTAGTCTAAATAGCGCCTGGTTTACATTACTCATATGGCGTGACCATTGTTTGTACATTGAAAACTTAACTTCATAACTTATCGATCAATGTTTAACTAACCTTAAAAAGAATTTTTACCAAAGAGTATTTTTTATTCATTGTAATATCATTTTTTTCACAATTTGCATTGCAGCAAGACATCATTTTATTCAAAGGCCCATTTTTGGCATAATGTTCTATGATTGCTAAAACAAAAGAGATTTCTGATTCTAAGCGGGCGGATAGGAACATAAAAATTTGCTAATAACTCAGGGGGATTAACTCTTTGAGTAATGACATCATTTATGAAAGCTACCTTAGCGAAGTCTCTTCACTTTTGTAATCCCTCTAAATTAATCAATAAACATTGCGATTCATAGGATGGCAGCCGTAAGGTAGTCCACCCTAACTTTCGAAGAGCAAATAGTACAAATTATTTTTGAACTGATTCAATTCGATTATTATGCGTGTCTTGATATGGTGCCCAGACAATGCTACAGTGTTCAAGTAGGGGTCTCACAAGCGTTACATATAGAAACTGATTTTTTTGCAAATCGGATGCGGAAGGCAAGGATATTGAGCGGCATTCTTTTGAACAATGCCGAGAGCTATTCGTGGCTTCCATGAAATTGTTGAGTATTCAAGACGAATCCACAAAGTTTGCGATTTTCAGGGTCAAAGTGGGTCTTCTTGAAATATTCAAGAATACCAGTTCTGACCCCTGTGCACCAGACGAGAAACATTTTCCATTTTCAAATACCACGTATAGGCTTAAATCCTATTTCGGCTCTGGGTATGATGTGATCCTTCAGAATGTCAGATTATGCGATTTTGAAGATAGCAAAGAATTCCAACACATCGTTAACACCGTCGCCGTCTGGACAGAGCCTAACGCAAAATTGGCAGCAATTGAGGCACTAAACGTGGAGAGCTTTAAGGAAGAAGGAAGTGCTTCGGATGAGTTATTTGTGAAATTGATGAATGAAATTTGTTTTGGTTTTTTTTTTCTCCAAAAGTTATAAATGAAATTTGTCTTGTTTTTTTTTTTTCAAAAGTTATGAATTGTAATTTTGATTTCTTTAACTTGATCTGTTACTGAATAAAAAAAAGAAAAGATTTTTTGGAAAAATAAAAAAATTTAAATTTTTTTTTTTTTTTTTGGGGGGGGGCCGGGTTTAATTTTTGGGGGGGGGGGAGGGGGGGGAGGGGGGGGGGGGGGCCGTTGCCCCCCCCCCTAATTTTTGATTTTATTTTTAGAATTTTATTATTTGTTTCAATATATTATTATTTATTTTTTATCTCTAGAAGGTTGCAAGGTAACTTGTTGCAATACAGTTGATGTTACTCCAATACTACTCAATTAAGTCACAATCAAGTCACTGTAACCAAATATGACGATTTAGTGTTGCTTGGGATGTTTGTCAGATTGCTCCTTTGCCTAAATAAAAAAGCCAAATTACGCGAAGTTGCCTCGATTTTGTAACAAGTTGTAGCAAAAAAGCGTAAAAAATTGACATCCATGAGAAAAAAGTTGTAATTATATAATAGTTTTTAAATAGTAACGAGTAACAATTTTATTACAATATTTTTCCTTTAACCTAGAACCCAACCTATGTAGCCTAAAGTATCTAAAAACCCCAAGCAGCACACAACAGTCAAAACTGGTTTCAGCAGCTCTATTGTGACTTAATTGAGTCACAGAGCAGTCACCTTTACTGGGTTGAAACAAATGTGCTACTAGGGAAATATCTCTTAATCTGTAATGTTAGCTATTAGATAAGCATTGATTGATTTTTTTCCCCGCTAGCTGAAAGTTGAAGAAGCTATGCTCAATAAAATGTTCAGTTCTTGGTTAATCAAAAAACTGAATATTCAAACCTATGCTATAGCTTTCAGAAGCCAAATAATACTAGATTAAGAAACACAGTTGATAGTTAGAAAAAGTATCAACGAAAAATATTTATTTGAACTATTCATGGCATGGGTCAAACCGCCCCGTTACCCCGCTTTCCCCGTTTTAGGGTACTGTAGTTTCGTATTATTGAGAATATATGTTGATCATATCTTACAGTTTGATTCAGCGTGTGAGAAGCAGAACAGCAAGCTAGTCAGGGCGAGAAGTTTCAGTTGTCTTATCCTATTCAAATAATTTATCCGTTTTTATGAGCATGAGCAGGATAATGAGCATGATTGACCGCCCGAAGTTGTTATTCCGTTACTGCCAGTTCAGCTGTTATTACTCAGAAGATCAACAGATGATGCAAACATGCTCAATGTGTAAAACTGGTGATCCCAAACTAAGGCAATACCGGCGCTGGCCTCGCCCGAATGCAGGTCAAATAAGGAAAGGGTAGGAATGCGTTAACGTTTATTTGGACGTTTTATTGGAAGCCGAGACCACCGCCGCACTTCCACGAGAAATCACTGGGATTTTGGATGACAAGATTGGGTGGCAGCAGGGTTCGTTTTGGTAAACAATAAGCTGAATTCACGCTTCGTTTAGTAAAATATTTAAATACTAGTACCGATTTCTGATTCGAACCGATTACAACAGTAAGGATGCTATTGGGGCCATACACAAAGTGTAATGGTGTTTTTTCATCGGAAAAACAAGGTGATTTTTTATAATGTTGGAAATCCGATTTGATCTGAGTTAAACCAAAAATAAGGATGCTATTGGAGCCACTCACAAAGTGTGATGGTGGTTTTCCGTTAGGAAAACAAGGATAATTTTATGAACGCTTGAGAGACGCTTTGTTGTTCTCTTACTGTGCTCACTCGATCACTCGTTACACCGAATAGATAACCGAAACAACACGAAACGCGCCATGTTCGATAGGAAAATAGTGCGTAATAAAGCATCGACACAACCTTTCACAGCCGATGCTCGAACCAAACTCTTTTTTCGTAACTTACAATTTTTACTACTGTATTCTACAATCTATTGCACTGCTGTAACTAATAACTGTATCAATCAAGCTGAAGTGTCTAATGAACAATCTATGCTAATCCATTAAAAATTGAAATTGAGGGATTTCGTAAAAATAAGAGTCCGTAGATGCATTTTGTGCCTTCTGGTAACTTTATGTTTCTATTGATATCCATGCTCATCGGTTTAATACCAACCGGGAGAGACTTGGCCTTGTACAAATGGATTTTATTATCTCCAGTCCGCTCAACCAATCGCAACGTTTTGTGATAGATTGGACGGATTATTATAATTTGAGATAACTCCATGCAGATGTCTTCCAAGTTTGGCAGATCGACAAGCAATCGGTGGAGAGTTTAGAGGAAGACCGGAAGAATAAGCGATGGTTCTGCGCGTGTTTATAAACAGAAGAACCTTCATAACAAAACGAATCATCGGGTAAAATACATACGGTTTTTTTTTTAATTATAAGCAGTCTAAAGCAGTTATTTGATTCATTTTATCCAGAAGTACCATAAATGGACATTCGAAAGTTTTTCAAAAGTAAGTATAATATTTTCCAGCATGTAATTAAAAAAAACAAGCAAACAAAACAAAACGAATGTTTTTTCATGCAGCTGAAATAACCACGAATAGAAAAATATGCAAAATGGTTGTATTTCTCAAATTTGAACAACAATTTTAGTGTAATTCAATGATACACCGTTTTGGTTTCATACTACTCAGATACACATGATTGCTACATATACCGTGTTTTGACAGAACGTGTTTCAGTTGGATCATATCAGATAAATCGGTTCAAATTTCAAAACGCAGATGCAGATGTGTATATAAATTATTTTTAAAATATTGAGGAATAGCTGTTGGAACGCATATGAATTTCTTTTCGTCATTGATGAATAAAATTTCTTAAATTATTTACTAACTACTCGTGTGTTGAGAATGCAAGTAGCAACAATTCAGCACAAAAAACACAGCTTGCTTACATTTGTTACTTACGTCGTTTTAAAAGGTTATGTTTGATGTTCCTGTTTAGAAAATATCAGATAAAATAATTATACTAAAGGTGAGAAAAGGGGACACAAACCATAAGCTATAAACCACCAAAACTCAAAATGTATGTTTGTTAAAAGCTAATCACTTATTATTTGAACAACCATTAAAAAAATATAATCTATTCAAACGGTGTGAGCATGGTGAGTAAAAAACGGTGTTTCTTCTGTGTTGCTTTGGGTGAGAGGGTCGCGGATGAAAAGTACATTTTCAGTACAAACTGCAAACAAATTCGGTGGTTATTCTATACAAAAATCCAACATGACCCGTTAAATGTTTGGCATTCAATGTGGTTTGATTTAAAAACATGGGAAAAATCAAAAGTTTTTAAAATCGTTTTTTTTTATTCCAGAACAAGCCTAGAATTGTTTAATCTTGTTGCAAGAAACGGACGGGTATTGTCAAATACTTTGGGTGAGAGTAGAGAAGATAATCCACCCGCATTCAGGCGTAATGTCACATAAATGGGGCTCCATTCTCGCTCCATCTGTCGGAACATGAAAATTACCCTACTCTACTGGTCCACCGGGCGTTGTATTGTCCGTTAAGTGTCCGTTAATATTAATTGTTCAGTATGTGCAACCACTGGTTGGAGACGATGTAATTCTCTCTCCTCTCTCTCTCTCTCTCTCTCTCTCTCTCTCTCTCTCTCTCTCTCTCTCTCTCTCTCTCTCTCTCAAAAAAAAAACTCGCCCCCCCCCCCTTTTTGAAATCCTGGCTACGCCTATGGTGTTATTAAAAAAAAGTGGAAGCTCGGAGGGTGTTCAGGATCATCCTGAGGAACTTGTTTTGAACACGCTGAAGCTTCAGGTGGTGTATTCACAACTCTCCCAGACAGGCATGCCGTATTCGATGACCGGGAGTATTATATGTTTGAAGACAGCAAGCTTATTCTTCAGAGTAGCGTAGCAGAGTAGAGTAGGTACAGTAGCTTCAACAAAACGCTCCACTTTGTGGCAGTTTTGTCAACCTGCTCCCTGCAAATCAGTATGCTGTCCAGGGAAACACCAGAATAGACTGAATTGGCCTATTCTACCGTTGTATTGTTTAGCCGAAATTTACAATCATCAGGTGGAGCAGGTCTGGGCCTTCACTGCGATGACCTGGGCCTTCACTGCGTTGATACAGATCTTTCATTCAGTGAATTACTCTGACAGGACATTCAGGCTTCGCAGTTTCGCCTTGAGCGCTCTTGTTACCCTACCATTGTGGACGACTGCGGTATAATCAGCGAACAACAACAGAGATACATTTTCAGGGAGCGGAGGTATGTCCGATGTGAACAGGTTAAACAGAAGTGGACCTAGTATACTTCCCTACGGAACACCAGCGTAGATCTCTTGTGCATCGGAAACTCCACCGTTCAGCGAGACACGAAGTGTCCTGTTCGACAGATAGTTTTTAATTATCTTCACCATGAAGATGAGAAGATTGAACACCAGTCCATCAAGCCACACGTTATCAAATGCCTCTTCGATTTCGAGAAGTGCCATGACAGATGATTTTGATACAGACTTACTCCGCCTGAGGATGTTGGTGACACGTTTCAGTTGGTGAATTGTTGAACGATCACGTTGGAAGCCAAACTGTTCGTTGAGCAGGATGTTGAGCTCGTCGGCAGATGTGAGAAGCCGATGGTAGATCGCTTTCTAAAACATATTTGATAATCCTGAGAAAAGGCTGACTGGTTTTGGGACTCTTGGGACAGAAAGACTCTTTCCCAGGTTTCCAGATGGGGATGACTTTAGCTGGTTTTCAAGTAGCTGAGTCTCAGGCATTGGTTAAAGATCAACACCAGATGACCGTAGAACTGGAGGCTCAATTGCTTGCGCTCAAAGTTCAGAATGTTGTCGAAACCTGGGGCCTTCATGTTCTTTAAGGTTTTGATATAGGTCAACAGTTCGTCAGCTGAGATATCCAACTCCTCTGAAAAATCGTTGTGGCTTAGATGGATGTTGTTCGCAAGCTCGCCAACGGACGATGTTTTGTCCGCGATTGTGGGAGCTGACGATATGTTGACCTATCTCAGCAGCCTTCTCTGCAGAAGTTATCAAGCGATCCTTAGAGCCATTGCTGTCTAGTGGGATTAATGGTGGAATGAGCCTTGGCTTAGTTTTAAAAAATTTAGTCATGTTCCAAAAGGGCTTCACGTAATGTGAGAGACCGCGGATCTTGACGGCAAAACAATTATTTCTGAGATCCACCATTCTGGCCTAGATAAATTTAGTCATTTGATTACAATGACTTTTTAAGGTAGTAAGACCAGTTCTTTGGTATTGCGGAATTGGATGAAATGTTTGGTGGATACAGAGTTTCTCACTTAATTTATCACTGGGATATGTTGCTCCTGGAGAGATCGCTTTCTCGGTTGCCGATCGATCTTATAAACCGACTCGAGGTGCGTCAAAATTGACGCTGTCGTCAACGTGCTGTCGGAACTTCTACCATCTGGCGCGATGGTAGTTTCGCCTGGTGATCCGACTCCGGTTAACTGAAGAGGCATCTTTGGCGACCACTGGATAGTGGTTAGAGTTGAGCTGGGCGATGTTTTTCCCCATGTTGGTGAGGAAGATGTCGATCATTGAGTGGGCTCCGGATCTGCTCATCCGGGTGGGAGTATCCGGGCCCAAGACGGTATAATGGCCCTCCTTCAGGTCTTCCTGTAGGAGGACCGTTTTTGTTCCGTTAGTGGAGCTAGCTTGCTTGGGACAAAGGCTGACGGGCGAATGCTATGGTGGTGGTTTGATTGGAGCGGCAGCGGGTTTGGTTTTTGGTACCGGAAGGTTGGGTCATGCTCCTCTTTCATCAGAGCTGGTGGTCGGTGTTGACCAGGCCTGGACTTGGTGGACGCTTGCTAGTGAATCGCCACGCAGGCTCAATTGCTGCCCTCGTGATTAGCGCCACAGTTGGCGCATTTCAGTGGGGCACCTTCGTCCACTGGTGCACAATCCTTGGTGGCCTGTGCTTCGGCATAGTTGCCACACCGTGGTTTGATGTGGCAGTTTCTGGCTTCGTGGCTGACCGCAAGGCAGTTGCCACACTGCGTCCCGTCGTGCTAGTTCGGGCGAGACCGGGCCCACTGGACGATAATGTTGAAGAGTGTTTTCATCAGGTCCGCCATCGTGATGGAACCCTTCTCAAGGTGGACCAGATTGAGTTGTTTCCGATGATTCCCGGTTGCTGGCGCCTGATGGGGAACACCTTCTGAGGCTTCAATGGCACTTGCAGCTCGGTGATCATTGCTTTCGGATTAAATTCTGATAGGCCGCGCAGAACCAACTTCAGCGGCTTGCTTCCGGGTTTGTAGTACTCGCACTGCTTGGCGACTAGGCGAACGGCATCAGCACGATAGAGCACATGATCTTTGTGCCCGTACTTCACAGCTTGTACAGCGGATAAATTTCGACGGCTGCAGGCTCGGTCCTGAGTGCAGATATGTCCTTTGACGTGGTGAAGAGCGGACGCACCTTGGTACCTCCTGTTCCGGTAGCACGGAAAACTGATTGCTTGCTAATAGTCGGGTGTAAAGGTTCGATAGACCGGTGTCGTCTTGGTACGCTGCCGCTTGTAGCTGCCCAATTACGAAATGGTTTCGGAAGCGGACGCCACCGGCCACCGGATGTCAATTTTTTACAGCAATAGGTCGAGCGGGAAAGCTGGCAAAACTTTTCAGCGGTTTCTTTTGGCTTGCCACCACTAGTAAATGAGAAAACACAGGCGATAATTTGCATTTGAATGGAAAAGTTGTCCGGAAGCGCCCATTTATCAGACAAAGCCAAACGGCTTAAGTTTGCTAAAGAGCATGCCGATTCTGGAATTCGGTTCTCTGAACGGGCGAATCAAAATTCGAGCTGTTTAACCGAAAGCGGTGAGTTCGTGTGTGGTGCGGTCAGGAGGTTCAGGATCGCCACATCCAAGTCACAGTGAAGCATGGAGGTGGAAATGTGATGATCTGGGGGTATTTATCGCGGGGATGGAGTGGTAAAGCCTTGTGGGCACTTTATTTTGCTTATCAGTGTTGAATAGACTGCTAAATCTCCTTGAAATATTCGCTCCCCTACACTGAAAATTTATTTTCGAAAATTAGCTTTCACTCATTACATTAACATGGATTATGTACATAGAACAAATGTCTCGTTAATTGAATGAAACATTTATATTGCTTGTCATCTAATAAAATGCTATCATTACTCCTTTTTTGTACAATGCACAAACTGAATTTCGTGAAGACCAGCCAATCACTGCTTCTCTTTGATCGTACTCATAAATGTTGGTGTTCCTTCTGGGATGGCGGGAATCATTAATTTATCCCAAAATAGAAGTGAAAGCGGTGGGGGGTGTTAGAACCTCTAGCACAAATATTTAATTACTTCTCGCGAGTAAATTTGGTTTTGTGAGATCAAACACGGACTCAAAAACATCTTTTTTTAAAAATAAAAGAAGCACCCTGGCAGCAGAGACCGAAATTTTCGCCTACTTGAGAAGAGAAATGTGCTTTTTCACCCGCTTGGAGAAACAGATGAGAATGTGAGAAGCGAGAAACTATTATACGCTCACAGCAGTTTTCGCGAGAAAAGCAACGGCGATTTATAATTTTCGGAGAGCATGAGTAGCTGATAAATCGTTTGTTTTTCGGTGAATCCTAGATGCCGATAATTATTTTTCACTTACTTTTTGACACCTGAAATGCAGCAGTCTTCATTTATCATATATGGTCCATGCACCAGTTTTTCATTTATGATTCATGGCGGTACCAGTGTGCACCGGCTTGGCCTTGTTTTCGGTTTTTGCTCCTCGTATACGATCTAGGTAGCATGTTTTAGGTGAAAAATGTGACATGAGAAAATATTTTCGTTGAATTTTGGAGAGAGATATTTTCGCATATGCAAGAGAGAGGATAATGAATTATCGGCGAAAAAGGAGAGATGAAAATTTGAACGGTTCGCTACTCATCGACAACCTGCTTGAGAGAGAGCATGGTTTTCACCCAGCTGAGTGAGAATTTCGATCTCTGGTCAGAAGCATTAAAAAAAAAAAAACCGGGGAAAACCCCCGGGGGTTTGTTTTTTTTTTTTTTTTTTTTTTTGAATGGAGGAGATGTTTGTGTGTTTTTTTTATACACCCGCGAGAAACTTTTTTTTTTTTTATTAAAAAATTTTTTTTTGTTTTTTTTTTTTTTTTTGTTGTAAGAAAGATTTTTTTTTTTGTGTCAATAACTGGTGCGGGGGGTTGGTGGCGGTGGGGGGGGAATTAAATACCAAGGTAGCTTCTTAAAATGTACAAATCAGTTTCGTTGCAGAAAACAACGAATAGATTTGTGAGTGCTGTCTTCGATTTCGTAATGTAAACGAAAATTAATTTTCAGTGTATAAAATATAAACTTATTCAATGGTGACACGTACAACAGTGCGAGCTCGTGGTTTATCCTTCACCACAACACACCGCCAAAGATAATCCTTTAGGATTGTAATCGCCCGAGTTGTTCGGTCTCATATTCAAACTATCAGCAGATGCAGACAGATGGACAGCTTCTCCGGGCCCACCTTGATGAGTTCAGCTCCGATACCATCCTTGCTAGCCGCCTTGTTGTTCTTGAGCTGTTGGATGCATTCTTAACTTTTAGCCGGGAGTTGATTCGTTCCCATAGGTAGCCGTGCTAACGAAGTCATTTCTTCCGCTATCTTGGTCTTATGTGCTTGTGTCCTCTGCACCATTCAGGTGTTCGTCGTAGTGCTGCTTCCACCTATCAACCACCTCACGTCCATCCGTCAGAACGTCCTGTTCTTATCTCTACAAATTTCGACTCGTGGCACAAAGCCTACTACGTCACACTGTACAATATAGTGTTGCTGACCGCAGAGCAAAACTCTGATCAATTCTTAATTAATTGAATTCTTCTCGACAACTTATTCAAAACGACGTATCTGATGTTGTAAACAAAGAGAGGAACAAAGACTCAAACGTAAAACGTCGTTTTAAATAAGTTGTAGATTGTTTTTCATTTCACGTTCGGTCGCAAAACAATCTTCGGCCAAGTTTTAACTGAGAAAACTTCCTAAGAATAGCTAAGAATAGCTATGGAACATCTTGTCAGAAAAAGTCTAGTAGACAGTGAGCAAAAAGTTTGCTTTTTCCATTATAATTTCCATGTAAACGTCAAATGTAATGCGAACTATTCGAAATCGTTTAAGCATCGGGGAGCGAATATTTCAAAATTTGCATCAGTCTAATGTACACTGTACAATCGCTTTGCTGGCGTCAGTGTCGAGAATAGTCTGTGTCCTCCTTTTTTTTTTACTTATTGCAAATGCTGCCAGAGCCGATCTAGGTCGGTGAAAGAGTGTACAAATGGAAATTTCCCCTGAACTCCGGTTTATGGTGTTAATAAATAAAACATCCGTTAAAGTGTTTAGCTGTCGTAAAAAAGAAGAAACAAAAAGTAGAGGGAAAAAATAATGCACCAGGAGCCTTCGAAAGACCTAGCAAAACCACGGGAGATTCGACACTGGAGCTAGTCTAGAAAATTTGCGGATCAAAAATTCTTTCGGTGCTTGGATTAAGCGGGGTGCAAAACGTTCTCAATCATCAACTGGTAAAATCGGTATACTGTTGGGGATAGGCGCAAAATTTTTCGTCGGCAGTGAAGGAGGAAGCAAGAAAGGGGACAAGCGCTATAGTATTGATTGGGACGAACCTTGAACTAATGTAGTTTAGTTTTGCGTTGTTCGTTGACTTTTAATCAGGTTCATTGCAGTACTTTCCAGTTTGAGTAAAAGTATTCTTTATTGAGAGGAAAGTTTGCGGTAATAAGTTGGAGTTTATATAATTTATGTGCCTTTCAATGGATAGTCCGGTTGGTTAGCTGTTGCTGGCGGGTCGTTGTTAGTAATAACTTTTTTATCGTCTCTAATGGGGTCTATGTTTTCTTTGGATTATTTAATTTGTCGGATAGTTAAGCTAATATTCATTATCTATGATTATCAACATGTAATCTAATGCTTATTCTTTTCTCTGTTGTTTTAGGTAACACTGTGATGATAAATAGTAAGACGACTGAAATAAGGTAATCTTGTAATTTTGTATACATAAGAGTTTATTACGATCGTGAAGTACGTGACATTGCGTTCAGCTATCTAGCTACTAGCTTTGAAACATGAACTTTGGCTTATTGATAAGTAAAATCAGTGACCGAGTAGTCACAGGAAGAAACCACAAACGCTTTGCAGGGAAAACCGTTAGTAAAAAGATTCTGGGTGGATCACAATAAAGATTGTATATTTTCTAGAATAATAAGGACGATTATAGATAGTGTAAACGCATTCATAATCAGATGGAATAATTCAATCCGGAATCCAAAATAACTCATGTTTTATTCAATGAAAAGCACACATTGATTTTTTTTACGTTTAAGAGATCTAGAGAAGGTAGAGAAAAATCCCCGACAGATAAAACCACTAACTACAATAGAGTTTGGTAAAAAGTTCTTACATGGTAGCTCTGTTCACTAAACAGTTCTGATATTAATTGTAGTCGCGGTTTGCTCATCCTAGCTCAATGTGAAGTGGCTGAAGTATTGTCGAACGAGCCTTGTTATCTTACTTATGCATTTATTTTTGTAGCGACAATCTGAAAGACCGAGACAATTTGAGCATAACCTGTTACTAGCTTGGCTAAACTTTTTTTTTTGTCGCACAATAATTTGCAGCAGTCCACTGAAACTTTGTCAGTACGAAGCACTTCACAAATTATGGGGATGGTAGATTCAATTTCGAGTTCGATGGGGAAGTTTTTTGGTTGTAAATCTGAACTTTTCCTCAATCGAGAATAAAGTTATGCAGTGCTAGGTTAGGAAACGTCTCAACTAATAATTTTGGATTTGACAAAATGTAGAAGCTAAAAAGAGGAGGTTATTCGACCGAATAATTGAACATCAACAGATACCTACTTCGTTTGGAACGAGGGTGGTACTGCTAGAAAGCACAATCTCAGAGTTAGAATTCGTACAAGAAGGTTTATGATTCAGTGTGTTTCTTCCAGGAGATGGATTTTTTTATTAGAATATGAATGCGTCTCATCAATCATCACAGAACACCTTTATTGAAATTCTATCAATCAAATTTATTACGCTGGGTTGTGTGTTGACCATAATTTAATTTTCGAATGAAAATTAAATCAATCCAAACTTTTACATAGTGTCTTGTAAACAAAAAGTCGTCATATGGGATCTAATTTTCAAAAGAACTATCAAGACTTGATTACACTGCCTTTAAAAGACATGTACTATTCCGCATACAATTATCCCAGTCTGTTTGAGTGTACACGTTAAAATTCGAACTCTAAACAAAAATCTAGACATAATTCATTAAAAATGTTTGTTTAATTTATTATAATGGAGTTATATGTTTATACAGAAAAATAATTGGTTAAGATGGATTAATATCTTCTTTCTGTAAATTTTTTGAACGTTCTGTGGAACACCCTCTGTCAGATTCCACACAGTATCCTCAGATACGCTACCGGTGATGGTTCTCCATCTTCTCTTGAAATCGTCGATCCAATTTGCTTCCTTCTTAGTTTCGAAGAGTTTCCGCTTAACCAGAGCCCAGTATTTTTCTATCGGGTAAAGTATTGAACAGTTCTTTTTTTAACCCTTCACTAACCCCCACACCAGAGAGCTTACACACAGAGGCCCTTTTTAACAAAAAAATAAACGGAGATCTTAACTTCAAAAATAAAATGCAAAGTGCGGGGGGGGGGGGGGGGGGGGGGGGGGGGGGGGGGGGGGGACATGAAACCTAACAGTTTTTAAACCTTTTGGATATAGTTTGTTTATTTTTGTATTGAAACCTTTGTTGTTTTAGTTTTGTTTTGGTTTTGGTTTTCCCTTTTGGGGCTGTATCCACATTAATCCGGACACCTTCAAATCATTGAAACTTTTTGAAATATTGCACGTAGGAATGAAAAATTTCACTATGGTATAGCTGAGAGTCTATGATGAAAAAGACTATGATTGATGTTTACATTTCATGTTTAGTATTCAAGATGGCGACGAAAGAAAAACAAGTGCGCGAGCGGATTTTGTACGGGCGTAAGGAAAATGCTGACTTGTCAATACGGGTCCTTGCAAAAACATTGGATTTGCCTAATTCCGCTATTCACGATGTGCTCAAATCGTTTCCGGAACGTTTGACGGTGGAGAGGAAACCAAGAAGTGACAAAAACATTGGACGCGCTGATCCTGTCATGGACCGAAAAGTGAAAAGGACATTAACGAAAAACCCAAATCTCTCAATTCAAACGGTTGCTCGTAAAATGGGGATGTCACCTGGTTTTGTCCAAAAATCAAAACAACGTTTGGGAGTTACGTCGTATAAAGTAAAAACAGTTTCAAATCGCAACGACAAACAGAACTTGGCAGCAAAATCACGGGCTCGACGTTTGTACTGCGGATATTTGACGAAGTTTTCATGCGTTGTTATGGACGATAAAGCATATGTCCTGGAGGATTTCAAGCAGCTTCCACGGCTGGCTTTTTATGATGCTATGGCCAGAAATGCTACAGCTGAGCATTTCAGAACGAAGAAGGCATCGAAATTTCTCAAAAACTACCTTGTGTGGCAAGCAATTTGCACGTGTGGCAAAAAGAGTAAATCCTTCTTCACTACAGGCACAATCAACAAGGAGATCTATCAGAAAGGGTGTCTGCAGAAGCGATTGCTACCCTTGATCAAAAGTCACAAAAGAAAAACCTTTGTTCTGGCTCGATTTGGCATCATGCCCCTATGCTAAAACTGTGATGGAGTGGTACCAAGCTAATAAAGTGAACATTGTACCAAAAACATCCAACCCGCCAAATTGCCCAGAGCTACGACCAATCGAGAGATATTGGACTCTGATGAAGCGGAAGCTTTCTGGAAAGAAGCAAGGAATCAAAGACCTCAAACACTTCCAGCAAATTTGGACAAAGACGGCTTCTACGATTTCTGAAGAGTCTGTACAAACCCCAATGGACAGAGTTAAGCGCAAAGTTAGAAAATGTTATTGCAATTTACCGAATAACTATGTTTTTACATCTTCACGAATTGTTATTTTCCATACCATGAATCTGGAAATTAATAAACTACGACGGAAATATAATGCCAAATTTATGTTTTATTCATGTTTTGAGGTGTCCGGATTATTTGCGGATGCAGACCTTACACATTATGCTGAAACTTTGACCCGTGCTTCATGTGAGTGTCCCATGAAAAACAAGAATCTAAGTGCTAGATATTTAAAGGGGGCAATTTTCTCAATATGCAAATTTCCAACACGAGAATCGGGCTGTAGCGAGATTTTTTCCTTAACGGATGGAAAACCATGTGGCTAAGATTTTCGTCAGTATGGTGATTGCCGTTAAATGGGACTGCCATTCTATGAGACTTCCCAAATCTAAATCGATATCTTTAATAATATATTGAACATTACAACACTTGGATAGAACAATGAGTGTCATCAGCAAACGGCCTGGATGTTCTATGTAACTTTAAATTTCCCAGATCTTTGATAAATATCCAGAAATAACGGAGGACAATTGTGCATATAACAGCTTAAGACTTGCTTCATTTGGAGGTGGAACAAACTTTTGCTCATATTGTGGCGCTCCTGGTGGACGGATTTGGAAGTTATTGGCACCCACGTGTCGGGAATTTTGTCAGCTTCACGTATGTATTTTTGACATTCCGCAAATCGACTGTACTTTGTAAACAATCAACATGAAAGCCGAAAGAAGGGAAAAAATTGTGCACAGTTATTTGGAAAATCCATTGTGGTCTGCATCTAGGCTAGCTAAACAGCTGAAATTGCCCAGAAATACCGTATGGCGCTTTATCAAACGGTATAAGGAAACATTGACGACGGAAGCCTCAAGCCAATCGTCGAATTGGAACTGTCGACCGGAAACTGCGTGGTAAGATTTAAAAGACGATTAAGAGGAATCCCAATCTTTCGGACCGTGATTTGGCCAGAAAATTCGGTGCTGCCCATAGTACCGTGAGGAGAACTCGACTCCGGGAAGGAATCAAGTCGTACCGAGCTAGCAAACAGCCAAATCGGACCATAAAACAGAATAGTGTGGCCAAAATCCGTGCTCGGAAGCTATACGACCAGGTGCTGACCAAGTTCGACGGGTGTCTTCTGATGGATGATGAAACCTATGTCAAGGCTGACTTCGGGCAAATCCCAGGTCGCAAATTTTATTTGGCAACGGCTCGGGGGGATGTTTCAGCCAAATTTAAATTTGTTTTTGCCGACAAATTTGCACGAAAATTCATGATTTGGCAGGGCATTTGCAGCTGTGGCAAAAAAACGAAAGTTTTCGTTACAAATAAGACAATGACGTCGTAACTATACCAAAAAGAGTGTCTCCAAAAACGAATTTTGCCGTTCATTCGATCCCACGACCATCCCGTAATGTTTTGGCCAGATTTGGCAAGCTGTCATTACAGCAAAGTCGTTCAAGAATGGTATGCAGAGAAAGGGGTCCAGGTTGTTCCGAAAAACCTTAACCCACCCAACTGCCCCCAGTTCCGCCCTATTGAGAAATACTGGGCAATCGTGAAGAGGAGACTCAAGGCAAAGGGAAAGGTTGTCAAAGACATCAATCAGATGAAGACCTGGTGGAATAAGATAGCTAAAACGATGGACGAAGAAGGTGTGCGCCGCCTAATGAGCCGTGTTACAGGAAAAATTCGAGAATTCCTTCGAAACCGTGACGAATAATTTTATCCGTATTTTTTCTTAAAAGTATGAAAAAAACGTTACATTTGTATAAAAAAAGATCTTGAATTCAATAATAAATAACTGAAATACAGGCAATTGTTTTTGTTCCAATTCTATCTGAAGCAAGCTTTATCTGACAATAACGGAGCAGCAACCTCGGGTGACTAACCATGCTCATGCTCATGCTTATGCTCCCAAATTGGCTCTCAAGCATTTTTTTAAATGTTGTATTCCAGTTAAAAAAAACCTCCACAACACTTTGTGAGTGGCACCATCAGCATCCCTACTGTTGGTTACAATCGTACCAAATCGGCAAATTACATCACATGTACCCTCCTATTAACAAAAAATCCTTCCTGTGACAATCGTGGAGATGCAGAGGTGTATTTGGTAGCTAGTAACAACGAAAGCCCGGATAACTATCCTTCCATTCCACAATGAACCATGAGAACTTGTCTAGAGCCGTTATTGATTAGCAGGTCAACCTTCGAAACTTGAACATAGAGAATAATTTACTAAGCCCAGACCCCATTCGTTTGGATCTGTGTGCAATTTTGCTGGTACCGCTCAATCACGGAGTAGCAACTACGAAATGTTCAATCATCTAAGCTAATATTCAGGCTCAAGCTCAAGCTGTCAATGAAAAACTACCATCATAGTTTGTGAGCGGCCCCAACAGCACTGTTGGTACAACTCAAAATGAAAAAAAAAAACTTCCGTTTTGTGAGGAGCCCTAACAGCATCCGTACTGTAGATTCAAGTTGGTAAGGCTATTTAACTATTTTTGTGAGTATTTAAATCATCGTTTGGTTGTTTGTTTAATAACAGCTGATCTGGCAATAACGGGTAGCAATCTAGGATGGTCAATTTTGCTCATGCTCATGCTTATGATCATGCTGAAACCTGTCCACGTTAAATTCTGGACACTTTCCTTTCAGTGTATTTTTTGAATTATTTATCGCGTCGCTACGCGATCTTGCCAAGAACCTAACTGTAGCCTTGATCCAAAATGTGTAAAAATAGGTGATCTAAATTAAGGCAATAGTTATGCCAGCCCCGCCCGAATGCATGTCAAATAAGGCAAAGGTGGGAATATGTTGATGTAATACTCTCTTCGTAGCCGAGAACACCTCTGCACTTCCACGAGAAATCACTGGAAATATAAGATAACAGGACCAGTGTTCGTTTTATTAAACGATAAACTGAACTCAGGTAGCGTTTTCAAATACTAGCACCAACTTCCGAATTGAACCGATTTATACCAACAGTAAGGATGCTATTGAAATCACTCGCAAAGTGTGCAGGTTGATTTTCATTGGAAAAACAATTGGATTTATATTTACACTTAAAAGGCAATTTGGATCGATTTATAACAACAGAATGTAAGGATGTTGTTGAATTTACTCACAAAATGGGATAGTGGTTTACTCGTTCCAAGATATGGTTGCACGGCGAGTATGGTGTACCAATACCATGGATCACAATTAATTGTGATCTCCACCTCCGGCTCACCACACCCAGTGAAGCATCACATGTCACCGGGAGCAGCTTCGTTGTTTCCCTTCTGTGCTCACTCGATCATTCGGGGCAGAGGACAATAGACAAGCAAAACAACAGACAACGCAGTATACCGGATAACAAAATAGTGCGCAACAAAGTAATCAATGCCAATCTATTTGAAGTTAGGATTGCAGGATTTGGCGAAATTAGAGTCCCTAGAAACATTTTGTGTTTTCTGGCAACTTTATGTTTCTATTGATTTCCAAGCCCATCGGTTTTGCACCAAACGGTGCAGACTTTGTCCTATATTTAATGATCTCATTATATCCAACCCTTTCAGCAAATCGCAATGTTTTGTGATGTACCCTAGTAGCACACATGTGGAAATTTAGTTGCGAAAACATAGCTGTGCCTTTGTTAGTCATAATCAAGTTGCTGCAACTAAGTAGTAGGCGGAATATTATAATTTGAGATAACCCAATGCAGAAGTTTTCCAAATTTGGCAGATCGACGGGCTATCGGTGAATAACCAACTGGTACCTCATAGCATGATGCTTAGATGCGGACCGGAAGATTTGATGATCTACCTCCACCAGAGGTCCAAACGCTTGAGAGCCAATTTGGAGCGATTTATTGGGAAACCAAGTTAAAAGATTCTTCAAACTGCGCTTTACAGCCGCAAATATTTAAACGAATAAATTTAGTAAAGGTAATGTGGGGCCCACTCACAAAGTGTGATGTTGGTTTTTATATTTTTTAAATAGGAAATTTTCAATGACGCTTGAGAGCTGATTCGATTTAAATGAACAGTAAGGATGCTGTTGGGGTCACTCACAAGGTGTGGCTGGTGATTTTTCATTCGAAAGACAAGGACATTTTTAGAAACACTTGAGAGTCTATTTGGACCGACGTATACCACCAGTAAGGAAGCTGTTGCGCCACTCTCAAACTGTGATGATGGTTTACTTTATTTAAAATATATGCAGATCTTTCTAATTTATTCTTTTAATACTTTCAATCTATTCACATGTCATGTGGAAGATTGAGTTTGTTATTTCTTGAACTCTTCTAGACATGAAACCAATGAGCTTTAATTACTTTTTTCAATCATCTTTCTTATTTCAACATTCAATCTGCCAAGCCAAGGCATGGAAGATTAAATTTAGTATTTCTTTAAACCTTTTTGAAATGACATTAATTAACATTTTATGAGAGATTTCTTCTTTTTTTTAAATATAAGCTGTTCTTTCAAATTTAAAATCTCGTCATCTGCTAACAGTTGAAGTTAGTTTGAACAGTAAGAACTTAGTATTTTTTTTTTGGGGATTTGAAGCAATGAACTACTTTGGGAGATTTTGCCATGAGAAGTGCTTTCTAATTTAAGAACTCGCAATATGAGAATTTAACTTGATATCTTGATGCCTTTGGGATATAAAACAATTGAACTTCCATGGGATTTTTTTCCGTCATTGAATCATGAGCAGTTCTGCGAATTGCAGAACTTTTTGTCTTCAAAAAACATATGATAAATTCTAGTGAATTTCAAAACTTTTTAAATGTCTTTTTGATTTCCTGTTATCTTTGGGACAAAAAAATCATTGAATTTCCCATTTAAGTTAAGCCATCTTTAAAATTAGAACAGAAAGCGATATCAAGCAAACAGAAACACACAAATGAATCATCAGTTACTCAGTCAGATTGGTTAGCGATTCGATCTAATGACCCATTCAACCTAATAGTGTTTGGCCTGATGGCGTTCGGCGCAATGTCATTCGGCTTAATGGCCTTCGTCCAATTCGGGGGGAAAAGAAAAAGGGCGGAAAAGGGGAGAGGGGGGGGAGGGGGGGGGGGAGGAGGGGGGGGGGGGGGGCATTCGGCCCAATTGCATTTGGTCTAATGACCCATCACCCGCTTGTTGGATGTTTTGAACAAATTAAATTATAGTTACGATGCTGTTTTATTTCACACTGAGGAAGTTGCTGTGTATGGCATTTATATTAAAAACCACAAAAAGAATCATATTTTGTCATTAAAAATGCCCCTATTTGAAATGCTGCCAGACTCTCATTAGCACTTTTAAGCCTACATGAACGTATGCGAATAGGATTCTTAGTATCTAAGATATACTTTTGATAGCCTAATTGTTTTTGATTTCACCTAGCATTCAATATTCAATAACTGCAGTCATTTGCTGCTTTAGTTGAAAATAGCAGTTCACCGAAAACGCCATTCCTGGTCCGAAAATAAAAAACCTCAACCATACTGACAAATAGTTCCTCCATCAACGATCAATCATCACACGCCGTTTTACCAGTCGCTAATATTATGATTGGAATATGCATAAAATTATCACGAAATCTTGCTTTCCCGCTTCACAATGCAAAGCGTGCTTTGAAAGCAGAATAAACTAGTTAATATTCACATTCGTAATGCTTCAAAGCAAACATTGTTTAGTTTATGTTGAACACACAGTGAAACATTTAAACATGTGTTTGAATATCAGCCACTTCCCTACAATTTATTTAATATTTTCCAAGAATCATGCCATACATGGTAGTTTCAACTATCTATCCCGCATCATTAATTCGAAAATCCAGTCCTGCGATTATACTTTCCAACTGTTGACTTATTTGAATGCAACTTCCAATTCGCTATCGATTGTTCTAGGTGGAAAAACTGAATAATTTCAACCCCCTCTAATACGCACATTTTCCCCCACAAAGCCCCGTTGAGGGATATTCAAACGTGCCGGAATTTGTAAGTTAAAATTAATGACGAAGAATTTTCGGTTGATTTCCTGTCCGGATTCTATGTCGTCCGAGGAAATTTGAAATATATGCTAATTAAATTTCGAGGACATGAAGACCCCCGTGGGCGTTTAATTTTCCTCATCATTGGACTTGGTGAGTCCTGGTCGTGAAAGCAGAAACGTTGTCAAATGAGGAGGCAACTTGTAAAATGTTGGTCCACATGAAGCTTTGAGTAAAATGTGTGCTATGAACAGTTTTTCTGTTCTGGAGTAAGGTGAGGACATTTATTCCTCACTAAAAACCCCATCCAAGAAAGGAACTGGCCATGTCAAAGTTTTATAGGTTTTAACTCTCCTCGTTTCATTATATGATGGCTCGACCCGATAGAGTTCTACGGCTACTTGTTATACTAATTTAAGCATAGTAATAAAAGCGCAAAAGTCCCATACCAGGTCTGAATCTGACTCTTGATTGTCAGTTCAAACTTAAGTCACTAATGGGCAATTAAAACTTCTACTGCTAGCTTCGTACTAAAGAGTTTAACACGGCAGCATAATTGAATCTTTCACAGGTATGCCATGTGGTAAATTTGTGTGCCTCAGAATGAAAAAAATATACTTGATTTTTAGCGGTAGGGTGAACGACTCTAACAATAGGCTAAAATATGCAAATGATCATGAAAATCTCTATGAAATCGAAAATAACATTTATTTTCTGAATTGCTAACCCCTCCAACCTGCCAAACCAAAATTGTTTCAAGGATGGATAATCTTCAAACAAAAATGTGTTTGAAAGAGAAACGTTTTATTCGATAAAAATGGCACCCACATATTTACTCACCATATTTAAACCGATATTGGCTTCAAAATAGTTATCATAAATAAATTTGTTATAATTATTTTAATTTTTTTTATTTCTATTTCGTGGATTTTCGCGAGCGTGGGTTTTCGTATTGATGTTTTCGTTTTCATTCCAGATTTTATTTAAGAGCCTTTTGGCACCTCAATTGTAATACCGGAGATGCTTGCGAACTTTCGTTTTCATAACAGTTCAGAATTTTGCAAATGTAAAAAAGACGTCTGCTTCGGTCTACGATCAGGTTATCAATAACTCTTTCTACTTTATTATACAACTGTCAACAGCAAACCTTGTCAGGTAATCGATCAGGTACATCGATCTTATGCTAACGGTTGACCACAAATAATATACGTTTGTGAGTGTGAGTTAACACAAGTTAGACTTAAAATGTAAGAACCGTCTTCCATCATGATTAAACAGTTTTATTGTCCACAACATCAAGTAAACGTTATGTGAGTGAGTTCAGAGTTCCCACTTAAAATGCTCACAGTTTCCTCATGATTAAACTTTAATGTACACGACATGAAACATGTAACCCAATATGCCTCATGGTTTTCTGCACAAAACCGACTGCCACCTTGAATTTTTAAGCGACATCTCGAATTGACATGTTTGAACGATTCTTGAACTGTTGCTCCACTTTCCTGGCCAATTTTACTGTCTATTGGAGCACCTTTAAGACCACTCCTTTCCTTCCTTTGGGCACTCAGACGCTTCTTGAAGATTCTTATCACTCGAGACACAGTTGTATTTCCTATTCCAAGCTGTTTAGCGATCCCTCGGTGTGGGGCATTTCTGGATTTTGATTGTTAGTGCACGCAATTTTGTCACGGGCAATTTCTTGTTTCAATGACTGGAACTACTGTTCGAATAACTATGCAACTTGACAGATGCAAACTATACACTATGAATAAGATTTGCTCAAATTTTCAGGTTTTTTTTTACTGATACGTTTCAAAAGTTACAGAAGATTTTTGGTGTGTCATTTATATCGAATACACACTTTACAATTAAAAACTTATGTAACTCGTATCAGTAGGCGCATTTTAATGATTAGAACATTATTTTTACCACTTTGATTGTTGTTTTGTTGTATTCTTCAATGCGCGGAGTAACACTATCTTATGATGAAATTTTGTCAGAAGCAGATAATTTCCCATAAACATGAGAGGCTCTAGGAGTGGACAGTAATTTATTGCTAGAACTACGAGAATTAAAGAGAAAGCATTGATAGTTCCGTGTAGAGTAACGGCATGTTATGAAAATTGAAAGATACAAGTTGAAAACGAGCGGAGGGCATATGGAGGTAGTATACAATCGGGCGCATAATCTTTTACCAAGCTAACCCTGATGCAGGGTAGGCAAGGGGAGGATACCACCTTGACTGGTAAAAGAGTATGCGAGCGATCGTGCTCTTATACTACTTATTGCTTTGTTCTGGTTCTAGCGATCTGTTTATTTCCCTCTGCCAATGCCTAACATGGGTGAGAAATTTATACTACCTTCATATGCCCTCCGCTCGTTTTCAACTAGTATCTATCAATTTTCATAACCTGCCGTTACTCTAAACGGAACTATCAATGCTCTCTCTTCAATTCTCGTAGTTCTAGCAATAAATTACTGTCCACTCCTAGAGCCTCTCATGTTGATGGGAAATTATCTGCTTCTGACAAAATTTCATCATTTTTTTTTAAAGTTGTTTTTATGAAAAATTCCCATGCGAAGACAGTTTATGAGTGCAGAAGTTTCAAGAAGTTTTGAAAACAAATTCGGTAATGTTGGTTATATTTTGAAAACACATGATTTTGATAAATTAATCGTGCTTCTCTTGCTGCAAGGATGCTTTGTGATCGCTTGATACAAATACATATAACTTATAAAATCCATTGAAAGAGAAAAAAACTTTTCAAAAACTTGTTCATTTGAAGTTACTCCACCCTTTAATTTTTTGTTGCTCGTGCTCTTATTAGTTCAAGATTTATCAGGATAAAAATCTTACTTTCGAGAGATTGGCAATTCTGAGGACATGCTTGTGCACAACCACATGATTTACGTTGGATAGTAACAATTCCAGTTGTTTGATTATGTTATTGAAAATATAACTCTTTCGTAGTCATTCAGTGGCCCTTAAAAGGGCCTTTTTCTTTGACTTGTAGAGGTTTTCGCATCGAAAGATTTGTCTGATATGCCGAACACAAGAACGGAAGCAGATGAGGTTGACCATGGCTGCGACCAAATTTAAACCTTCTCGGTCGTCTTCAGAGGCAGATTGTTTCATTTTACTACCTCCACAACTGGCTGCCTGGCCATTGACTGTAACGCTATAGGCTGCCCACCAGCTTCCAGTCTAAAGCTGGTCCTCATCACTCCTGTCAGCTCGCAGATAGCCGAGCAAACGAAGCCATGTGGCTACTACTACTAAAATGTATCTTTATCTCGTTGTTTCAATTTTATATTGGATTTAACATTTTACTGGACTAGCCAAAGGGAATTAACATCTTCAGCACCTTTGTTATAGTTTCAGTTGATGATTGATGTGTTTCAGCGTAAGATATAGTTTTCCCTCTTGGGAGTGAATTGAATTTGAATAATTTGATAACCTACCTAACTACAATAACTTAAACCTAGTTTACAAGCTGTCTGATGATCGGATGGGGCGACCTCATGCAGGATTCTCTGAACCTTTCTAGTATTATATCTTTTTCTCGCTAAGGGTCTGGGGACCAGCCAGGTGATGGATCTTAAAATGTCTAGTTCTTGGAAGACAGTTCAGAATCATCAGAAGGATGTTGTTCTGAACTACTTGCAGTTTCCAATGGTGGCAATTGGCAGAACTCTCCCAGATTGGCAAACCATACTTGACTACGGGATGAATGATTTGACAATGAACAAACAGTTTGTACTTGGTCGTTAAAGGTCGTTAAAGTGTACTTTCTGTTGATCAGCGGATACTGAGATCTTAAGAAAGTATTACATTTAGTTGAAGTTTTGTGAACACGCGATCGGAACAACAATTTGCTATCTAGGGGAGACCAAACTAGACTACTTCTCCGGACCAATCGATCAGTGTGTTACAAAGGTGAACTTTGACATCTCTTGGCGGAATGACTCGAGGTGACTTGGAGTACGGAAACAGACTCACCTGGGTTTTAGCTGATACAAATCTTCCAGCTATTGAAATATTCGGACAAAACATCGAAAAAATACCACCGTATCGGACGTGAAGATGTTGAATAGGATAGCGAGCTAGCGATAGGAGGCTAGCTTGGGAAACACCAGCATCAACGTTAAACGTATCAGAATGGGAAATGTTCAGGAAGACCTGGAATGATCTGTTCATCAGATAGTTTTTGATGATCTTAACTAGTTAGTTCGGAAAAGTGTATCAATGCAGCTTAAACACCAGACTATCGTTCCAGACATTGTGGCTCTTTTGACGTCCAACAATGACATGGTAGATGTTTTCCCAGCGGACCTGTCGCGTAAGTTGTTGGATGGTAGAGCGACCTTTCCTGAACTCAAATTGTTCCTGAAGAAAGATGTTATTTTGGATTACGAAATCCAGTGAACAGTTGAGGATCAGCTTTTCCAACAACATCGAGATGGAGGACAAAAGGCTGATGAGGCGATAGCTTTCAGCGCTGGTAGGATCTTTGCCAGGCTTTTGAATAGGGATTACTTTGGCTATTTTTCAGCAACATGGAAGTAGCCAACTCAAAACATCTGTTAAAAACCACCTGCAAGATATCGGAAGAAATCAACACTTAAGTTTTTCAACTCGAGGTTGACGACTTCGTCAGCACCAGCGGCTTCCATGTTTTTGATTCGCTTCATGGCAGCTATATGCTACTATCGTCAGGGAAAACTATGGGGACTATTTATAAACCACGTACACTTTTCGGTGGCAAAGGGGGGGGGGGGGGGGGAGTTCTAACCAAAGGCTACGCTCCAAACAAAATTAAAAAAAAAAAACAGATATATGGAGAAAAGTCTACGAGAGGGAGCAGGGTTGTCTGAGAGTTTCAAAAATGAGTCTACGTAGTCTACGAACAGGTCCATGGGTGACTCTAGACTATGCCTCCCAAACTATTGGCTCATGTGATTTCACAATAGATAGGCCAAGGTTATGTGAGCTCACTAAGTGTTGACTTTGTGCATTGGACTTTTTGATATAGGTGATAAGTTGAAATGGGACACAATTCTGGTCAAGAGGACTAAGCGACAGAATTGGTCTTGGCCTATTTTTCAGAATTCTGGTCATTTTCTAGAAGGGCTTTGCACCATTAGGGAGAGAGCCAATGCCAATGCCTATTTCTGAGATCAATCGTCCTAGCTTGAATAACTTAGTAAGGGGTTGGGTTGCCTTACCAGTGCGTTGAGATTGTCTTCAATAATGAACTTGGCCAGGACATGGTTCAGAGAATCGCTCACCTGATTTACTAACGGAACATGGGCGTCTCGGGGAGCGCATTGTAATCCACCATGTCGTCGACGCATCGCTGAAACAGTTCCCAGTTGCGCCTGGTGATAGGGTGCCGATTGAACGAGGAGTCAACTTAGGCCACCTCCGAATAGTTGACCAAGCTGAGCTCCTGATATACGACCGGCTGAGCGATGTTGGTGGCCATGCTGTGAGGAAAATGTTGAGGGTTGCATTCATGTTCATGTTTTGGGTTGAGATAGCCAGTCATGATGAATTGCCCCTGTCGCCGAGTTAGCTTGACGACGACGAGTCCTACCGCAGGACACTAGTCGTTTGCTTGAAGCAATAGGCCGCGATGATGACGATCGGTCCAACGGTTGTGTCTTCCTCCACACCGATGGCTTTGAAGATTTTGAGCTGAAAACTTGGCTACAGGCGGCAGTTGATCGGTCTCACGGTCCATATTTGTTCATGGAATTCATCAGCATCATGCTGGTAGAGTTAATATGTTCCTCCTTAGAACGGCAATGACAAAGTTGTTGATGCAGGTTCTGTATGAACTCATGGATTGTTGTTGCTGGAATTCCCCAGACTGGAGGAAGGACATGTTGAACTGGTGGGGACGTCGTGGCGGTTACAAGTCGGTGTTGAACTTTGGTGGTCGTTTGGCGGTTTTGCTGTCGATGGATTACTTCGAGAGGCGGTAAGTTTGGTACTCTGTATAATTTCTTGTTGATGTTGGAAATTGATAGCTTACGAATTTCGACATATTCTGATCGCTTTGGGCTTTGGGTTGTTACCCTCGTGGTTAGCACCACAGTTGACGCACATCGGCTCGACGCCTTCGTCCATTTGGTTGCACTCAGCGGTCACGTGCGCTCCAGCACATTTGCCACAACGAGATTTCATGTGGCAGTTTTTGGTACCGTGACCAAAGAATAGGAAGTTTCCGCACTGTGTGCGTCTTTATTCAGCGACCGGTAACGTAAACATTGAACGATGATGTTGAAGAGTACCTTGATTTTCCGGAAATTGTCCAGACAGGTCCTTCTCCACATGAACCAAGTATAGCTTGTCCGAAGGGGAACGCTTTGATCGGCTTCTGCCTGACCGTTTTTGCGTCGGAAATAATTTCTTCCGGAGCACATGAATTTCGTGCCTATGCTACACAGCTTGTAGCGCCGCGACATCCTTGGAGGTGGTGAAAAGCAGGGGAATTTTCACTTTGTTTAGCACGTGCTGTACCAGCGGCAACGCAACAAATTTATTGTTTGCCAGAAGGCTGGAATCGTCGGTTCGCGGCCGCTTGGATCCGTATTGTTTTGATTAATAGAAAAATAAACTATACATAATAAACCAACAGATTTGTAATCCGTCAATAAATTATTTAACTACTATAATTCAAACGTGCTTTATTTACCATTCGAATTCGGAGTTTTATACGCAGATGTTTTGTAATTGTTATGTATTGGATTTGTCGTCATTTTTTTAAATCAAAATGCTGACATTAACTGAACATTAACCGAAAAGAGGCAGAAGCATTTTTGAAACTTGTTCGTCCATCGGCAATATTGCAGATGGTCTGATGTGGTTATCGCAATTTGTTCTGCAATTGTGTTTACTTACCTTACCAGTCAGACCTGGGTGACCACTGCTACAGAAGTTGACTCCAATTCACACTGTTCATGACTGCACATCTCCAGCCTCGCAGTCTGCGTTGGATTCATAGGTCCATTTCCACTTGATCGATCCATCTTGCCCGATACGCGCCTCGTCTCCTTGTACAAGTCGCTTTGTCCCGAGAACCATTTTGATTGGACTGTCGTCTGTCATCCTAGAAACGTGTGCAGCCTATTGTAGTTGACTAATTTTTGTTGTGTGAACGTTGGGAGGTTCTCCCAGCAACTCATGCAATTCTTCATTCACCTTCTCGACAATCCCACAATCCCATAATCCGTCTTCCATCTGGACTCCACCTTCCGTTCAAAGACACCAAGAGCGCGTTGGTCCTTCGCAACCATTGTCCATGTTTCGTGACCGTAGAAAAAAATGGGTGATAATGTTATTGGAAATAATTGTTTTGAATAAATTGTGTGGGGAACTACCGGTCGAATCAATGTTTTGTAGATGATCAACTTTGTAGTTCAGCGAACTCTGTTCGGTCGTAGCGTCCATCGGATTCCACTGAGACACGATTTCCAACTATAATGCGTCATTGAATCCCTCCCCTTAGCTAAATTGTGGTTATTGGATCCAATTAGCCAAAGTCTAATAAGTTTGGTTGTCATCCCAAATAATCATGACAAAAAATTTAATAGTTATTTTCATTATTGAAATATACTAACAAATTATAATCAATATCGATGCTTTGTATACAGCACTTCCGTATTTGGCACACACCTTCGCAATACACAACAAGTATGTAAACACGCTGCACAAATCAGACGGGCACCAAATCATTTTCACGACCAAAAATGTCATGCATTCTGTCATCTGAGCAAGCCGAGATCATAAAGCGTGAACTTATTATTTTTTTCTAACTTTGTCAAGTCATTATTCCGAGTTAACGCACAATTTTCTACCAGTGTATTGTTTTGCTGTCAGTGGAGACATTCATCTTTGCAATGGCCCAAATGTCGTTTATTGTGAACTTACAGTTTACAAAATGGCGTTGCGACAACAGAAATTGCGAAATATCATTTTTTACAAATGGCTAGGAAAAAAAAAATCCAGATCGTTCTCAGAAAACTATCGTTAATTTGGTCGGTGTGTATCAGAAAACAGTTTCAAATATTATCAATAAACTTCTGCAGACTATGAGACATATGTCAAGGCTGATTTTTCACAAATTCTTGGAAATAAATTCTACACCACCAAGGAAAAAGGAAACCTGGAACAGAAATAAATTGGCCAACCTTCTGCTACAACTGGGAATACAAACAGTAAAATTTACTTCCAAGAGGGTCTCAAAAAGCGTCTGTTACTTCACTTGAGGCAACATTCTTAAGCAATCCTGTTTTGGCCAGATTTGGCATCTTGCCACTACCCAACAGCGACTAAGAAATGGTACAAGGATGATAAATTCTTTGTGGTGCCGCGTAACGAAACTCCTCCGAATTGTTCGACTTCCGAGAACTTCGACCAATCGAGCGATTTTGAGCACTTGTGAAGGCTGATTGTTGAAAAATTGGAGGAGAATCAAAATCAGTTCAAGAGTTCAAAAAGAAGAGAACAAAACCCTGGGAAGCCAGAGGAGAAAGGTTATCCAGACATCAGCAGGAGTTGAATCTAAGTCCGTAAGTTTGGAAGTGAAGGTGAAATTTAAATGTTTGAGAGCGGAAATGTTAAGGAATGTACTAGAGGAAAATATATGTAGGTTGAGAAATAAATGCTCATCAAATGGGTTCATAATATTCATAAAATGATAGAAATTTTGAGTCGGACAGGAAGTTATAAAAAAAACCACCCGAACTCGTTTAAATTGCTCAAGCCGGTAAGAAATGCCCTAGAAAAATTCTGTTTCGATTTTTCCTCATGTTTCGAACTGGTTTCCTCCGTGCCAATGAACGTGTGCAGACAACAAAACGGTAGCCCGTTATGACAAATAGACATATACTACCTACAACCAGTCGAGGCAGACAACCCCTCAGACAGCGTTCCATCAACATGAATACAACCACATGTTGCTAGCGTAGTTATTTTTCCATCAACCATTTTTCCGGTGCACTTGAGAAAAGGAGCAAAACCTACCACCCACAGATAAACGTAAGCAACCCTCCTCCGGCAGTGTACTTTTAACACTTGTGCGGAAAAGGCTTGAGTAGGTAAGATGTTTATCATATAACTACCCTGCGAGGGAAGCAAAAGGCATTTGATGCATTAAAAAACTTCCAGTTTGGATTCGCTGCTTTTCAATGAGCTCCGGTTCTAGTAGCGATGATGGTGAAAAACGAAGCGGAAGAGTTTTGCAACTTTGAACTCGCGACCGGCTCGGAGAATTCCGATCATTGTGTAAATAATATTCTGTTCCAAGAAGAAGCGCAAGGCGAAGCAATAATGTCATACCAACCAGAGTGAGAACATAATTCTCGTTCCATAGCGCTTCGTTTGCATTGTTGCACGAATTCGCTGGCCTCCCTGTTTGAAAATTCAATTCACTTCGGAATGTTTGCGATTGGATGGATATGGCATTTATGCAGTGGTTAACAGTAATTTCAACGATGAATGATTTATTAGTTGAAGATCAGAATTTCGTGGCTATACAATTGACTCTCAGAAGTTGCTTACTTGCTGCAGAGCCGTTTTATGAGAAAATTCACCCTTGGATCACCCCCACAGATTGAAGCAATGAAACAATGAAGTTATATTTTAGCGAATCAAAAGATAGTGGCGTTTGGATACGGAAAGTAAGGTTTGTGCATTAGAAATTCCAAAACTATTGAAGATTATCGATATAATAAAAAAGGTTAAAAGATTTGCATCTAATAATAAACTCAGTGTAATTGCTTTGCTAAGCATACGTATGTATGAGCAAAAGCCCTATATTTTACAAAAGAAAACAGCTATAAAGGAAGTTGAATACCCATGACTGCATTTACTGTACCTACGTTTTGATTTGCGTAATGATTTTAAGTGGCTGTTAGTTAAGGTTAAGGACATGACCTGCCAAGCTTGTGGGTTGCCTGTTTGACCCTGGAGCTGACAGCTTTTGTCTGTTGTTGATGGAAGGTAAATTAGTGATGTGGTTTAGTTTGATGCAGAGACGAACATGATGACGATGAGATTCACATAAATAGAAAACTGGTAGAAGTACGCTCCTTAGTAGCTCTATCATCAGGTGCTGCATGGTGCTTGCTAGGGTGGTTCAGTTCTGATGTTGAATTCATAAAGTTCATTATTAGAAAACGTTATATCGGTTATTCTATCGATTGCGGCTATTTGAATAAAAAGATATATAGGATATGTCGGCGCCGGTAGTGTACAGAATGTTCCATAAAAAAATATGCGAAAATCCATACTTCAGTTTAAAATAAGTTTCTTTTTCATAGAAAATGATAAAAAAAAATCATAATTTTATTTAGTGAATCATGTATTAAACCTCTCATGATTACATTACTCAATATGTCCACAATTTTTCTCGATCACCTTCTCCAAACGGGTACGGAATCGAGAGCATACCTTCTCAATGTATGAGTCAGTCATCTAGTTCCATGCCTTGGTAATGGAAGCTTTCAGGGCGCCAACACTGGGGTGAGAACGTTCACAGGCCTTAGCCTGAACATATGCCCATATTGAGTAATCCAAAGATTCAAATCCGGGCTGCTAGGAGGCCAAATGTCCTTTGGCCAAAATTCCATCTTTTCCTTCAGCCACGCTTGAGTCCTTTTTGAGGTATGACACGGTGGTTCGTCCTGTTGGAAAATGACATGTTGGTGTGCTCCAAAGTTGGCTTTCATCCATGGCAGAACGTGGTCCTTCAAAATGTTCATGTAAACCTCGGTATTAACTTTTAATCTAGCTTTGATAAATACTGAAGGCATTTTCAAGCCATTGGACGCAACTGCCACGAGAACCATGACTCCGGCCGGATGTTTGGTTGTTAACTTGAATTTCATGTTCTCTGGAACATCTTCGGCCTTCTTCGGAAATAAACCTGTTTACACATTGATACGTGTTTTTTGTATTTTCCCATGCGCGGAAGTAACGATATTTGATGAATTTTGTCCGAAGCAGATAATTTCTCATCTCCATGCGAAGCCCCAAGAGTGGACGGTAATTTATTGCTAGAACAAATAAGACATTGAAGAAAAGGAATTGATAGTTATTAGAAGTCTAGTACGGAATACTTACGTAGATAGGGCAACGGCAGCCAGTGAAGTTTGAAATTGAAAAATACAAGTTTGAAAACGAGCGGGAAGGGCATTATTGAACGTGGAGTCCGATCAGGCACATAACCTTCCAACCTATGCAGTACGAAGAGAAAGTGTATTGATAGTTCCGTATAGGGCAACGGCAGGCTTTGAAATTGAAAATACATTAAGTTAGAAACGAGGAGAGCAGGCATTATAAATGGTAAAAGGATAATTTCTATAGAAAAAAGAACTACCCAATGCAGTACCCATGGGGTAGTATAGGTAAAAGGTTATGTGCCTGATTCACACTACCGTTCTAACCAGTCCAGGACAACACACAGACAAAACCAAGGGGGGGGGAAAGTCAACCAGAAACTAAGTTTTTTTTAAGCTGCGAAGTACAGAAATGTTTTAACAAAAGAGCGCAGCCAAAATTTCATTCAATTCAAAATGATCATTAACATTAGGTGTGCTTATAATTTCTGGAACAGTCTATATATCTTTAATATGATATTGTAATACCTTGTCTTTATTTGAAATCATAATTCAAGATACTTTTGTTATATGTTAATAAAGTAAACTACCATATGGTATTATATTTTATGTCTTGTCACGTTATATACGCTATTGTTAAATCCAAACTCTTAATTCCAAATACAAGTCAATTTGTTTTAAGGATCAAGACAAACCATTAAAAAGCTGACTCTATACCACGAGGGTCCATCCTACAAGATGTTTCTCAAAACTATCTATATGCTCTTTGGTTCTACCTACAATACGGTTCATTTCGTTCTGTAGTTTTTGTTGAATCAATCATTTTAATTTTAGAAGCTCGGCATAAAAGAATAATTTTTTGCAATATCTAATGCACATATTTAGATGACTTGATTTGGCAAATATTCACCCGATGTTTTATGTAAATTAAGGCGGGATGACGCTTAATCAGGCCTGTTGTGTTAAAGATTACTGAAATTTTTTTTGTATACGTTAACTTTGGCTTGTAATTGAACAAGGGGAAATTTTACACCTCTGTTAAAATTCATGAAGTGGAGACTACATGTCTGTGTACTACAGACACTACCAGTTACAGTTAGTTACAGTAGAAATATTCAGCTAAGCTTCCGGTTGATCGAATGCGACCTGCCGGCCGTTTTGTCAAACTCCTGCTACCAGATTCTGTACTGCCACCTCATCTATAGAGGGTTTGTGTATAGAGAGTTTTGTCCTTCAGACTTTTAATAATTCAATCTATGGATTGTTGCTGCAAGAAAACAGGTATGAAATTCATTATTTTGCCTTACGTTGTAAGCGTAGTTATCCCTCACTGCAGTCGGCCTAGTATCAATGGTTGTAATTTTCTGAGACGAAAATTCTCTGATCATGCCTTCCTTCAGAAGGAAAGCAAAGCCGTTGGTCCCGGTCCATGTGTTGATGGGCTCGCTATGTCACTTTTAGGATTATGCTTAAATATCTTAACTGGATTATTTCTAGAAGGGTCTCCCTGGCGTGACAAATTAGCCTCAAACTGAAAGTCACGGAAGTACGCAACAACAACAGCAATAATAATTTGCCTAATGAAATGTTATGAAAACAAGTGGAACAGTCGGAAATCTAATCTTCAATGTAAAGGTTACAAGTATATCAATGTTTGAAACCAGGTATGAATGCATGTAAAAAAAAATCGCGTAAGACAAATATCACGTGTTAGGCAGCATTTGCAAGGTATATCACTTCATGGCCTTTTTTTTTCCATAATGATAGGATGCCAAATCCTACCAAACCAGTACAGAACAATGGTGTTGCTTCAGGACAGGCAGCAGCCCTAGTAGCACACTTGTTGCCATTTGGTATAGATAACATTAGTATGACTTGTTTTAGTCATTATCAAGTTTCTACAACTAATCATCATCGTATTGTGCTGCTTAGGAGACGTTAATGTCACTTTTCAAGCCACATGTACAGTTTCATATACCTGAAAATTGTCTGCCACCTTTCTCCTTTGGGTTGCCGCGTAAGAATCCTGCCCAGGAAGCGGTTTAAGGTCTGTCTTGACGTATTTGTCGTCGTCCACTACCTCGCAATTTAACCTCGTCAGCACCGTCGTTTACAGCTTTCGGGATCGTATTTTGGTCGTCTTCTTTTGTATATCGCCGCGTTCTGGAGTTACTACTTTCTTCTGAGCCGATAGTTGAGATCGTTTTTTAGCACAATGCACGGTTGTAGAAAAAACTCCCAGCTACATCTAGGTTGTGGTTGCGCTTAAACCCCTGGGCACACTTTTTGTTGTTGTTTGGATTTTTGCAAGGGGTTTTTAAATGCAAGATTTAAAGAAATGCGTAAAATTAAGTCGACCAAACTTTGATTGTAACACTCTCTACGTGAAAAATTTACACCAGCCTTTAGGCCGAGGCTAGCAAGATTTGACTTCTCATTAATTATGGAGGCATAACCCTAGTAAAGTAAAATAACAAACTGATATCAAATAAGTAACAAGTTTTGTTATCTCAGATATCATTTTGAACTCACCTGTTATCGAATAACAAAATTAGTTATCAACATTGAATAATTTTGTTATCATCTGTTATCAATTTTTAAAGACGGTTTTTGACGAACGTTACTGAATACTATCAACATGCTGATGAATGCTGAATATCACCAGCATGTCATGGATATGAAATCGAACTTTTTACCAGAAGCAGTACTTCTGTTATTAGTGTATGAATTTGATATCATGTTGATAACATAGTTTGAAATTATCTCAAGTTATTTGTTCATATCACAAAATTTGTTATCATAATGAACTCAATGATAATAAAACGAGTTAATGTTTTGATATTCAACAAATATTATTAAGTTATCCTTTTTGTTATTTTGGCTGTTTATTCAGCCTTAATGATAACATATTTAGTGATCAAACAGTGATAATCAGATATTAGAAGTTGTTATCACTTTGGTATAAAGCTTTGCTCGGGAATACATAATCTCATCTCAAGTTCAGATCGACGGAGATAAATTCGAGGTGGTAGATTAATTAGTGTATCTGAACTTATTGGTGGCCGCCAGTAACTTCATTTGCTGAGACATACGAAGACGCATTATGGCTGGAAGCTCTGCCTACTTTGGACTCCGAAGGACAATACGATTGAACAAAGTTCGCCACACTATGAAGTTGACCGTCTGCAAAACATTGATTGAACCGGTAGTCCTCTCGGTGACTATGAAACATGGACTATGCTGTCGAAGGACTAACACACCCTATGTGTCTTCAACCAAAGGTATTGCGTATGAGGTACTGTGGAATGCGGATGGAAGGCGTAACAAGAAGTAGGAACAAACCATACATTGCAGTTTCTGGCAACAGTCCTGTAAATATAGTTCTCGAAAACTAACCAACTAACACATGAAGAAAAAGCGCACAATGAACAAGGCTGTGCGAATGAAAGCAGATCTGTGGACTCGTTGCAGACTGCGAGGCTTACGTAGTGCAGTGGAAATGCAGGCCTTAGCCAGACTGGTAAGGCAAGTGCTTTCGAATATTTTAAAGTTCTTCATGATGTTGATCGATTCCAGGCCGTATTGATTTCAGGCCGTAACACCTTTCAAGAGAGTTAATTGAATCTATAATCTGGAATAAAATAAGTTGTTTTTTTTGTTTTGTTTATAATTATATTCTATGTTTGCATTGCTTAACGATTACAACTCTGCCCTAGATACAAATATACTTATTCAAAACGACTTACTGAACTTGTAAACAACGAGGGGAAGAAAGATTCTTACGTTAAATTCTTGAAACTTTTAGCACTTTCACGCAATCTAGGATCACCAACACAAGGAATAACATTTCCCTAACGTGATGGTGATGCTAGTTTCCGTGGGAGTGCAAAGAGTTTTGAGAAATTTGCGTTTAAATCTTTGTTCCCCTCTTTGTTTACAAAATCAGATAAGTTGTCAAGAATGGTATGGTTTGGAATTAATCAGAAAGTGACTAACTTGAACCACCCTAATGCCCATGGAAGCAACCGAAATGATGTGGTTTATTAGTAGCTTTTATGACGGAGCATCAATTAGTCGTCTACTTCTTGCACGACGTGGTTTACTGGCGTGTCGAGGCGGCGTCTGATGCGTAAATGAGATCGATTGTGTAGGGCTGTCGGCAGCGTGTCACGCGGAACAATACCTTTAATTATGTAATGAAGGAGTTGCTATTTACTGATTTTGATTCAATCTTTCGCACACGGCAATGTTATTAACAAGGTGCCTTGAATGGAGCTAATGGTTTTGCATGACAATAAATTTTAAATGTAGTTAAGGTGAAGGTAGCTGAATTACAGAAATTGTCACCATCATGGCTGATCGCATGGCATCGCCATTTCGAATTTTTTGGCGTAAAATTTAGAAACTAGCAAGGTTTCACATTCCAAACTGATATATGATTTTCTAATCTAGTTGATCACTTTTTTGGCGGAAGTAGTCGATATCGATTAATCGTCACTAAACAATTGGAAAATTAAATAAATTCAAAAATTTTGTTTTTTTGGGGCTTGAATTTAAGTGTTAAAGGGTGTACGGAATCCGATTGCGACACACACAAATATTCGGCAAAATTCACCCACTCAACCAATAATCTTCAAACTTTCAGGGAGCAAAATAAAACATGTTATGAATATTTTTCCATGTTTGTTTTATTCAATTTCAATTCCATATTAAAATGCACGAGCCTTCTTCTTTATACTACTCATAAGGTCCTGTACAACATTTGGACCAACTTTTTTTTTTGCGTGGCAATCCATTTTTTCTTCATATCTTCCCTCCGATTTCACTTCCTTAGGATGCTTCCGAAGTGCCTGCTTCATGATGGCCCAGTACTTTTCAATTGGTCGCAGCTCCGGTGCGTTCGGGGGGTTGAGATGCTTCGGCACGAAATTGACCTCCTTAGCCTTGTACCACTCCAAAACCTTTTTCGAGTAATGGCACGAGGCTAAATCCGGCCAGAAAATCGTAGGACCATCGTGTGACCTCAGAAGAGGAAGTAGATGCTTTTGGAGGCATTCCTTTAGGTACACCTGCACATTGATCGTTCCAGTTGTCACGAATGCCCGACCGAGCAAATTGCTTGCCAAATCATATATTTTTTGGCAAACTTTGACATCTTCTGCTTTCTTACGTCCTCAGGGACATCGAATTTACGATGAGCAGTGAAAAACTGGAGCCCGGAAGCTGCCGGAAGTCTGCTTTTACATACCTCTCATCATCCATAACGAGGCAATGTGGTTTCGTCAACATCTGGGTGTAGAGCTTCCGTGTGCGTGTTTTACCTACCGTATTCTGCCGTTCATTGCGATTAGGCGCCTTTTGGACTTTGTACGTGTGTAGTCCTTCACGTTTTTTCGCATCTTGCACGAAAGTTTTTGGTTAGATTCAGTTTCTTCGCCACATCTCGAACTGAACTGTTGGGATTCCTCTTGAAAGCTTGAACTACCCGGTTATGATCATTAACACTATACGGAGATCCATTTTTGCCACTTTTTTTTTTTCCCGATCGATGGTCAAACGATTTAAAACACGAGACACCGTAGAATGTATTAGGTGCGCAACTAAGTTCTCGCTGTTTTTTTGGGGGAAAAAGAAATTTTTTTTTAAAACAAAGGTTACAAACGAATTATTTAAAGTATTGGCCGTCACTAGCTACGGCTTTTCCCCATCTTTCTGGTAGAACGTGAATAATATTTCGATAGAAGTGCTGGTCTTTTTTCGATCCAATCGAAAAACCATTTTGTGGTGATATCATGTGTGGGGTGGATTTGCGGGAGGGAAACGTGGTCCAGCGGAACGAAAGAATAATCGGACGGTGCAATATCAGGAGAATATGGCGGGTGGGGTAGGACTTCCCATTTGAGCGTTTCCAAGTAGGGTTTCACGGGTTTCGCAACGTGAGGTCAAGCGTTGTCATGCTGAAGAATCACTTTTTCGTGTCTGTGCTCGTATTGTGGCCGTTTTTCGTGCAGTGCTCGGCTCAATCGCATCAATTGAGTTCGATACCGTTCCCCGGTAATGATTTCGTTTGGTTTCAACAGCTCATAATAAATAACACCAACTTGGTCCCACCAAATACACAGCATAATCTTCGCAGCGTGAATATTCGGCCTAGGCGACGATGTTGAAGCATGCCCGGGCAGTCCCCATGAATGTTTCCGTTTTGGGTTACTGTAATGAATCCATTTTTCGTCACCCGTCACAATGCGATGCAGAAAACTCTTCCTTTTTTTGCCGCTGGAACAGTTGTTCACAAACGAAAAAACGACGCTCAACATCTCTTGGCTTCAAATCGTAAGGAACCCAAGTTCCTTGCTTTTGAATCATTCCCAACGCATGCAATCGCTTAGAAACGGCTTGGCGGGAAACTCCTAATCCTGAACCAAGCTCTTCTTGCATTTGACACGGACCCTCATCGAGCAATGCCTCCAATTCAGAGTCTTCGAAGTTTTTTGGCCTTCCTTCACGCGGACGATCATCAATACTGAAATCACCGTTTTTGAAGCGACGAAACCAATCACGACACGTTGTTTCACTCAGAGCAGCATCACCGTAAACTTTTTGGGGCTCTCAATGTGCGTCAGCCGCCGTTTTCTTCGAATAAAAGAAGAAAATCAACACTTCCCGCAAATGACGATTATTTGGCACGAAATCAGACATCTTCAAACAACCAAAATATATAACACTAAACCAAAATCACTGATTTGGCAAAGCGGTTTGTTTACCATATGTCTGAGTTTGGTTTATGACGCTTGAGATGTACAACATTCGACCAGCACGTACTACTGGCGCCATCTATTGCTAAACAGCGGGAACTTAGTTGCGCACCTAATACCATTCTCAGCTTCCTGCTGATGGCACGATGAGAAAGATCCGGATTTTCGAGGAACATGCGCAAAATTTCTTTGCGTCGCTGCTGTTCTTTCGACTCCATCTTCGGAACGATTGCAAATATGCTAGTGGAACTTACACAGCGTAAACAAATACACATTGACCTAATTCCACCCAAAATCTCAATAGAAAATACCCAACGAGTAAAAAGTTATAGCCATTTAAAAGTGGTGCAATTTGATTCCGTACAACCTTTACTTCCGAGTTTCCTGAAAATGCTATGCAAATAATACACGCAAATAACGTACGAGTTGTAATTAAATATGTAGACCTTTAATATCTGCAAAGGTGCGATCTTCAACAAAGTTGTTCAGAAGGTCAAGGGCATCCAAGAAATGGACCGTTTTATTCTGAATTTTACCGCTACGAGGCGGTAGTGAGCACACTGAGCATTTTCAACTTGTTCTATTTCGTGTTTCTGATAAGATATAAAGTTCTAGTTTTCTGCAAGGTTGTTAAGAATGTCAAGGGCATACAAAAGATGGACCGTTCTGTTCGAAATTTCCCCGCTAAGTGGCGCTAGTGACATGCAAAATTAAACATTTTCAACTTGTTCTATCTCGTGATTCTGATAAGATATAAAGTTCTAGTTTTCGGCAAAGTTGTTAAGAACACCAAGGTGAACCGTTTTGGTTGGAATTTCACCGCTACGTGGCGCTAGTAAGCTGCGGCTTCCTGGTTTCGGTTTCCTCCTGATTCCGGCTTCCTGGCAGTCGTCAGACGTTCTCCAAACACTTCTATTACATTCGTCACGGTTGATTTGGCAATATTAAATGATTTTGCCAAGTCGGCGTGGAAATAATTTGGATTTTTGCTTATGCGCGTGCAAAATTTTGATAAGCTGCTCTTCTTGCTTCGACGCCATTTTGATAACTGAATAGAAAATGGCAAAAACAAAATAGAATCAACATTCCGTACGCACATGTAGGTGTTCAACTTTTTTAAATGCATGATTAAAAAAACTATGTCATATTTGAGGCGACCAAGTTTTGACCGTTCCATCCTTTGCATGTTGATTTTGATTTTACGCCCGCATTAATGAAAACAGGCGGCATTTCCAAACCAATGGTCGCCACCTAGCCAAACATGACACCAGCCGGATGCTTGGTTTGGAAGTTAAACTTCACATTCTTCGGAACATGCTCAAGTTTCTTCGGTGAAATGAGCCGGTATTTGCGGCAAACTCGTAATCACTTCTTTGGCGTACATTTTCATAAATTTGTAATAAAATACTTCCAATGTTCTTATGCAGCACTTGAAAGTAACCATAAACAAAAACACTGTCAACAGAAGTAAGCCATTTGCAACACAAAACAACCCAATATTAAAGTTTCAATTTTTCGCATTTTCCTGCCGCAGGCTATATTAACAATATCATCTTCTTCTTCTTTAACATTTCAAGCTTATTACTTTCACAATTAGCTTATTGCTTGCTCTCCACTTAGTGTTCTAAATGCACTTCCACAGTTATTAATTTCGAGCTTTCGATGCCAACTACCATTTTTGCATTAGTATGATTGTGTGGCAAGTACAATCACACCCTCTGCCCAGGGAGTCGAGAAATTTTTTTTTCGAGTCGAGAAAGTCGAGAAAATTTCTAGACCAGACCGGGAATCGAACCCAGCCACCTCCAGCATGGTGTTGCTTTGTAGCTGCGCCTTTACCGACTGAGCTAAGGGAGGACCCTTAACAATATCAGGTGGTCCTCAATTAACTGGACAGATTGTATACACTGAAAACTAATCTACTATTCCTACAATGGTGATGTACAAGTTCAAGCACAAGTTTTCGAATGTTATATTATGCCTCAAAATGTCAGATAAGAAAATTTCAAAGTCGTGGTTTAAATCAAGCGGTTTGGCAATCAATCAGGAAGTCTTCCAGATGGCGTGTTTGCAGAAAACACTCATCTCATTTCTTCGAAAACACCTTTCGGATAGAGAATACGTGTTTTGGCCGGGCAAGTCTAAATGCAATACGTCAAGAAAACCAAACATTTCAAAATATACCATATGTGCGGAAAACCGAATTCCGACGCTGTACCGTCCTATCGAAGATTTTTTCGGACAGCTGAGCTCCATGATAAACACAAATAATTGGAAGGCAAATGGCACCAACAAGATCAAAAGCTGCATCCGGAAAATCGATGTGGCAGCCGTTCATCGCTTATGCTCCAATATTAAAAAAGGGACAACTTAAGTCTTCAATTAAGTTAACACTTTGTTTAAAATAAATCAGATAAGTTTAGTTTAGTACAACTTTAATAGTTACTTTTCCCCGACACATTCTTTGCATTTTGATCTTGCAATGGACACCCGTTATATCGAAATCTCCCTGCTTGGGTCCATGGTGGAGAAGCAAACTAGACAAATAACTTATAAATTATCATCTTATTGATCTTTCGAATAAACAGAGACTTAAACTTTTACGCTGGGTGATCATTGCTAATCGCAGTTTGTTGATTTTGTAGGCAATTTAATTGATAATGATGAATCATCGTGTTGCATCCGATCATATTGACAGTCAGCAGAAACTTAGCTCAAACGGTTCTTGATACAAATGAATTTTATCTGAAATAGTTTGAATTTAATTGCAGACGTTAAGTGAAGTTGGATTTTTTAAATCATTCGTAATTAGCTCATAAACTATGTAGTTCGGTAAAGTGAGTAATTCAATTAGCTGACAAATTCAGTAGAATCAAACATTTAACCTTCATTCTCCGAACTATAATAGAGAATAAATAAGTGAGAAATTGCCATCCCACCGGAACCGAATCGGTTGACACCGGACATTGAGTGTCGGTTGGTATTATTTTGTTCCCTTGTGCTATATATCATACCGAGCGATAATCCTCCCACTCACTGCAATCGTTCCATCGTATGGTTCACAAGTATGCGAAAGGATTTGACGGAATCCGGTTTCCGAGTAGAGAAATTGGTCAAATAATTTGAACTTCTCGAAATTTTATTGATCCTGCGTGTATGTGTGTCGAAAATCGTAAAGCCAACCAAAACGTCCGGGATGATGACCAGGAGCAGCAATAACAACGATGATATCCTCCAATGACTCGAGGGTATTCGGAGTGATGTGAACTGTATGTGCTTTTCAGCGTTGCAGAAAGTTTAAATGGAACGGACTACGTGATTTATGGTATCCGATGGGAGTGAATTTCGTATCAATTCGCTGAATTTGTTTAGCTTTGAGCTTTCGAGGCATATAAAATAACATGCATGCATCACGAGTGCAAATCTTAATCCATGAATGTAAACAATTGTTGTTGTGATTGCATTAACAAAGTTGCACATTGAAATAAATACAAACTTAGTTAGTTAGTTAGTTAGTATAATAAAGAATTCAACCTTCAGGATCAACTGCTGTTAAGGTAGACATATTACCTGTGAGATTATAATGACAACGGGATAGTAAATCTTATGCACTAATCTCGTGTTAGTTTGTTTCGAAGTGATTCATGAGAAAAGAAAATCACAAATTTTGTTTACAGAACCTGATGGGCTTTACTATATTGATTTTTATGGGTTCTACCATATTTAATCCATCCATCTACAGCTTCTCTTCCAGGTAATTTTGTACGAACAAACTCATCACAAGCTCGCAATAAATTACCTCAATTTAGCAGTGCAAAGTCAGCCTAATACTTCCTGCACTGAACTGAGCAGTTTCATACTAAAATGTGTTTCGCCTAAGATATACACCGGTATTTTACGAGTAATACTGTTTCTTATATAATATCGTAAAATACACTCAACGTAATATACTAAGACGCTGAATTTGCAAAATCGCTACGACAGGTACTTTGGGAAGCAGGTAAAGAATTAGCTTCGGGCGAGAAAGTTCAAGTGACTTCAAGTTCGATGGTCGACCCATGCCGTTGTTGAGAATAATATTCTACCATCGATCGGTGGCATTTGTCGGTGTGGGCAGTTGGGAGAAGGTGAGATGCAAATTCGTCTAAATTTAGAATCCTTTCTTGATCTGGAGAGCTCCTTACTGACGAACAAATCTCGTAAATTCGTTCATCGTTTATGAGGGGCACTAATATTCACTCAGCTGTCGTCTAGGTTGGTTCTTGGCTGGTGAGACGACGCTTTTTGAGGACGACGACGGTAGTGAGTGGTTGGGAAAGTGCTTGTACCAAAAGTTTGCTACTTTTCGAACAGAGTACGCTACTGTTGGGATTGTTATTAGATGAACTGAAGCGTGGAAGATGGTGGAAGTTGAAGACAGAATGTAAGCTGTTCGGTCTTGTATTTTGGAATTGAGACAGCATTTCGTGCTAGTCGTGGGAAGAATTAACGATTTGTTGCTTGCTGAAGGAAATGTTTAGGCGGACTAAAATATAAACGACTCATGATAAAATAGAAAATTTCCATCCAAATATAAACATAAATAAAAAAAGTCAGTAAATAAATTAGGGTGACAGCAATAGTGAAATCGAAAAATACTATTGAAATACCAAAACGCTCATAAGTAAAATGAAAGTTTCCATAATTGAATCACTCTCATGAGCATAAGAATGATTGACTGCCTGAGGTTGCTACTTCATTAAAAGGTGTATTCGATAAAAATGGCACCCACATATTTACTCACCAAAATTAAACCGATTATCGGATTTTCTTGAAATTTTCAGGGAACAAAAAATTACTAACGAGTTATGATTTACAAAATTTGTTTTATTCAATGTCATCTCCCATTCCGAATGCCCGCATCTTCCTTTTCCCTCCACCCATCAAATTTTGCGCAACCGATTTTCCCAGTGTTTTTGTTGTTTTTACCCAAATTTTCTTCAATTCCAGCCTCTGTTTTAATAGATTCTGGGATGTTTGCGAAGTTCCGTCTTCACAATTGCCCAGAATTTTTCAATTGGTCGAAGTTCCGGTGAATTTGGTGGGTTTATATCGTTTGGCACAAAATTGACTCCGTTGGCTCGGTACCACTCCGACACGTTTCGAGCGTAGTGGCAGGATGCTAGATCAGGCCAAAATAGAGTTGATCCTTTGCGCTTCCTTATGAATGGAAAGAGACGCTTCTTAAGGCACTTTTCGGTGTAAATCGCAGCGTTGATTGTTCCGGAAGTGATGAAGGTAGCGCTTATTGCATCATAACCGCAAATCGCCTGCCAGATTCGGAACTTCTTTGCAAATTTTGATAATTTCTTCTTTCGAACATCCTCCGGAACATCCAATTTACATTTGGCAACAAATATTCTTGCCCAGGAAGTTGACGGAAGTGGGCCTTGACGTAAGTTTCGTCATCCATCACGATGCAACACGATTTGGTGAGCAATTTCGTGGAAAGTTTTTTGTTGTTGTAAACATGTAAGCCAGCACGCTTCATGGTTTTCTGCACAAAACCGACTGACACCTTTGAGGTTTTAGCGACATCTCGAATTGACATGTTTGGACGGTTCTTGAACTGTTTTACCTTTATCTGTTTCCTGGCCATTGGACCACTTTTACAACCACTCCCTTCCTTCCTTCGGGCACTCGGACGCTGATTGACGGTTCTTATCACAGTTGTATTTGCAATTCCAAGCTTTTTAGCGATCCATCAGTGGGGCTCCTATGGATTTTGATTGTAGGTGCACACATTTCTTGTTTCGACGACATGGCTGGAACTATTGTGTGAATAACTAACACATCGGCTGAAAAGTTCCCGGTCTAACGATGGATACAGTTTTTGTTTTGTGAAATTTTACTTTATTCATCAACATAGTTTCCTTCAAGAGCGATACACTCACTCCAGCGTTTCTGTAACATGTCTATTCCCTTCTTGTTGAACGATTTATTGTTGGCCTCAAAATAGGCGTTTGTTTTTTGGATCACCGCTTGATTCGAGTGATATCTTTTTGCAGCGAGCATTTTTTCAGCTGGTTGTTGCGATTTTTGTCGCTTTGGGTGCGGTTCACCGACTGCTGTCCACTCAGCTGCCTGCCGATTTGACTCAGGAGTGTCCGTTTTGTGTTTGGCTAAACAGACAAACAGACTAAACTCTTATATTAAACTTTTGGAGAAACACATAAACCGACTGCATCCAATGAAAGTCACGATACCCCAACAAACCTCTTTAGGAAACATAAGGTTGGTTTCCTAGGGCCTCTAAGATATTTAAAAGCTGTGTTTTGGGGTCTTAGTTATCCGTTGGATAATCGATATCATCTAAACCGTTTGCACACCGGCAAGGATTGCTGTCCATGAAGTTAATTCTATAGGGATGTGCATCTAACTGGTAGTGGTTGAACGTTAGTCTACTCGTCACACGGCTGAAGTCACGACTTACGTGCAGGTCCTTAAACCATGTCCTCGATGAAAGAATAGGAATGATGGAATGTAATAGTCGTCCTCGATTTCCAGTGTCCCAATCGGTTTGCCAACTACCGAGGTGATCGAATATCAACGGTAAGGATACAATTCGGCAAAGATTTTTCATTAGGGCCTAACTAACATAAGTAAACAATGGCTTCTTCCGTAAATCTCTCGTGGCACAAAAGCTACCCATGTAAGCCTCCATTTCTATCGGATAGATGAACTCTTTCTCTTCGAAATGACCGTGGTGAATTGATTAGGCGAGTTTTGTTTACGTCAGTTAGGCCCTAATGAAAAATCTTTATCGAATATGGGACTCACAAACTGTGATGGAGGTTTTTACATTGTAAAAAAATAAGTTTTAATAACGCTTGATAAGGGTAGTATCGCCATGAGAGCAATGCTGTAGTCATTTTGTCCATTTGGTCGACGTTGGGACATCTTCCAGGACCTGACACTCTCCGTTTCGACTCTTGTTTTTCCGCTGCCAAATTACAAATCAGCATTATCTAATATTTTCTAAATGAAATGCATGCATTTCTTCGGCCAAACCTCGACCAAACGAAAGAGCAAGTATTTCAAGTATAAAAATGTTTTTTCAAATGGCAGCGTTAGAAAAGTGTGCCCTTATTTTCAGGGACAGTCTGTATGACGAAGAAAGCGGAGGTTTCTATCTGGTTTGTTGGAAAAAAAAAAGATGAAACGTGCCGGCCTCAACGTCTACAAGTTCAGTCAGGCACATAACCGGAACGAAAAAAAAACACGCTGACCAAATAAGCTGTACCGAGGTACGTGGTGATGAACGACGATACTTACGGTCACAAAGCAATCGCCGGGCACTAGTTTTACGTTGCCACATCACGGTTGGCCGATGCTGAGGTGGCAACGAAGAAGAAGGTGGACAAAGTTCTTGGTTTGGTGGACCATCTGTCGGTGTTGAGAGATGAGGCAGCTACTCATCACGACGGGTACCATGAATGGGCAAATTTATCGAGACGAGTGCCTCCAGAAGCGCCTGATGCTTTTCTTGCGGTCTCACGGAGATCTAATTAACCAATACAGTAGAAACCTAACCACGATATTGTAGTTTATTCCCTGAAAGTCCGACTAAAAATTATTTTTTGGTGATCTTTTTTGTGTGGCTCATTTTTTTTGAGAACAGTTTTTTATCAATTATTCTGTTGCAAACTACAAGATATTTAGCAGTTAAGAAGTCATGTTAGTTCAATTTGGCGAAGATTTTTGTATACGGTACACTCATACAAAAACAGTCTTCATAAGCTCCACCGGCAAAGGTTCTAAACGGCCAATTCGGTCCAATCCCAGACTGTTGACCATTATTATGAAATGATAGAGAAAACGTTGGATCAAATCCGGGATAATATGACGCGAATGCATTATTCGTATTATTTCTATGAATGCATTAGAACGGTTAACCTAATTTATCACGCAATGTCACATCGATTTTATTTAATCACCTTCTGAGAATAAATGCAAATCCGACAAAAATAAATCATTTCATTTCCTTTCATTTTCCTAACAGTTGAATAGATTGAATACTTAACCAATGAGCAGTGAAGATTCCAGAAAACTGCAATGTCATTTCGAAACGTTAGCACTCTTTGAAGTTTTTCTGAACAAAAGAAATGCTAGCTCAGTTTCTTTTGCCCTGTACTGTAGAGCGGGACACTTCGATACGGTACAATACATTTCTTCGATGAAACAGGAGGAAAGTTATACATGGATGCTTATTAGGGTGGTTCAGAGTATGGATTCAGCTCCACCTCGCTAAATCGATTCCTTCATGCCGAAGACCTACTCATTTACCTCGGCAAACAGCCGCTCAACTCGGCAGTTACTTTTGCTTATATCCCTGTTTAATGTTTGTTTGTTAGCTGAGTATCGGTAAAATTTTAATTTGTTTGTGGAATCTCGGTAATTTATTCACTGAATCGCAGTAAATTTAAAATGCCGAAATGATCGGTTGGATTTTCCGCCAAAAAAAAAAAAACTAATAATTCATAGTAATTCTCATATGAATAGTTCGAGTTCGTAATCAAATCAGCTCAAATTTTGTAAGAATTGTCGAGACGGGATTTGTAGTCGATTGAGCGGGGTGGAGCAGAATCGTTACTTTGAACCACTCTAATGCATATTCCTCAGGTTCACATATCAAAAGGACTGAGTCGAACAGTGGAATGTAATGGATGTTCTATAATTAAACATGTGGATGATGATGTTCGGAGGCCTAATATCATTCTCTGATAGGAGCGTAGCGCTACGAAGCATATAGACGATTTCAAGATTATTTTATGAACGCGAAATTTTCCATTTAAGTTTTCATATTTATCTCTTTGTTGCTAATATTATTTTGAGTGCGATGTACTGCGAAATGATGAGATTAATATAGGAACATCTCCCCTATATTAGAATGAAGATATACAGGAAACTTGACCTTCACATTTATCTTCTCGGTATCAAAAAAGGTTTTATCTTTCAGATATTATGTATGCCGCATCCCCAGCAATTATGGATTCTTTGTTAGGGAGACTTTTACGCATCAACATAACACAGGATCATTTTTTCGGCCGGCACTCTATTGCTAATGCAATTGAAATACGATATAAATTTCTAGTAAACGTTCGAAGTGTGGGATAATTCAACATTTGACTTATTTGCCATTATAGTTCGGGAGCATTCCCATACAATCCAAGACAAACCGCATTATAAGACAAAAACTGAAATAATTACTACATCTTTCCTTTTTTCCTTTTCTCTTACAGGTAACTGCGAACATAAATCAAATTCATCCTGCAAGCATTTATTGAATTTAAGATACGATCGGCTGGGTATGTATCAACTAGCGAGGACTTTAATTCTGGCATGCCACCAGCAGAGATGAAATAAATTCCATTTAGATTCATTTCCTTCAGAGTGGAAGCGTTGCGACTGCATTCCGGTTTTATTACCTTACTGCACTTTTCACACTCATATTACCTGCTCTCGTAGCATAGATTCGCTGTCTTTTCAGAGTTTCAGGCTCGATGGGAGTGAGTTCGTGAAACGGGTTATGCTTTTTCCACTGTACTTTTCTAAACATTATAGGGTAGTCGGATATAGTATTGACATGTGCTTAAATTTTCGATTAATCATATAATTGGTCTGATGATCTGTTCATGAATTGCTAGCAAGGTTGAAAAAAAAAGGAAATTTTGTTATGCTTCTATCGGTTTGTGTAAGTATCAGTAGGGTCGAGAGAAAAAGTGACATGGAAAGGAAACATGTGTGCACCAGTTCAACTGAAAACTGATGCAAAAGCAACTCAATGTTCGCCTCACTGGCTGCAGCAACGTGATGAAGGTGCAAATACTGATGGATTTAGATGGTGTTGGAGAGGGAAGTTTGTTTCTCTACCGAGAAACTGCTTGCATCTCGGGATGATGATATTTTATCTATTTTCAACGCGTGGTTGGATTATAGAAGACTTTCTTAAAATTCGATAAGTGGACAAATTTTCATTTGTCTATTGTCTATTGTTGTTTTTCTTTTCCAATTTAAACACGTATAGAGAGTTGTTACGTTTCTAAATAATAAACTGAACAATAGCCTACAAATTTTTAATAAATTATGCCGTATAGCCATTATCAGATCGATTTGCTTAAAAATCTAAAATCAGGTAGCAAAGTTTGTGAGATCACGGTTTACCATGCCAGAGGTGGCAGGCTCGATGTCCGGTTCGGTCGGGGAAATTTTTCTGGTTGTAAATTTTCTCAACTTTCCTGGGCAGAGAGCATCGTTGTGCTTGTTATAAAAAAAATATAAAAAATGCATTCTTGTTTTCTTGCAGCAATGGTGTAACAATTTAACAGCATTTTGGCTTTTGATGTGATTTATTGATATTTTATTAAGAAAACAAACAATCTATTAACCCTTTTGTGATCAACAGGGTACCCAGTTACCTTTTCGTATTTACATTACGAAATTTCATAGTTTATTTTAAAATAGGAAGCTGAAATTCAGTGACATCTTAATAAAAATTAGAAGGCAGCTTTTTGCACAAAAACATTTCGTTTAGTTGCAAAGGGGGCCAAAGGGGGGCACTTCGATTTTTTTACCCCTTAAGTGATCGACAGGGTATCCGGGTACCCACCAAATTCAAATGATTATAACTCTGGCAATTATTGACCGATTTTAATTTTTTTGGCGGTCTAACGGTAGATTCAAAAACTCATCTATTGATACCCAAATTGCCAGGGTTTTCTACTAAAAATGTTCATGACCACTCGAGGCCTCACGGGAACCTGTTCCGGAAAGACAGGTCCGAGGACAAATAATCAAATGGCCACAAAACATTGAGAAATTTCGTACTGGTGAAATTTCTTGAATTTTGATACTCATATCGCCACCGATTTTAATTCTTTTGGCACCGTTAGATTCAAAAACTCATTTATTGATACCCACATTGCCAGGGGTTCCTTCTAAATATGTTCATGGCCACTCTAGGCTCCACGGGAACCTGTTACAGAATGGCCGTTTCAGAAACAAGTCGGCATACGGCCTACAATAGAATAGAAATAGTTTCTAGGAATTATTCCAAAGATTTGTAAATCCATTCCTAGAAATTCAATAGATGTTTCCAAATAGTGTCTCCGTATTGGACCACTGCCCCGGAATCCCGCATTTACGAGAACCAGATGAATTCAAATGGTCATTGCTGATAATGAATTAAAATGGTCATTGCTGATGAAGCGAATGAGTGTTTGAATCTAGCGGTGCCAAAAGAATTAAAATCGGTCAATATAGCCAGAGTTATAATCATTTGAATTTGGTGGGTTCCCGCGTACCCTATCGATTACTTAAAGGTGTTTTTTTTTGTCGAACACATAAGGGTTAATTTCAAAAACTGCATTTCAGAATAATTGACATTTTCAGTCCAAAATCATCGATCCATCCACAATTGAGGGTGACTCGATAATGATTGTGACATTTTGAATGATTGTTTTAACGACTTTTAGTATCGAAATGAAAGCAAATTTGTATGTGTATTTATTTCAGCTTACATACGTTGGTTGAATTTTAGGATGAGTTTGAGTGAAATGCTTGACATTCGCGACTGACGCTCTCCATCAGAACCTGTACAGTAGTTTCTGGTATGCTTTTCTCAGTTATTTTTCTACTTCCTAATCCTTTCCTTTTTGTCCTTCGCCTCTTTTTTGTCTTTCGAAGTTTGCACCTCATCATAGCCCAATAGGTTTTGTTTGGATGGAGTTCAGAACAGTTTTGTGGCAGCCCTAAGTTTGCACCTTCAAACTGAAGAAATGATCCATAAGAAATGAAATTTGTTTTATATAAAACGTATTTATGATCCATAAGGTTCTGATGAAAACCTTTAAAAAATGAAAGTGATCCATTAAATACAGCAATTTGATCCTTACCTAAATTTAAGCAAAAATGTACCGTTATATATCTAGGAAATCGATAAAATTGTACGGATTACCCATAAACATATTACCAATGTACCATAGAAGGTTCAATATCATTCCTTAAACTTGTTTAATTGATTCTTAGAATGTAACGTTTGTGAACTAGAATATATGCTCATGATCAATAAATTACTGAAAATATTCCATAAATAAATTGCAAATGATCGATAATAGGTTTAAAATGAACCACAAACTTCTAATTATGGTCCATTGAAAATAAACTTTGTGCATTTAAAATAATGAGTATAATCAATAAATTATGCAGGAATTATTCCAAATTTAAGTTTAACTTTTTTTTTTATTTTGGTTACGGGGAAATCGATCCTTGCCTGCGCTACTACTTTTATTAAAATGTCCTTTCCTTTAGCTATGCGGCTTACATATTGCTGTAAAAGAAGGATCCCGTTGAAGAAGATTTGCAATTTTCCAGAAAGCATACTTACTTTTGCGATCTCACGTTCTGTTAGGACCGCAACTGCGCCATATGTTTCCCAATAAATTTGGTACAAAGCACTCGTGCACGTAAAGAAATACAGGTCAAATTTAAGACTTGATCAAACTGTTATTTCAGATTTTTTTACAAAATTATGCCGGGCAAACGCTTGCCGTCCAACTCGCTATCGCTCGTCGGACCTAACTACAGAAAACAACATCCTTTTGCATTATACCGGGCAAATGCTTGAATCGGTCGATTGCTTGGAGACGCTATGCTAACACTTCGGATATCGAAAACATCGGCTGCTTTCTACCGCTTTTCTCCGTTTTCAATCAGGATCGTATCTTGGCCCTCTGGACGAATTTTCGTGAAACATCAGGTATTTTGCTCATTGTTCCCGGTTTTTGTCCAACAAAGCTTGCGGCCTACTGTCATCCGTTCCTGGAACCTTTGAAGGACCCTGTAGGCGGTCGAATGATGTATAATCATCAGTTTTCGCAAGGCGCGATCCAACAACGCAGGAGGGTGAGCGAAATCCTTTCGTGAACGGCTTGCTGATTGTTTTCCATCTCGACCGAAATCTGACAACTACACAAATGAGCGGAGGATGAAAACAATACACTGTTAAGAGAAACCGGATAAAAGTTTGAAAGTGTCGCAATAATCATAGACTCACCCTATAGTTATAAACATAAACATGCTTTTTAAAAAATATAAAACTTGCTTTGCCTCTCGTTGCTTCAATGACCAACAGCAACCGCTTTGGCATGGTTTCCACAAAGTATTAAGGCACTGAGGTCGAATCGCTATAAAATATGTTTGTTTGTTAGTAACACTGGTTTTCTCCACATAGTTATCGAAGATGGGCTAAAAAATATCAATGAAGTTCAAATCGGGGGACTGGGGTGGCCAATCAATTGATTTTATGCAACAGGAACGAATGAAAGCAAGTGGTTTCTATGCTGTGTGCTGAGGATCGTTATTCCGCTAAAACTGGTAGTTATTTTGCAGTCCTATTTGAGCAACGACTCTTCAAAATTTTCACACAAAATATTGATATACCCATTTGTGGCAATACTGCCATTGTCGAATGTTCCGATCAGAAATCGTCAGATTCAACCTTTCTTTCACTGCTCGGGTAACCTTTCACGGGTAAACCTGGTTTCTGCTTGTTCATCATTTTTGCGTTTTGATCCACTTCCAGATGGATCAGCGACACTTACATGCAGTTGATACTTAATTTTTTGAACCCCACCACGGCTAATCCTAAAAATTTCGGCTATGTTGCGTTGGGATTCGTTTCTTTGACAATCACGAAGGATGAGATTTCTGACTTGATGGAGAATTTTCGTTCCGCCTATTTTTGCTGCTTCAAAAACACATCAATTGTGAGCAAAAGATTTAGCTCAGAGTTCAAGATATAAACAATGTTATTCAGATGACCTAATATTGTCTTCACTGCTGGATCGCTGAGTTCCATTTCATTTATAAAAGGCTGAAGCTGATATATTTGCCAACAAAGTCTTATGAAATCCAATAAATAATGCTAGAGTGAACTTAAAACATGTTTTAAACAATGCATGGTGAGGCATCTAATTTATATTTAAGTGGGTGAATCTTTATTTGTGCCAGTCACTGTAAATGTATTGTTTAGTTATACAATCAATCAAAAGGTGCTGACGCTAATCCAAGGAGCTGTTGACTATGCTGTCATTATGTTAACTTGGTTAAGTCTCGATTCACTATTGATCATTATTAAAACATTCGTTCAACTGATCGGATGAAGCCTTTTCTTGTCTGAAAATGCAAAATTGCTTAAAAATCATCGTTTCTGAAGAAGTTCCAGGAAATTTCAATTGGAAATCATCAAATAGCGTCTACGTCTCAGAAGGCAGGAATTACGCAGTTTGCTGGAGAAAGTTCTGCCACTTGGCTGTTCCAGGTTGAAGATCCACCGGAGGGCGAAGCAACGGCAACGGCAAAGGCGAACTATGAAGAGCGAAATGAAAAGCTTTGATAAGGCTTGCTTCATTTAGAATTGGAACAAACTTTTGCTCATATTGTGGCGCTCCTGGTGGATGGATTTGGAAGTTCTTGGCACCCATGTGTCGGGAATTTTGTCAGCTTCACGTATGTATTTTTGACATTCCGCAAATCGACTGTACTTTGTAAACAATCAACATGGAAGCCGAAAGAAGGGAAAAAATTGTGCACAGTTATTTGGAAAATCCATTGTGGTCTGCATCTAGGCTAGCTAAACAGCTGAAATTGCCCAAAAATACCGTATGGCGCGTTATCAAACGGTATAAGGAAACATTGACGACGATTCGGAAGCCTCAAGCCAATCGTCGGAGTGGAACTGTCGACCGGAAACTGCGTGGTAAGATTTTGAAGACGATTAAGAGGAATCCCAATCTGTCGGACCGTGATTTGGCCAGAAAATTCGGTGCTGCCCATAGTACCTAGAGGAGAACTCGACTCCTTCCCAATGGGTAGTTGGGAAGGAGTCGAGAAGTCGTATCGAGCTAGCAAACAGCCAAATCGGACCATAAAACAGAATAGTGTGGCCAAAATCCGTGCTTAGAAGCTATACGACCAGGTGTTGACCAAGTTCGACGGGTGTCTTCTGATGGACGATGAAACCTATGTCAAGGCTGACTTCGGGCAAATCCCAGGTCAAAAATTTTACTTGGCAACGGCTCGGGGGGATGTTCCAGCCAAATTTAAATTTGTTTTTGCCGACAAATTTGCACGAAAATTCATGATTTGGCAGGGCATTTGCAGCTGTGGCAAAAAAAAAAAACGAAAGTTTTCGTTACAAATAAGACAATGACGTCGGAACTATACCAAAAAGAGTGTCTCCAAAAACGAATTTTGCCGTTCATTCGATCCCATAACCATCCCGTAATGTTTTGGCCAGATTTGGCAAGCTGTCATTACAGCAAAGTCGTTCAACAATGGCATGCAGAGAAAGGGGTCCAGGTTGTTCCGAAAAACCTTAACCCACCCAACTGCCCCCAGATCCGCCCTATTGAGAAATACTAGGCAATCATGAAGAGGAGACTCAAGGCAAAGGGAAAGGTTGTAAAAGACATCAATCAGATGAAGACCTGGTGGAATAAGATAGCTAAAACAATGGACGAAGAAGGTGTGCGCCGCCTAATGAGCCGTGTTACAGGAGAAAATCGAAAATTCCTTCGAAACCGTGACGAATAATTTTATCCGTATTTTTTCTTAAAAGTATGAAGAAAACGCTACATTTGTATAAAAAAAGATCTTGAATTCAATAATAAATAACTGAAGAAAATGCTGGAAGGAGGATCGTTGAAAAAACATCTTTGCAAGTTAGATGAACTCATTCGGTAACTGAAGAATGTAGGATCGAAGATGTGTGATAAGGATGTCATCAGTCAGCTGTTTAAGACACTACGTGTCGTACGACACCGTAATAACTGCACTGGAAAATTTGAAAGACGAAGAACTCAAGATGGCGGAAGTGCAAAATCGAGCAGGACGAGAAGAGGTTCCTGGAACAGCGAATGGTGAAGCCGTTCTTGCTGCAATATCATGACGGATTGGATGAAATCAAATGTTTGAAGTGGCTCACGGTGAAGCTAGATCTGGATCGTTCAGAGGCAAGGATTTCCAGGACTTCCAGGAAAGTTTTATGGATGCGGTAAATTTGGACATAGGCGGTTCAAAAGTCCTAAATTTCCGAAGAGAATTGGCAGAGCACATGTGGCTGAAGTATCGATAGATCGAGAAGTTGCGCTGATGTTGAGAGGCTGCGAAAAGGTAGCAGAATATGTACTGGAATGGATTATTGTCAATTGTGTAAGTCGCCATATGGTTATCAGAAAAGATCTTTTTGATATGCTTGAAAATATGCTTAAACCTATGAAGAAAGGTTGTTCCAAGGATGGCGAAAATTTGAGGGCTACAAAATAAGGAACTGTGTCAGGAAGGTCAGAAATCAATAGAAAAACTGTATCATTTGATCATCAGATCTAAAATTCAATCTATTATCACTGAGGAAGCTGGTGGAAGCGAGAATTAAGGTGGATTAGGAAGAAAGGGTCCTCCCTTAGCTCTGTCGGTAAAGGCGCAGCTACAAAGCAACACCATACTGGAGGTGGCTGGGTCCGATTCCCGGTCTAGTCAAGGCATTTTTCGTTAAGGAAAATTTCTCGACTCCCTGGGCATAGCGTATGATTGTACTTGCCACACAAAAATGGTACTTGGTATCGAAAGCTCTTAATTAATAACTGTGGAAGTGCATTCAGAACACTAAGTTGCGAGCAAGCAATGAGCTAATTGTGAAAGCAATAAGCTTGAAATGCTAAAAAAGAAGAAGAAGAAGGAAGAAAGCAAGTCCTGCTGAAAAGTGTAATTATTATCCAGTCCCGTATTGAGCAACGACTCATCCAAATCTGCACCCGGAATATCAATGTACCCATCTGCAGTCATAAAGCCCTTGATGCTTATGATTCTCGTGTGAGTTTCGTGAGAATTTGCATCTCTGGCAAGCATTCGTGTACAGCTTTTATCACCATTAAAAATCTTCCCTGGTTGTTCTGCTTGAAACTGCGTGCCAAATTGTGGTCGTTTCTCGCTTTGATGAAGTGTGTTGTGTGCGATATGCACGAGATGTAAACAGCAACACAGTGCACAGTAGGTATTATTGCTATGAAAAGGCTCTTATATGTTTGCCGCTGCATCCATAAGTTCTAGCATAAGAACCGTATCGAAAATCAAGATTCAGGCAGGTGTTTCATCAAATTGTTTGGACGCTTTAGCGCAAATTTTTTTGAACTCCAGTCTTTTTGAAGACCTTTTTTACAACCGCCCAGTAACGTTCGATAATCTGAGGCTGAGGACAAATTGGTTGATTGATGTCTTCCTCGACAAAATCGATACCCTTTTCCGTGATCCAATTGAGAGTTATTTTGGCGTAGTATGCTGACGCTAAAATCAGCCAAAATAGTTGAGGGATACTATGCTTTTTATGTAAAGCCAGCAACCACTTTTGCAGACACTCAGATCGATAGATGACCGCAGGTGCTCGCGATTCTTTCAAAAAACTGCATACAATCAATTGCGCTGTTGTGTGTGATTTTCCTCAAGCGAGTTCAGCTCCAAAGTGTCGTCTTTCGCGGGTATTGTAGGGGAAGATAGTATGTATTGTTTAGCAACCGTGTCAAGTTAGAGGTCATAAGCGAGTTTATATTCTTATTGATTCTGTTTCCTGCAACCAAGTGCCAATATCTAGAACTAGATTTTAGAGAAAAATACCACAACCATGCCAAAGTGAATTTTGATTCGGTGTGCAGCCCTAGTTTGTGAATTGATTGGTGCAGGAAGAGTGTATTAGACACAGATATCATGTTAGTACCGAAAGGTTTCCGACACGTCGGCGACGGCCGGGTTGATGTGGACGAGTGCCGACGGCAGCAGCTGCGGGTCCAGCAGGACTTGACCATCCAGGACATTGAGGAGAGCTGGTTTGCAAAACAACAAATCATTTCAACAAATTTTCGTTATGCTTGTCTCTGTTCAGTCACAGTGGAGCGGTCCATTGCTTTTGGCGGATAGTGTAGGTATGTACTTTCAGCATATCGTTATTAACCAAAACGAACCCTGCTGCTAACCTTTCCCCAACTATCCAACATCCCAGTGATTTCTGGTGGAAGTGCACAGGATTTCTCGGCTTCCTCCAAAGCGAGTATCATGTCAACACGTTCCTTAACATTCCCTACTAGACCAGCATTCGGGCACGGCCGGCACCGGTATTGCTTTATAATGGGTCACCAGTTTTTACACATTGAAGATGTATGTTAGTCCCAAACATCATCTGTTGGTTCTTTGTGCAAATACAGCTGATCTGGCAATAACGGAATTGCATCCGTGGGCGGTCAATCATGCTCATGCTCATGCTCAGATCGATAGATGTCCGCATTTATAGTTCCATTAAAGGGTGATACGGTCAAAATTTGGTCAAGGGAAAACGCGTGTAAATCGGTGAAATCGTTTATTTAAAAAATCAAATTAAATTTTTTTTTCAAGTTCAATTAGTATAAAATTCAGGAAAAATATTCAGTTAGGCTTCCGCTTTTCCAAATCCGAATTGCCGGGCCTTACGCTTGACCCCTGCCATCAGATTTTGTACAGCCACCTTGTTCACCTTCTTCGCCGCAGAAAGCCAGTTTGCCTTGAACTGCTGCTCGTCCTTAGCAGTTTTTTTGGTCTTCTTTAGGTTCCGCTTGACAATAGCCCAGTATTTCTCAATTGGGCGGAGCTCTGGCGTGTTGGGAGGGTTCTTGTCCTTGGGAATCACCTGCACGTTGTTGGCGGCGTACCACTCCATGGCCTTCTTACCGTAATGGCAAGATGCCAAATCCGGCCAAAACAGTACGGAACAACCGTGTTTCTTCAGGAAAGGCAGCAGACGTTTATTCAAACACTCTTTCACGTAAATTTCTTGGTTGACAGTCCCGGAAGCTATGAAAATGCTGCTTTTCAAGCCACAGGTACAGATGGCTTGCCAAACTAGATATTTCTTTGCGAACTTTGACAGTTTCGTGTGCTTGAAAATATCTGCTACCTTTCCCCTTCCTTTTGCCGTATAAAACTCCTGTCCCGGAAGCTGCTTGTAGTCGGCTTTGACGTAGGTTTCGTCGTCCATTACCACGCAGTCAAACTTCGTCAGCATCGTCGTGTACAGCCTCCGGGATCGCGCTTTGGCCGTCGTATTTTGTTTATCATCGCGATTTGGAGTCACTACCTTCTTGTAAGTCGATAGTCCGGCTCGTTTTTTGGCTCGATGCACGGTTGTACCCAATAAGTTGGGTGTATCGTCAACTTATTGGCGGCATCTCGGAGAGATAGGTTAGGGTTTCGCTTGAAACTACCGGCAACTCTCTTTGTCGTCTCAGTGGCTTCCGGTTTTCGATTTCCCCCCGATCCAGACTTCCTGGCTGTCGACAAACGTTCCCCAAACACTTTAATTACATTTGTAACGGTTGATTTGGCAACTTTTAGCGATTTTGTCAACTTTGCGTGCGAGTAGCTCGGATTTTCGCGATGCGCGAGCAAAATTTTGATACGCTGCTCTTCTTGCTTGGACGGCATTTTGACAACTGAAGAGTGAATTCCAAAATCAAAATAGGAGCAACATTCTACACACACACCTTCAAAATGAGGGGTGTCAGGTTTTTTAAATGCAAAATTGAAAGAAATACGTCAAGTTGATATTGACCAAATTTTGACCGTATCGCCCTTTAGTGTAAAAAATGGTAGACTTTAAACCGAACGAACTGAAAGGAACATATTGCTTGTTATACCAGCACTTTTTGGGTGAAGTTTTCCCCTTTTTTTTTTTGGTTTTTGTTTTATATTGGGGACGGGGGGGGGTTTTGGGGAAAAAAAAATTTTGTGGTTTGTTGGTTTTTTTTTGTGTGTGTTTGTTGGTCTTTTTTGTTTTTTTTGGGTGTGGGTTTGTGGGGTGTTTGGTTGGGTGGGTTTTTGGGGGGTGGGGGGGGGGTTTTGGGGGGGGGGGGGGGGGGGGTTTGTTTTTATTTTTTTTTGGGTGGGTTTGGGTTGGGGGTGGGGGTTCTTGTTTTTTTCTTTTCGTGGGGGGAGTTGTATTTTTGATAGATTTTTACACTTGCTCGATGAATTCCAAAGCGCTTCGCCAATTTTCACATAGTTAACCCTTTTTACTTAGACATTTATCAAAAATCTTAATTTTCACTTGATTTTCAGTGTACGGCATTCGAGGAATCTTTAAGTACATTAAAACCATCATAAATATATGCGAACAACGCAAATGTACGTGGACAGCTTATTTCCGATACATTCCTCATGGCTTTCTTTGGGAAAAATGTCGAACATTTTATGTTGCATGTGTGCAATCGGTGCACGATATGAAAAGTGTGTGTTCGGAGCTAAGTTTTTCCTAAGATGCCATATTAAGCGTAGTTTTTCTCATTTTAATTTCTTGAATCGTTAGTAAATTGTATTACAATCAATTAACACGGCATCTTATGGTTTTTAAAAACGATTGAAAACATTGATAAGAGAAATTTAGCACCTTCTACAAGCTTCAGGAACTTTTTTTGTTTATGGGTCTTTATTTATCTGTCTTAAAGACTGTATGTATGTATGTATGTAGGAAACCACCATCCTAGCGTGGGCCTTGCCCTGCATGCGGTTCCACTTAACAGAAAGATCATGCTTTGTTACCTTTCTAAATTCAACATATCGCTGTATGAAGGGCCAAAAAGGGTTGGGCAGGCCCGTAAGCAGACACACTTACGCGAAACCTGCGGGAATAAGAGAATCTCCTTCCAGCAATATAATCCTATAAAACGAATAACAAAATACGCAATTCAGTTAAGCTTTCCACTAGATGGTTTGTTTAAGAAAGGCGCGTCAAATTCATTACAACTGTTGGAGTGGAATGTACCAATCATAAATGATAGACACATCCCCTCCTAGACTCCGGTTGGCCGTCCACTCCATTGTCCAATTGCAACTTCAATGATGCCCTGATGCACCCTCCCATCCCAGTTATGTTTTAAATCAATAAAGTATTAGGTTTTTACAATATATATCAAATATAGAATATAATAAAGAAATAAGTATATATATAGAGTGCGTATGAGTATATATAGTGTACGGAAAATTGGGTAGCCTGGACTGGATAATGTTTTCGAATTGTACACCTTGCATGTCAAAATTTCCTAAATGATTTTTATTTAAATTACATGTTTGCATACTGCTGGCCTACTGCACTTGTAGAAAAACCTGCAGAAAAATCTGAAAATTTAGACAATGTATCGTAACCATGAGAAAAAAAATGAATTAAAAATTATTTTACATAACTTAGTAGTTCCATGGATGACCTGAAATAATTTTTATATAATAGTGTAACTTAAATTTCGGCATCTTGTTATGTTTATTTGAAACGCAATAATCATTTGTAGAGGATCTCATAGGTACTACAGTGATTTTAAATGATCAAATTAATTTAAATGAAATAATATACTTTCATATCATAACAATGACGTAACAAAATGATAACATGAGCACGACAGTTATCGATAATAGAATGTATATCTGTGACTAAGCTGTTCATCCTCTCGTCGATAGACTTCACCTTTTTCAGCTAGCATTAATGTCAAGTAAGATTAATATTTGTATCCATAATAATAATAAGAGAATATAATTTATTAATGTACAAAAAATATCTGACATCCAACGATCCAAGCACATCTAATGTGAACGTTATGCTGAAATAATGAAAAACAAATTGAGCCTTTAATGCTTGTAATGTTGCTCCATGCTCATAAGATAAGTGATTTTAGAACAAAAAGATGATCCCAAAGCGTAGTGAATTTATAACTTTAATGTAGATTATCGCACCCCTTCACTTCGCTATTGTCAGATTGACAACATTGCCCAGGCTACGCCAACCAGCGTCTCCATGTTTCAGCTGGCAGTCTTGTGATCATATGACTCGTGGAGGCGTGAGGTAGGAACTTGTGAGGACTGTCTGTCGTCTGTCTGTCGTATCCTTCTTTAATGCTGTCAACTCACCATTTGAAGCCCTATTTATCTGTCTTAAAGACTGTACTCCAAAAATATGAGACACACACAAAATCATTTTTAGTCGGATTTTCTACAAACCTTCAGGGAATAAACTAGAAAATTATGATTAGGTTTCTATGTCATTCGTTTATTGGATCTCTTTTGTCCTTGACACCACTCATAAGGTTTTGGGCAATAGCGGGGACTACTGCTTTTGACACTTTTACTCACTGTTTCTTTAAAGTTAGCTCGTTCTCGAATGCTTTAGGTGGTTTACGAAGTTTTGCCTTCATAATGGTCAAAAGTTCTCAATCGGAAGAAGTTCCGGCAAGTTTGGTGGGTTGAAGTCTTTTGCTACAAAAACAATATTGTTCTCTCTGTATAGTAGTGGCACGATGCCAAATTCAGCCAAAATAGCGTCTCACCTCCGCGAGGCCGCAGGAAAGGCAGCAGGTGCTTCTGGAGGCACACGTCTCGGTAGATTTGCTCATTCGTGGTATCCGTCGTGAGGTATTGCTGGCTCATCTCTCCACACCCACAGATGGGCTGCCAAACCAAAAACTGTTTAGCGAATTGGTCCACTTTCATCTTCCTTAGCTCCTCAGAAACGGTCGACCGTGATGTGGCTATGTAAAACTTCTACCACGCCAATTGCTTTGTGTCCGCCTTGATGTGAGTCTCGACGTCCATGACGACGCACCTCCGTTTCGTCAGCCACTCTCGGAATAGCTTCCTGGCGCGGGATTTGGCTACCGTATTTTGATTGTCGTTCCGGTTTGGTGCCTTCCTGATTTTGTAGACTGGCAGGTTTTATCGTGTTTTCGACATACAAGATGGAAACCTCCGCCTTCTTCGCCATTTCACGGATCGAAAGGTTCGGTCGCCGCTTGAATAGATTCAACACCTTCCTTGCCTTCACTGGATCAGCTGTACTTGGTTTTCTGCCGCGGCCTAACCGACGCTGGGTCGTCCGAGTCTCCCTGAATGACTTCATTACTCAGGAATCCGTTGAAGTGGAATTTTGCACGACGGTGCACATATTGTTTTGCAGGATTTGCTCTTGTACCGATGCCATCTTGATAGCCCTTTGACAGATTGTGATGAATTTTGCCAACGTAGATATTACATTCTTAAATAAATATATATAAAAACTACTTTACTAACATAATGGCCAAATTTTATTCTACATGCGTTAGAACGCGTTGGAGGGTTAAATTGATTGGGAAAAATGCTTAACAATTATGATGCGTTTATTGGAAAGATTCAACAAAATTGCCGGAAAAAACACTTGGGTGTAGTAACGTGTTACTTTTTAATGTCGTGTAGTAACGTGTTACTTTTAAATGTCTTTCATTTCCATTAACTGAACAATTTAGGAACGTTGTTTATTTAGAAATTTTCTCAGCTTCCAAATGGTGAAATTTGCGCTAAATAGTATGCTTTTTGAAGCAAAGCAAGTTTAGATAAAAAATCAAAACGTTCGATAACTCTGCAATAGTTGAGATACAAACATATGTAAATCATATGGAAGTATTTAGCATCAAATACGATCATCTATCATCACCTGAAATATTTTTAATAAGAAACTTAACATCCGTATCCATTTTCAAACATGGGACAGTTATAAATTGAAAGCATTGGCTGCCAATACAAATGCATTCATTTGTTTGTTGTGTGACGAAATAATATTACTCCTTGCAAGGGGTTGAAAAAATAAATCCCAATCGAATGGTTTCACTATTTAATGTAACCCTTTTGGGCTTCTCTGTTGTCATGGTAACTAAGACATGACGATCATTCTTCCGCAACAGTCTTCTAAGAACACATTTTGGCATTTATATTTCCTCAACTGTGACTCTGCATAGGTTGATGTGTTAATTTCACCCCAAACCCATGCATGTATTGCAATAAATGAAACTTCTTAATCGAATTTGGGTCATTATAGTCTTTCTTACCGAATTGACAGCCCCGGCACCCCCAAAGTCCATTTGGAATCAATCACGGCAACCGGATCCGACTGCACAGTTCCATGTTTAGCGAATTTCCTTCTAGCTCAAACATCCGTGCATTCCACAGAGTATGTATGTGTCCATCAATTAGCGGTCTCTCAAATATCAGTGTTTCTTAAACGCCGTTGGCTCCCCCAGCGTGAATCAATTACATACTTGAGACCGGTTTGTCCAGCTGCTATTGAGACAGATACCACTCTGCACTCCTGTCCCGTTGTTCACCCTGGTGGCCGACGATAAGACACTGCAACGTAGCGGAAGAAGATCGACAACCGGGGTAAGCGTGAAAACTGGATAAGTGGTTTGCGATGAACATATTTGCTGAATGACTTAATCTTAATTGAAATCTTCATATATACTAGTTCTTATCATTATCCTCTCCTGGCAGCCACGGAGTACAGCGAGAAAGTCTTTGGCGGTCTGTGAACGATTATTTATCGTACACCGGCAACGCTGGTAATTTATTATGGTAAATTTGCGACAATGCGAGTCAATATTTAAATAATATTTCCCGTTGTCATCGTTTTACTGGTATGTAAACGATGAGCAAGCATTTTCAAATAAATGGAATTGTTTGCTAATCGTGATTTCAGTCAATGTTTGGATGCCAATCGCGCAATATTCTATGGCAGAGATGTGCTTGAATCAGTTGTTTATCTAGAATCGTCGATAATTTCAGCATTAAGGGTGAATTTGCATAGCCAATTGTCGATGATCGTTATTACAACTTAACAACTAAAGTGCATGACGAAGTGCATTCCCTGAAATGCTCAGTAGACAATTTATTAAACCTTGTTCAATTTGGTTTCAACGTATATTGAGAACTGTGATTCCAGGCTGTCATGATCTTGACTAAAAATGTTCGTCACACAGGTTTTAAACCTTAACGATAGACATTTTACAGAGTCCTTTTTACGACTTTTCCTCACACGTAATTCTTCATCGAAAGCAATTTCAGAACCATTCAGAAGTGAATTGAGCAAATTATCTGTACCACTGTGTGAGGCTTGTTCACAAAAAAGTCTAGACACGCCTAAACACATCTATCTCCTGGAATATCTCATCAACGAATTAAATATATCTTAACTTGGTGGACATTATGTCTGTTCTTTCTGAAATTATAAATTTTGTTTACTTTACAAGTGCTTAGTCGAAAATGGCATCGATGGAAAATTAGTTTCGAAAAGTAATTGTGTAAAAAATCCGGTTGTCTTGATCAGGAAACTAACTGAAAAGCCAGGTTTTTCCTTTAAGTACTGCCATAGCTAGGAATACAAAAAGTGAAACAAAAACGGATATGAGCAACCATTAGATGGATGTGAAGGTGATTCAAATATTACGGAAGAGGCCAGATCTTTCAAGTGATAGAATCTTCCCGATCTAAAGGGTGCTCCGATCAAAATTTGGTCAAACTGTAATATGCGTGAGTCAATCAAAGTTTTTATTAATAAGTCAAATTCTTTTTCTTTTTCAAGTTCAGTTAATACAGAAAAAAGGACAAATATTCAGCTAAGCTTCCTTTTTACCGAATGCGAATTGCCGGGTCTTTCGTTTAGAACCTGCCATAAGATTTTGTACAGTCTCCTTGTCCACTTTATTCGCCGCAGAACGCCAGTTTGCCTTGAACTGTTTCTCGCTCATAACAGCTTTTTAAGTCTGCTTAAGGTTCCGCTTGACGATGGCCCAATATTGGATTGGAGCCAGAGCTCCATGTTGGGAGGGTTCTTGTCCTTCGGAACCACTTGAACGTTGTTGGCAGCATACCACTCCATGGCCATTTTTCCGTAATGGCAAGATGCCAAATCCGGCCAACATAGAACGGAACAATTGTGTCGCTTCAGAAAAGGCAGTAGACGTTTTTGTAGGCACTCGCTAAGATAAATTTCCCGGTTGACGGTTCCGGTCGCAATGTAAAGGTTGCTCTTCAAGCCACAGGTACAGATGGCCTGCCACACCAGATATTTTTTCGCGAACTTTGACAGTTTAATGTGCTTGAAAATATCTGCCACATTTCCCCGTCCGGTTGCCATATAAAATTCCTGTCCAGGAAACAGTTTAAAGTCTGCCTTGACGTAAGTTTCATCGTGTACCACGCAATCAAACTTCGTCAGCATCGTCGTGTACAACTTTCGCGATCGTGCTTTGGCCCACGTGTTTTGTTTATCGTCACGATTTGGAGTCACCACGTTCTTGTAAGACGACAGTTCAGCTTGTTTTTTAGCTCTATCCGGTTGAAGGCGCCACTCCTAGCTTTTTTGCGACATCTCGGACGGAGAGGTTGGGGTTCCGCTAAAAACAGTGGGCAACTCTTTTTGTCGTCGCTGTGACCTTCGGCTTTCGATTTTCCCCAGATTCAGCTTTTCTGGCTGTCGACAAACGTTCACCGAACACTTTTAATACGTTGGCAACATTTAGCCACATTCAACAATTTTTGGATTTTTGCCATGCACGTGCAATGCGTTCCTTCTTTTCCTTCGAAGACATTTTGATAACTGAAGTGCTTATCTCAAAATCAACATACACAGAGACAAATTTGATAGTCAATTTTACCATTATTGGGGGTTAGGATGGCTATTGCAGTATAGTGATTTTGAACCGACTATGATCATGGTCAAAACGACCATTACAAATAGTTGATCCAACATTTGCCATAATGTCGGAATAGTCCTTGTTACCATGATCATAGTCAAAAATGCCATGAACGTGGTGAATTTGACCATTTTCATGGTTATTGTATCAATTATATGCGATAGTCATCCTGACCATGATTTAATTGTCGGTACAACGATGAAATTTTTCTCAGAGTAGAGGCATGATGCTGCACTCACACATCTTCATAATGAGGGGTGTGCAAAATTGTTTAATGCACGATGAAAGGAAATGCGTCATGTTTAAGTCGACAAAATTTTGATCGAAACACCCTTTATTTCATCGGCTGTAACGGTTCATAACATCACACTCATTGCGTTTCACTTCTCACTGATGGTGAAAAGAAGTTTACTCCTTCAGACTCGTTTCGTGTGATCTTCTCTGGTTCAGCACTCCTTCAATACGTCGAGTTGAGAAAACTTTGACTACCTGTGCGGTTGTTCGTACCTCGGGTCATGATGAGCATTAGAATTAGCATTAGCATTGACGTTTGCACACCTCGTGGATGGAGCTACGATAAGGAATAATTTGTTGAAGACATTGAATTACCGACAAACCGACATGAAACTTAATCTTCACTATTGATCAAGAATACATAACGACCGATTCAAATGCGCAGCGATCCCATCTGTCAAAACCTATAGAATCAATTTATCTAGATCAAATAAATGTGTCCAGAATTGCTCAGACATGAACCTTCTTATCAAGTTCCCAAGCGTGTTCGTGGTTTCAATAAACGTTTTCAGCGAACACAAAGATAGATGTCAGTAATATGATTTGAACAGAAATATTAAGACATTTTCTATTGTCATTCATATCGGTTTGTCGGTGATTGAATGTCACCATGAAAAGGAACCAGCTACTGATTCGTTTATTCGCGCAATAATCGCCACGAAGACACTCTTCGATCGCTCACCTGGCCACGTCCATGCAACCGTTGGAGATAGGAAGGATTTGGTATCTACCTTAAGAAGACACAGGGAACCCACGCAGTCTTCAGTAGATATCAAAGGAAAAAGGGAAATGAAAAGTCGGAGGGAACAGTTAGACAGAATGCTCTGTTTGGTGTACAGAACAAAAATTTATTTAAAAATGGTCGTTGGGAGCATCTAGTCTAAGAAGGTTAAGTGATGCTCCATTTATCTTCAAACGGTTGGAACTCAAGCATAAACTTTAGTCCTAGCCTCATTTGGCATATGTTTACAGCGCCATTACTCGCTCTCTGAAATGAGAAAAATGCCTGAGAATATAAGAACGTAAGGTGAAAGAAAACGTTTCAGATTTCTTGGATTACAGCAACACCATGGTGTTACTTTAATATTCAACTTTATTTTTCATTATAATCATAATAATCAGCACAAATATGAAATTCAACATATATATGTTAGGACTGCCCGTCTTACCTATAGTTAACCAATCCATATTTATTCCTATAGCATGTCTAGAACAAAAGATACGTTTGAACCCCCTGTGCTGGCTTATAAAATAAGATTGATTCGTCTAACAAGGCTCATTCAATTTATAAATATTAGGTTAAAACTAAAAAAAAAATCCACTCAAATCTAAATATAGAACAATCTTGTATGTTTGTTCGTACCTCGGCCCATGAACAAGAGTCCCACATCAGCCTGCCCATTTCAAAGAAAAGGTGGAAGAAAGGAATATCCAATTCCTCTTGGTTTTCATAGTACTACCTACACCCAGGACTTGCCATCTCTTCCGGGGACTTCAAAACCCCTTGTTGTCTGAATTTTGAGAACAAAAGCACTTTCTTCATCTGGGCTGTTCTCATTTGATGACATTGTCGAGAAATCTTAGAGTACTTCGAAATGTCCGACCCTATTAAACGCGTTGTACTGGCAATGCTTCCCATTGTGAAGGCTTTTTTGAAGCAGTTGACAATAAAGTGGTCATTCCTTGCAGCAATCATTTTCTTCGATGGATAGTTTTCCAAAAGAGGTCGGTGATTTGATCACTGTTCTGCAGTGGAGGTCTTATTCCTAAATTGAAATTTTTCAAATTTTTGGCTTACAATACCTCTTATACATTTGCAATTAGTGAAATATGGCTCTCTTTCGAAATCGATCTTCCGTTTCGTGATTTTAATATTCTTCATTTTGACTGTGAGGATTCACGTGGAGGAGGAGTACCTTTGGTGATCAAAACTCATGCTACTCCTTCTATTGAGCGAATTTTCCTCAAATTCCAGGTATTCAAGTTGTCCCATGTCAACTATTTAAAATAAAAGCCTTTGCATGGCTTCTGTGTGTATTCCTCTTAGAGCATCAATTAAAAAATAATAATAAAAAGACCGTGCGTTTCGTAGTTGCTACTCCGTTACTGATCATAACTAGTGTAATTGCACAGAGAACCACATAGATGGAGCTTGGGAGTAGCTTTATATCTTCAATGTACAAGCACAGAGAACAGACGTTCATCTTCGGTCTGCTACTTGTGTAAAACTTTAAACCGACATTTCAAATGAAAGTCGATATGCTCTTGGTAGGCGGCGCTGCAGTTGTGTGATAACTGTCATGTCAATGTTTATCAATAATAAGCCAAGCACATAACCTGAAAAGTTTTGTTTGTTTTACTCTGCACTTGCTTCTTATACCGGCTGCCCTATACTTTTCACATGTCCGCCCTATACTTTTACACATGTTTTTCAAGAAAAGGAATATGGACATCAATGTCTGTTCTCTGTGGTACAAGTTCACTATAGTTCATTCTATTTATAGATCAGTACTGGCGCCGGCCACGTCCTCACGGTCTTCGGGGAGGGGGAAGGATGATTAGTTTACCGTGTTTACCTCTGCGTCTCCACAATTGTCAAGGGAAAAATAGTTTTTGTGTTAGTGAGGCAGTTTATTTTTAGATCATGGATTCACTGTGGTAAGTGATGCGATCAATGAAAGCGCAGTAGACTGCTTTTTTATTTTAAATCTAGTGATAATAGAAAGAGGCAAGTGACAAATGACAAGGAAGGGGACGGGCCTGGGATTGAACTCCCGACCATCTACTCAGTAAGCAGAACGGGTAACCACTGAGCTACCCAGCCATATCTTATATTCCACCTAGAGCCTCAATTAACCTAAAACAACTATGAAATATGTGTTTGGTCCTTTCAGCTTCACGGTTGATTTTAATTCTCACTGGGGAGAACTGTACGATGGCTGGGGAGAACTGTACGATGACAACCGGGCTTCCTTCCTCTGTGCAACTACAATATGACGGTTCTTGACAATGGACAGCTTACACGTTTGGCTGGACCATTCTCAGATGGCAGTAGATTGGATCTCACCCTTTGTTTGAATTTATGATCGTTGGATTGCGCATAGAATGTGATTCAGAATCCCCACGGTTGCCTTCGGGTTCAATCCGTCGGAATCCAGCAACGTCGCAAGATCAGCAATCGATGAATATATTTCCTTTCCAACCTGATCTTGGAAAGCGCGCTTCAAGCTCAAACTTGATCAATTCCAGGAACGTCATTTCGCAGAAAACCTCCTTCTCCATGGTGGGATTAACAATGCACCGAGGTTTACCGTCAAAAGTCCGACGCGTTTTCCGTAGACGTGAAACCCCTAAGCATTTCCTAAAATACAATTCGTGGACTGGCTTTCGTGTGAAACGTTGAATTTTTGGAATGGATTCTCAAGTTCGCGCAAAAAGTTTGTCCAGATTCTGTGCCGGCACGAATGATTCCTCGCGAAAACACAAATTCTACAGATGAGATCAGCCAACACTTTTCAATGGTAAAAGTTTCTCTCGCTCTTTTCGTGCGGCTCCAGGAGCTGATAGGATCAAGTGCAACATGTTTAAGAACCTCCCAGACGTCACTAAGGGCGCATGTTAAACTTATTTAATGATTTTCTGGAACTCATCACGGTACCAAATGATTAGAGACAAGTGAGAGTTATTACCATTCAAAAACCTGGCAAAGCCGCGTCCAACCACAACTCCTATCGACCCATTGCGATGTTATCTTGTGTTCGAAAGTTGGAGGAGAAAATAATCTTCTTTTGTCTGGACAAATGGGTTGAGCTGAACAACCTACTTTCAGATACTCAATATGGTTTCCGTAGGGGTAAGGGAACGAACGACTGTCTCGCGTTGCTTTCCACAAAAATTCAGCTAGATTTTGCTAAAACTGGCTTCTGTATTCTTAGTAATTAAGAGGTCTTTTGATTCTGTTGGAGTTTCTTCAGATAAACTCCACGATTGTGGTTTTTCTCTAATAATGAATAACTTTTTGTAAAATTTGCTGCCAGAGAAACATATGAGGCCTGCAAGGACGCTTGAAAGATGCCATAAACAATTTGTCTACTTGGGCTCTAGAGCTAGGTATTGAATTATCAACGGAGAAAACTGAGTTAGTAGTTTGTTCTACACAGAAAAAAATCTGGTAGTAAAAGCTATCATTTTACCCTATGCATATCTTTAAAACTACCATGAAATTTCAGTCAAATTTACTACGTTTATGATTAAACTTCCACGAAACCGAGGCAAAGTTCCTCGTACTCAAATAAATAAAAATGATATTATTACTAATTTAAAAAAATATATAATTCTGTAAATATCACTACATTTGTGGTATATTTGACAGACCTCATATTGATATCAACCGCACCATGGTCGATCTAATCGCAGGCATGGTAAAATCAAACGCATTTATAGTCAGGTGAAAATTGTTGGTGTTTGTGCTTAATTTAACCCTGGAAATGGTAGTTTCTACTGCTGTCTTTTTGCGTGTAGAAAGCATAACTCAGCACAACTGCAAGTATAAATGTAGTGGAAGAGATTTAGTGCGATGGTAACATTCAATCATTCCAAAGGTGTCGAAGAAATCTTGGTTTGGGGGGATGGATGTGGGTTGAGTCTTCACTCCTGTGATGTCTCGCCTGATGTCCAATCATTATTCTTTGATCGCTCATTTATACCGTGTTGGGCTGAGCGACAGCAATCTCTGTGAATGCGGACAAGGTTTCCAGCACGCAGATCACGTAATTTGGTCATGCGCTGAGCCTCGTGGAGTCAGATCTGAGCTTTATGATTCCCTTCTAGAGGTAGACAACCCAATGTATCAATTCGAGATATGTTGGCTCTAGATTTTATGAAACTTATCTATGTGTTTTTGACTAACAGTAGCCTTAGATTGTAGTTTGTTTAACCTGAGAGTCTAGTTCTAGTTTTTAGATTCCAGTTTATGTGTTTTTGTCCTTCTTCTTTGAAAACATTCATATAAATAAAAATTACTGCAAGAAGTTGACAACTAGAGTTAAAGATACACATGTCTTATAGATTATCCTTTAATTTTCCGCACCCCCTTTCCATCCATAAAATTGATATTCCCACTTACCTCTAGACAGCCGCGAGTAATCGGTTCTTCCCCTCTCACTTTTATTTTTAAGACCATTCATGTATATTGAAAAATAAAATTTGGCTCTGTAAAGTTAAATTGATTGAGCTTGTACACATAAATGGGCTTGTTAAAAAAAATCACACGATTTAATAGGACGGTTTTTATTAGGTGTGCTTATTATTTTTGAAACTATAGCCGGTATGTTTTCAAACATTTTCAACGTTAATTTTATTTATTTTCTTTAATACTCCTATCCGATAAATATTTATGTTTATCATGTTGTAGTCGAGATGGAAACATCAATCAAGATTCCATGTTCCATATTTTTAAGGTATAAACAACAAAAATAATTTGAGAATAGTTCTTACAATATTTTCCCCCCTCTGCTCTGATAAGATATTGCAGATTCTGCATGAATTTCTGTGAATGTTAAAGTTTACAATTCATGCATAGCAAATGATTTGGGTAATGATTTAAATTCTATAATTATGGTAAATAATTTAGAAAATCAGAATTTAGTACCAGATATCTAAGACAAAAAATTTTTTTGACATCGTCGACAAAAATTATATCATCATTTCTCAATACTGATTTCATAAGTTTCCAAGACAGATTCCAGAATTCTTCACATTAAAGGATTTGTAATAGATTTTCGGCTTAAAAAACAGTTTTACGAGCGTATTTGTGGACGGTTGTTATTGGAAAAATTGAAACGTTTAAAATTTATATTTTGACAGATAGGTCTATTTTGTATGCGACTTTCATACTTCTCCAGTATCAAGACCAGTACTCGACACTAAAGACGTAAGCCACTGTAAGTCGCAGACAAAATAGGCCTATCTGTCAAAACAACGGCGCCTGTGATGTAGTGGTAAGCGTGGTTGTCTCCCACTCCAGTTGATCTGGTATCAATTCCAGTCTGCGCCGTTGAGATTTTCTGAGACGATAAATCTCTGATCACGAAGCTTTGGAAGGGAAGTAAAACCGTTGGTTCCGGCCCATGTATTGATGGGTTCGATATGTAGGGTTAAGGTCGTCTCCCTGCGTGACGAACAACTATTTTTCGAAAGATAAGCTTTTTCAAGTGGAATTTAAAGGAATTCACTCTCGTCTACTAGTGATTAATTGAAAAAATTGTTTCAATTTTTTTATTTAAAAAAAATGAAATAGTGACGTGTTAGACTAAGTAATCCTGGTTACCAATCACTTCTCTTTTTTTTTCAAATTATACATCAAAACATAAAAACAAAATGAGCGGGTTCATAGAAATTAAATTCTGAATTTACATTTAATAATGTTTTATGTTTCATGGTTGGAATAGTTTCCTCCTTCCGGTATCATTTAACATACCACATTTTTCAACTCCATTGCCATCCAGCTCAAAGCTACTCGCCGAACATTCATGGAAGTGAAAATGAAAAAAGAATGCCAACGTACGTTGACTAACTGACTGAAGTTGACGGACGACGTATGACCACCCGCAGAAGCTTCAGATGTGCCAAGTGAAACGAAACTCTCTCTAGGCCATGTCTTTTCCGACTGTCCCACTTGGTTGAAGCTGGAGGAAACCATGCCAATCTCATCCCACACAGTATAGGGCAGGAGAATGAGAAAGAAAAGCAGAACAAACCGGAAAGTGTCACCGTACTGCAGCCTGGGAAGCACTGGGTTGTGATCAAGGTTGGCTTCGAACCGATGGGGTTGGCTGAAATAAGTAGTCCTTATTTTCAGTGCTCCACTTGACAGCCTTTAAAGGAACCGAGCAGTGGTGGCACGGGGTAATGCTATTTTTAGCCACTGGTAATGAATTACCAGATTCGTTCTTAAGACTTAGAAGAGCGGAAAGGGTTGTAATTATTTATGGGATGCTATTATGCTTATCACGAAGCATGTTGTTTGCATTGATTACGAGGGGTTACGCACCGCTCTTTGAACCTTCATTAATACAAGCCTGTAATATGAAACCATAATCTATAACATGGTGGGTAATTAACAATCTTATGGAATTGTAAGGAAAAAGGATAATGCATTTACACATCGGGGTTTTTAACTCAAATGGTTGAACAAGCTGCCGATTTAATATGATTAAGTGTATGGTTGATTTTTGCTTGAATTTATGATGGATGTTTTCCGTGCATGGTTTGGATACTTCTATTGTTGGATGCCCAATTTCTGTAATTTTGGACCATTTATTCACTGAAATAATTTCTTCTTACATATTTTAATATATTTTCTGCTCTTTTTAACTCAAGGCATGTCTACAGTGACAGCGACAATGTGACATTGCTGCAGCGTGGCATGCCCGATTTGAATGACAGCTAAATTATTCGTGATGGACGACGATGGTAGTGCCTATTTTTGTCTACTTCTGTCAGATTTTTCCTGTAAGCGGTCGCCGTCGAAATGGCTCCTCTTTCTGAAGCGTTGTTTCCAGATTTTATGTAAACAACTTGATGGAATCTTGAAATTAAAAAGGCAGACGTTCTACTAATTTCTTCTTCATCAACCACAATATTCCACAGAAATACTTATTGCGACTTAACACTTAAAAATAGAAACAACTTTCGGATGGATGAAATTAAAACGATCGATCGAAAAAGAAAATCATTATTTTCTGATTTAACAAAAATAATTCCACTCCCTGTGGAGCGGTCTTACGACAATTGGCTGGAACTTTGGCCATAGCCGTCGAAAAGAAAGATCTTGACATGTATCCGTTTTCGGGTTTCACCACGAAATTGTTCGAACAGTTCGCCCAGAAGTTTTCAATTGGGCGCCGCTGGGTCATCCGGTTAGAATACGCCGTCAAGCACAAGAGGACCTTCTTCGGGAGCTTCGTGTGGGAGATATACTTCACGTTGTTGCTTAACTCTTTCCTGGGAGACGTAAAATAGCCAGTTCCTTGCCAGTCATTGACATCAAGCGTCAGGTACGTCTCATGGTCTATCATCAAAACCACGTTACGCAGGGAAGACAACCTTGACGAGCACTTTCAGTCGCTGCGTTTCAGTGGTTGCTTGCGCTTCCGACACGGCTGACATCGACTTCCGCTTTCTCTAAATTATGTCCAAGTTGTCGAAAGACTTTTCGATCGTCTGCAGCGACCTACCAGCCCAAGGCGCGGAAGGATATTGCTTACCTTGCCACGCGAGAGTGAAGTGCTTACATTAGCATAAGCTACAAAAAATTGTGGGAAGGGTTTAATAATCCAATTGCACGTACGTTTCATCGTCCATGATTAATAATTCATTAATCATTGATTATACACCCAGAATTTCTACACAAAATTGAATCATATAGTTTCCAGGCTCTCGGTTTCACAGCCGTGGCCGTGATTTGAGTTCCTTTCGAGTTTTTTCGGCTTCCGGTCGAGGTCTCTATCGTTTACGCCACATCTTGAACGGAAGCCGATGGTATATACACCCCAGATCTTCTTGTCAACAGCAGGACACATAAGAACGGATTTCAAAGTACAATGTTCTCCATATTTTCTAACTGCAGTTCGTACTGCACCCTCTTCCTTGGCCAATTTATTATTAAAGAGATTCCACTCACAGTGTACCATTTGTGCACGATACTTTTTCTCTGCTCCGAAGTAAGACCACGCAGTCAAAGTCAACCAGAAACTAAGTTTTGTTTTTGATGCTATGACGTACAGAAATGTGTTAACAAACGGACGCAGCCAAAATACTTGAATTTTTTAATTTAATTTCAAAATGACCGGAGTGCTTATAATTTCTGAAACAGTCTATAAGACCACTAAATTGGCGAAGGAACTCAACGTATCGGATTGAAGTCTCCGTCAGATCCTGAAAAATAAACTTCAGACCAAACCCTACAAGATCCAAAAGGACCTTTCGGTAAGGCAGAAACAAGAAAGGGTAAAAAAAGCAAAAGCGCTGCTGAAGAGGGCCACGGAAGGAAGGTTGGAGAATATCGTGTTTACCGAGGAGAAACTCTTCACGGTACAGTAGTTCGTGAATAAGCAGAACAACAGAGTTTGGTTGCCAGTAAGATCACGAATCCATGCCGAAGCTCTGGCGGTCACCAGGCGACAGAAATCAGCTTGGTTTGGTTTGATGGTTTGGGCCGGAATCACCCGTGATGGCCGGACTCCGCTGGTTTTTCTCCCTGAAGGAGTGAAGATCAACTAGTCTATTTTTATCTATTTTTGTTCTTTTCAGGTTTATTGATTGCCGTCATATTTGTATTCCAGATGTAATTTCTATTTAATTCCAACTAATTTTATTGCTAATCTTGACAGATACGCGTATTTCGTCTACAATGAGCAGAATCCTTGAATCTGCACATTGTAGACGCAATATGCGTATCTGTCAAGATAAGCAATAAAGTTAGTTGGAATTAAATGGAAATTACTATTATCTCTTCTCATTTTCTAGTTACAGGTATTCCACTATTTTTGACCCAAGTTTTTACGGATTTGTGCACAGTTTTATTCTGTTTCTACCTTCAGTTCTCTTTTCACGGACGGTCTACGACCGGACGAACTATCACCTTTTTATCTTCTACTCCTACTTCTAGCTTTTGTCTTTCCAATTTCAATGGGGTCCCTTCACCTGTATCTACCTGTGGCTCCTATCGTTCCGCTGGCCCTGCTTGTCCCTTTTCGGCCAGGGTTCTCAGCACTCCACTTGGCTTCGCTACGATTTAAATGCAGCTCCAGTGAACCCTCAACCTGTCCTGTGGGTCTTTCAAGTGTGTTGACGCACTCGAAGCCTTGACAGACGACAAAGGTAAATCGGTTTGCCTGGACCAATAACGCACGTCGAATAACGGGAGGAATTAGATTGGCGAACGGTGAATGGACACTATCAGCGTTTGACATGGTCGGTTCCGTAAGTTTCTCGGTAAATCCGCGTGGATATCTAATGGTACAATATGTCTACCACTCAAATTTCTGTAAACTATTGTAGCGTTAGCTTTAACTTTCAACTCTGTTTGCTGGTCAACCGTAGTCTTTCAAAATGACCAGGTTGATGACTGCGTCATGTGATGGCCGTTAACCCTGAAGCAATGGCCGTCTACCCGCCTAATGTATCTCAAATTCACCAAGCAATGGCCATTGTTACGCTACCTCTAACGGGTAGTTCCACTACTGGCTGCACTCGTGAAGGTTCTGAGATACATCATCGTTCACGAGCATGAAAACACTTTCTTGATCAAAAAGTTCCCGGAATTCAGGAAATTATATATACAAGATCATACATCAAAATCAATATTGTTCCCTTCATTGACTGCAATGCACTTATGCCAGCGCTTGATCCAATCCTGAAAACATTTTTTATATTCGGTTTGCGGTATGGCCATCAGAGCCATCTTCGATTTTTCCATGATCTCATCTCGGGTGCTGAAACGCGTTGAGTTCCTTGAGTCAACCGAATAGGAAAAAAAAATCGCAGGGAGCCAAATCAGGTGAACTCGGTGGCTGCTGAATGGTATTTGTTTCGTTTTTAGCCAAATGTTTACGGATAACAAAGGCATTGTGTGACGGTGCATTATCGTGGTGCAAAATCCACGAGTTGTTTGCCCACGAGTCCGGTCTTTTTTTGGCGAATTGCTTCACGCAAACGTCTCATAACACCCAAATAATACTCCTCCATGGCGGTCTTACCTTGTGGAAGGAATTCCTGATACACAACACCCTTGTAATCCATGAAAACTGTGAGCATCGCCTTCTTTTTCGACTGGAAATGACGTTTTTTTCCCAATCGTGGCTCATTCAGTGCGCTCGTTTGATGTCTAGATTGCGTGTCATACTCATAAATCCATGTCTCGTCTCCAGTAATAATCCGTTTGACAAATGTTGAGTCAGTTTCGGCTTTGGAAATCATGTCCTTTGCGACGTCAACGCGATCCCTTTTTGCATAAAATTCAGGTCTCATGATAATCTTTGCAGCGTCATTTCTGACGCCTAAATCATTAACCAAAATGTTTTGAACAGATCCAAAAGCAATTTCCAACTCCATTCCGAACATTTCTTCTTTGATTTCATTGAGTTTTTCATCGATTTTCGTTTTCGATGGCCTACTACTTCTCTCATCATCGTTCACGGACTCACGGCTACTTCGGAAAAGTTTGTGCCACTGCTAAACGACTGTTTTCTTCGGAGTATCATTGCCGAATCACTTTTCTAACATTTGCAATGTTGTCTCACAATTGAAACCGTTTTTAACGCAAAACTTAGTACAAAATCGTTGTTGCACATGACGAATTTCACGCCAACTCATCCAGTGTTTGGCAACACCCTCTCAGAATCCAATGAAACTTTGTGTCCATTGTGTATTTAATATACAGTTACGATAGTAATAATCGATTATATATCCCGAAAAAAAATTTGGACCGAAACCGGAAATCCGACTGAGCAAAAGAAGGCAAAATTAATGGTGTTGAGATTGATTTTTTTTTCAATCATCTTTAAGATGCATGACTCTTAAATTTTGTTTTAATTATCAATCAACAATAACTACCGACTCCCCAATCAGAAACATGTTTGACGTAATTAAAAAATGTCTGGTGTGGTTGCCTTAGCTTCTGAAATTCAATTCATTACTTTGTATTTTCCATTCAATATCCAATATATAGCTTTTTTTAATAATGTGTAGTCAATCAACCGATATTTTTTGCCACATGTTTCATTTACTAAAGCTATACTAGGGCGGTTCAAACCATCAATTCAGCGTGCCAGCGTTCTCTCAAAGATTGAGCACAATTGGTTGCGAACTCGAGCTGCACTGACCTTTTGTAGTTTCTATTGGATTTACAATGAGGAAACCAATTTTTTGGTTCTCATCCTCCTTGCTTTTCTGAAGACCATACGACGATGTTTCTAAATTGTGCTTACGAGCAATTTTCATAGCTTGAACCTTTCATTGTCGACATTGCTCATCGCCATAATTAAATATTAATTATTTAGCGAGATGATGCTCCGTTAACCGTTCAGCAGTGTGACTGGTGCGTAGCATGGAGTTAAAAACTAAGGCTACTGTGACATACCGCAAGCAAGTAGTGCTGCCTTGAATTATAGGAACTGTGGATTATTAATATCAGAATGTTATTGCCGTAAAAATCTATTAATATTTGATTACGGTCTTGACGGTCTATCGAAAAGTGGTTTTCGGTAAAGTTGTTGATGGAAAGATATCTTGTAAACGCCAAAAAACTAAGAGGATGAGATCAAAAAGGTTAATTTTCCCATTGCAACTCCTATAGAAACTTCAACGGGGCAATTAAGCTCAAATTTTGGGAGAAGTTTCAGGATTTGATTTAAGATCGATTGAGCGGGATTGAGCTGAAATGATCATTTGAACCACCCTAATACTTACGTCCAACCGGCAGGAATAAGGTTAACAGAACAACTTCATTTGATCCATTGCGTCAGTGCTATATAGTTCTATAGTCAGCCTGCAAATGTCGATCTTTCAATAACATTATGTGAGCGATGGCAATGCCAAGCAATCGCAGTCTTCTGTCCCCCCCATCGTCGATGGCTATCTGACTGCTCTTTTTTGTTTGATCCGTTCTCAGTTTCATTTACGATCAAACGCGGTTTTTATACTGCTGGCTACGTCTGGAGGTTTGTTATTCAGATATGGTTATGTGGAGCTCGAGTTATCGTGCTTCTAAAAGATTTAAGCACAAAAAGATATTTTTTCGTTTCTTTGAAGCCCAACCGAAATGGGTAGCCTTATGTGTTTCGATGTATCATTCCCAATTAGCGTGTAGCTCGCCTACTGCTGTTCATGGAAAATTTATGTCAACCATATAATATAAGGTAAGAATAATTTTCATACACTCAAATAAGCTTTCAACTAAAAGCAGAAACATGTTAGTTGAGTTTTTGGTTCATTAAAGCTTCTCAATTAACATGCCGCCATTGGTATGCTAGATGCGGTAGTTTAGCAATTTAAGTTTATTCCTCATCAACACCGGTGAACACCGGTCAAACTGTGGCTGTTGGATAAACGCTGTTTCCATCGCCTGTACTGGCATCATCATAATCATCATAAACACACAGTGTGAGTCGTAGGTGAATTGTTCTCAGCAACAAATGATTTGGATACTAAGATTAGCAGAATCCACAAATGGTCATAATTATGGTTTTAATCAACGTCTTTATTTTTAAAACTTATGCCACCATACTCTAGAATCGGTAAAGGAAAATTAAGCATAGATTTGGCCATTTTTGGAATCATTCAACTTACGCCATAATTGTTTGTTATTTGGAGGAACTTTTCTTACAGCTCATTATAAATTCATTGAATTTTCCCGAATCTATTCACGTGGGCAATTTGCTGTTAACGTGTAGAACTTGAGTTTCCAAAGTTTAATCCACACCAACTTGAAAATTCAAATCAACGAACAGCTACTTTCCAGTAGAGCATGAGATGAATCCCAGTTTGTTGTGTCTTTTAAATTATCTGTTCATGCATCCACGCATTCTCCAGAATCCCAATGGCAGCCCTAGCTGAAGTTGTTACCGCGCTTGAAGATTGCCTCGCTTGTGTTCTGAGAAGTTTTCATACCGTAAGTTAACATGGGAATAAACCGTAGGATTTCTGTGCGCTGAAAAGAGAAATTAAAAACATGGCAAAGTAATATCACGCCAAAGGATAACGTTGCAAAATATAGCGAAAGACAGTATTCGTGCAGCTAGCAAAAGATTTCTATCAAAGCTTGGCGTGATGTTTTCCTTTCATCTACCAACAAGCTTACATAATACTTCTTAAGGGCAGCATGGTGCAAAGCACTAAGTACTTGCGTCTTTTCAGGAGCACAGTTGCGAAATCTAGACCTTGCAAGGCGATAATTATCACTATCCGAACCACTCACTTTTGAACATTAATACGAGATACAAAACAATTTGGATACATCAATGGACATGAAAATCGACAAAGATTTTTCATTAGGGTCCAACTGACAAACGTAAACAATGGTTTCTTCCGTAAATTTCTCGCGGCACAAAAGTTACCCATGGTGGATTGATTAGGCGAGTTTTCAAAGACGAGATATTCGCGGAAAAGGCCATTGTTTATGTTTGTCAATTAGGACCTAATGAAAAATCTTTGTCGAAATGTCAATGATGGACTATTTGAAAGAAATAAAAATTAGAGGGCGTTTGCACAAGACACGATCGCATGGTTGACGTTGAATAACGTACACTGAAAATAAAGTTTAGTTTATATTACGAAATCGTTCGTTTAACTCACAAACGTATTCGTTGCTTTTTGCAACGAAATTGATTTGTACCATTTATGAAGCTGACTTCGTATGCAATACCACAGACGCTGTCAAAAGATAGAAGCATTTGCATATTCACAAAGAACATTCGTGCATTGTACAAAAGCAGTACAAACCACCACGACCATTTTGTTGAAGAAAGAAAAAAAGGTAGCACCAGCGAGACGGTGCTTACCGTTGAATGCATATTTGACTGTCCTACACTATTGACGCAAATTATACCTTAAAATAGCGCAACCGTGGGGAGGGAGAGGTTTCATCGTGAAGTTTTTTTTTTAATGTTTCTGATTTGAGAATTGGTCCTGTTAGAGTAGGAAGAACTGCTACCGAATCCATGGTTTATCCCTCTATGCTCTGGTGACCCGTTAGAAGTGGAAAGATTAAGTCAAAAATTACTATACAAAGCGTGTGGCACTTTTAATTTTATTTATTTCGATTTTTTCTATTAACTATGACTGCACTGAAAATAAAATTTAGTTTATACTAGGAAACCTTTCGATTAACTAACCAATATATTCGTTGTTTTCTGCAACGAAATTGATTTGAACAATTGCACATTCAAATAAAATATTCGTGCATTGTACGAACACAACATAAGGAACTACGAAAAATTTGTTGAAAAAAGAAAAAAAATACGTCGTTCTAGTAATCAACCGTGGCATGCATGTTCGACAGTTCTGTTTTATCGACTCGAAATGAACCTTGACAAAAAGCGCAAACACGGAAGGTAGGGGGGAGAGAGAAGTTTCAGCTTGACTTTTTTTTTAATATCTTATTTGAGAATTGGTCCTGTCCAATTTGGAAGTGCTGCTACTGCATCCGTACAAAGGCGCATTATGGCTGGCAATCGTGCCTACTTATGACTCCGAAGGACGCTAAGATCGAACAAAGTTCACCGAACCACAAATTTGACCATCTACAAGATATTAATTAGACCGGTAGTTCTCTACGGCCACGAAACATCGACATTGCTAGTGGAGGACCAACGCGCTCTTGGAGTATTTGAACGGAAGGTGCTGCGTACGATCTACGGTGGAGTGCATATGGAAGATGGAACGCGGAGGAGGCGATTGAACCACGAATTGCACCAGTTGCTGGGAGAACCTCCCATCGTACACATCTCAAAAATCGGTCGACTACGATGGGCTGGGCATGTCGTAAGAATGTCGGATTACAGTCCTGTGAAAATGGTTCTAGAAAACGAATGGACAGGTACATGAAGAAGAGGCGCGCAACGAACAAGGTGGATCGATCAAGTAGAAGGCGACTTGCGGACCCTCCACAGACAGCGAGGCTGGCGGGGTACAACCATGGACCGATTACAATGGAAACAACTTCTGTGTACAGCAGAGGCTACGCCGGCCTTAGTTTAATTGGTAAGGAAAGTAAGCTACTGCATCCGTGATTCATCTCTCTAGGCTATAGTGAGAAGTAAAAAGATAAATATTGATGAAGTCACAATTTTCGACTCGAAACGTGTGATGCATTTAATTTTATTTCGAGGTAAACAAATGATTTTTACCGCCACAGCAGCAACATCAACGTTTTCAGGTAAGATAGAAGACAAGCAGTACAAGTGTTGCTTACAATGCTATGAGACAGTTGATGAATCTACGAAAACTGTGTTTACAGAACAAGCGTAAGCGAATTTACGGAAAAATATATTCAGTACACAGCTCGAAAAAGTAGTGTGAGTTTCTGTTCAATAGCATGCGTGGAGCGTCACAAAACATAAAATTCTACATTATACATCGTGTAATGTTCTGGGATATTGCATACATCGCGGATAATATTGCATGCAAAAACTCATCTTTCTTAGAAGTTCTTCATGCAAGTTGCTGCTTTGTGTGGAATGAAATAAAATTTTACATGCTCTGATATCTACATCACAATGAAAACTCAGATATTTTTTCTGTGTAAGGGTTTTATATGTTTAAATTTATTGTGAATACAATAAATACATCTTATGCAATCATTTTTCTGATATGCCTGGTGTAGTGAGTCTATTGTATTGACAGTGAATAATTGCTGGGAAGATTCTTAGTTTAGGTACGTGAAATATATACATATTTACAGAACGCCATGTAATATCAATGTTAACCGGATAACAAAATACGAAAGCCATAGAAAATCGAACAGAACACCAAACGTATGCGTTTCCTTTGCTGAAGATCAGTGACTTAACTAAATTTTTACTAAATTTTTTGGTATACTAACTATTTTCCACTCTTGACTGAATGCATCAAACAATCCAGAATGTGCAATGGTTATTCAGATTCTATCATGAAAATGACAGGTAAACCAACTTTTTAGGCCGTTTCGGCATCTGTGCATTATGCGAAAGACAACATAGCGTGGTACGACGCTAGTAAAGCTCATAAGGACTGAAAAAAAAGGGTCTGCAATAATTGCGAAGGTGTCTGTGCAGAGACTGATGAGCAGCTTTAGGCCAAAAGTCCGTTCCTAGCGTATGATTAACGATAATAAGATTTTTTTTATATTCTACTGAAAGAGAAAATTAGAGAGAAATGCTTTATGAAACCAAAATAAAATTTCGACCAAAAAATGGTTTTTATCTTGATTTTTTATCGTGCTAATACTTTATGGGTCAGCCTGGAATCTAATCTAACATGACTTTATTTTTTGCTGATGTTTTATTCCTTACTTTTGAATACTCAAATTTTTAAATAATGCTACCAGTTGCTAGAAATATCTCCAATCGATTGATGCCAAAATTTAGGAAATTTAACGAGGATTGAGTATTAGTATCGTTGAAAAGCTGACTATATTCGTGACGCTACCAATTCTAAATTTTCCAATTTGCAACGCCATATGTTACCGAAGGATGTTATCCAACATATGACTTTTTCGGTGATGCCCATTGTTCACAACCTATATTTGAAGTATTGCTTGCCCTTCGATGCAAGCGTAATTTACAATCCCGTCACGTTAATGCTTATACAAACATCACGCAGTGACAGTTATCTACATACACTGTCTACCGAATAAACAATCAGATTCCAATGGCACAGATTGTTCATAAACAGCAGTGTCGGCTATCGTGTGTGCTGCAAATATTTTCGATTATAATCAGCAAAACAAGCCACACCTGCTGCTACTCGCTGTATTTCACTGTCTCCGGCAGCTCTTGCCGAAAAAGAAACGTAAATGGCAAAATAAACACTCACTACATTTCCCTTGCTACTTTGCGGCTCGACGCCGCGTGGCTCACTCTCAAAGGGGCCATGTGAAAGTACCGAGTGGCTTCTAGACTGACGCCAAACCAGCATTTCCAATCCTATGGATTCATGACGTGCTTTCGTTAATACGTTAACCAAATCTCAGCATAACACGTAGGTAGACCACGACGTTAGTAGAAGGTGGTTAGGATGTTTGGTTGAATGTTGAAATACAGCACTAGCTATATGAGCAATCATTTAGGAGGGTATGATTTTCCACCAATCCTATTTTTATACTCTGTGGTAGAGAAGAGTCACCCTATCGTATACTAGCCAACCTGCAAAGGCCTTAGTCAACCCGAGCAATATTATCAATTTCGATGCGATGTAGGAAAAGACACGTGTCTGCAGTGTTCACGAAAACACTTTTGGCCAGATAACCTTCCCAGAAAGGATCGAAAAGTGAATTTCAATGCGTAGGTACTTACCAACAAACTAAGATCTCCCATGGAATGGACACACGCAAAGCACGTGTGGAGACAGAGGTTAACTGATTGGCTGTCAATTAAGATAATATCTGCCCAAGTGGGTGTCATTCTCCGACTGTGACCTGTCAATTAGTTGTTATTATTGGATTGATTGATTTTTCCTTTACATTTAATTTAGGTACTCGCATCGTACTATGTTCCAATTACTGTCGGTCGAAGGGCTAGCCTTTGTCGGAATGACAAGATAAGGTTTTCTGAGGTAGCCTAACTCCAAGGTCTTAGAATGCAATTGAAATTAATTGCATAGAGGTTTGCACAACCATCCATGGCAAGTGTTATTGCTAAGGAAAAACAAAACTGTCTTTCAGCTACGCTCAGAGGACCAGTCAACCAACATCAAATGAGCATCCTATTTCTTTTGGAAGATCTTATGAAAAAATATAAGGCTTGAAAACTCGAATGATCAGATGAACTACAAGTACTATCAACTATATTAGATGTTTTTACAACATTAGATATTAGATGTTTGTACAATATTAGATGGATAGAAAAAGAACTATCAACATCAGACTTGAAAAAGCTAAGATAGTACTCAAAAAACTCCAAAAATCTCCTGTCAAGTAATATTTGACTGATGCAAATTTCTAAAACAGTTTCAAATTAGGTCCGCCTTCCAAAGTTTGAAGAAAAAAAAATAGTTTGAAACTGACTTTTCACATACTATTTGAAATTTGTATGGAAATTACTGTGAGAAACTCAAACATTGAGTTTGATTCACTCTCTCAGTTGACCATGTTTATCTATTGGAAATGTTCAACAAAGACAATTTTCTAAGCTACAACATTTCCGAAAATGAAATGTGGGAAAAATGTAACGACAATGCAAAAGTCGTACAGCAAAGCAAAAAAATGTTGCTGTACTGTTTCGATCCTCTGAATGCCAATTTGATAGAATGAAGACCAAACAACGCAGAATACTTCACTTACTTTACTTTTGCTGGTCAATGTACCTTCAGGACCACGATTGTGCCATAATTTGCCATTTCGTCGCGGAATTCAGTTTAGGGCTGTTTGTCTCCAGTTTCTCGAGCGTCCTACTCTTCCTAGGTCTTGCCCCACTTGGTCAAACCACTTAGCTCGCTGCGTTCCTCTGTGTCTTTTACCGGCCGGAAATCAGACAAAGACGTTTTTTGGGGGAATGTGGACTAGCATCCTTACAACGTGTTCCGCCCATTGTACCCTTCCAGCTGAACCTTTTGGATACTGGGTTCGCCATAGAGTTGTGCCAGATGATGTTCATACTTGTGCTCCATATGCCGTTTCCAGACAAACCCGCCAAAGATGGGCCTAAGCATACTTCGTTCGGAAACTCCTAGTGGTGGTCCACGATTAGTGCCCGTAGAGAACTACCGGTCTTATCAGCGTCTTGTACATGGTACACTTAGTACGGGTGTGAAGTTTACCAGACCTTAGGGTCTTGTGTAGTTCATAGTATGCACGACTTCCGGCTATTCTGGGCTTCTGAATTTCTCTGCTGCAGTTATTATCCAACGTCATCAATGATCCGAAGTACACAAACTCCCAAAGTAACACAACTTGTTATGCAAAGTCTAAAAATTCATCTTTAAGACAAGGCCTCATGTATTGTTTTAGCATAGATAACTTATTTTACGTCTCGTATATGGCCAAAACAGTACAATAAATCGATGTTTTTTAAACATCTTTCTGGTCACACAAGAAGTCTTGAAATACAAATTTAGGACTAATAGTACGTTCTGAAGTTGCATTCAGTAACCGGCTTTTAACTTGAAGATGTCATATTTAGATAGTTTATAGCATCACAATAACAAATAGGTTATTATCAAGTTTCTTCGAATTGAAAACAACTGCAGATACGGATGACGCATGAACATTCTCAAACTAGAAATGTCAAACCAACAGATGTAATCGCAGATGAAGATCGAATAAAATAAGGTTTGGTTATGAATTCTCTTTATACAATGGTCAAACATGTTTGCCAGTTGACCAAACCGATTATAAAATAACTATCAATATTCTAAAGGTGATTAATGCTCCGACCGCTGTGCTAAATTTCATATGCGAGGCAAGCTTTATGGTGTAACTTTTTGTTTTTCTCTGGCTTAATATCTGCGCCATTCTAAAGACACAAATATGCAACAGAAAATCTTCTTACATCATGCAGTTCAGTAACATCCCTGTTTGAATCATCATGGCGGATTATACATAAGACTTTAAATATTAAAAATATTTCGAAAACTAAAATTAATATCATTATTATAGGGTAATTTTCTTCCTTATGAAAAAAATATATCAGCATATGCCTCTAAATCATCAATAAACAAAAAACCGCAGCTCTCGAAATGTCTGGTGGTAATTGTAATCATACTTTCAATCGGCACTGTAATTAAGTCCATGGTTATGGCGGAAAGTTGAAATTGAGTACAAAACACATCTTGAAAGTAGTCTAATAACATGCTCGTTTTGTTTTTTTTTTGCACATTATTTGAGCAAGTTATTTTAACATCATAATAACCATATTAGAGCTACTTCTCAGTGAAATGTCATATCGCTATAGCAATTTCAGAAAAATTAACGTGTCTTGTGGACTGACCCACTATAGCAACTGCTGAGCACCATTTGCATTTTTTCACACACGAAGCAGGATGAAGCAGGCGTTACGAACAAACCATAGATCGAAGTTGTTTCACTGTTCTCGCCAAAGCTGCCGAAAACAAACTGATGGAGCTGTCAAATTTTCACAGTATATAGGTTCACCCAAAATAAAAAAGCAAGGTTGTAATGCAATTTCGCATGATTTTGTTTCATTTCTCGCTGTGGATCGTAACTTGGAGAAAAAATGCAACATTGGCTGTGGGCAAAAATGCAACACAGCAATTTACTTTGAAAAATAAAATGTAGGCGCGAGGTTGTGCATTGGTATTAGTTGATGTGCTAACAAAAATAAAAAGTGTATCAATCAGAACCGAGTTTCGAACCTAGGCCATCGGCGTGGTGACTCATGATGTTAACTATTTGACCACGATATCAAATTAAGAGAATTTGAATAGAGACCCTACAGTTGGTTCGCTTGGCGAGGCACTCAACGGTACATCAGTGAAGGAAATGGATATATTTTTCACATTTGCATGGCTTCGTTTAAAACGCCTTGTGATCGCCGATGATCAGTGAAAACAAAAATAGAACACTTGACGGCAGAATTCCAACAGTGGGCAACAACGTTGCGGCAATCCGGGGGTATCAACTCACCCATATTGAAATGTTGGTTATGATTGAACAAGGACCTATCGGCTGCTTAGACTGTCGAGGCACTAAACGGGACGGCGAAATTTGTTTCGATCTATTTGTGTCTGCCAGCCGGTTGCATACATTTGCATGGCTTCATTTGGACCATGAAACGCTTTGTGGATCAAGATGGGCAAAATTGCCTTCCCTGGACCATGTGGATTTCTCAAGATATGATTGCAAAAACAGCAATTGCATTTTTTACCACCTTTTCAACTTTTGGGTGTAGGCACACAGGAAAAAATCTTGTAGTAAAAACTACCATTATACCCGACTATGCCTATCTTCAAAACTACCATGAAATTTCTGTCAAATTTACTACGTTTATGGTAAAACTGTCGACATTTGTGGTATATTCAACAGACCTCATATTGATATCAACCGCACCATGGTTGATCTAATCGCAGGCATAGTAAGATCAAACACATTTATAGTCAAGTGAAAATTGTTGGTGTTTGCGCTTAATTTAACCCTCGAAATGGTAGTTTCTACTGCTGTTTTTTTTTGCGTGCAGCTAGTATATATTGACTACTGACCGGTGGATCGACCACCAGGTGGCAGGGTAATCGCATGAAAAGTTGGAACATTTAGACGCTGTTTTTAATGCACGCATTAGTACTCCACTTGTGTACGATGGCACTACGTGGTTCAACGGAAATCTTTCATATCTCTCGAAATGCGCGTGAAACTTTGCTGTGAATTGTGTTCGGTTTAACGTTTGGGTGTAAACAATCAGATGGAGCCGACAGACTACCCGATTGAAAAGGTATGTTCAAATGGCAGCGTTAGATAGGTGTGCCCTCAATTTTCTGGGACAGTCTATAAAAGGTATTCAAACTCCATTTCTGCCTTTCTCTCGTTGTCGGTGTTTGCATAGTGGCATTGTTTTTCTTATTCATTCACTTCTTTTGTTCAGATTAGTTTTTAAACCATTTTTTCAACCATTATTTAATGAAAACCAATGATAATGATTTCTACTGATCATTACAATGCTAATGCTTCTACATGATAATCATAACATCCAGGCAGCAAAAGATTGTACTAAAAAAAATGCAACAGACAAAACTGATCACCGAAGGCGGACTCTCTAGCAAAGGTGGGCACAAAAGAAGGCAAGATTTTTAAAGAAGAATTTCACACGATGATTTTTTCCCATTAGTACGTCAGAGTTCTCTTCAAAGTTGGCAAAAGGATTGGACAAGTAATTCTCTTGGGCGGTGGTTACATTCCATTATTCCAAATGTTTCGTCGAGATCGTGGTTCAAAGGTCTGGATGTAAGTCGTGGTTTCATTCGTGTGATGTCAAGACTTATGTCCAACCACTACTCGCTAGATGCACATCTCTACAGAATTAACCTCGTCGATAGCAACATATGTAGATGCGGAACCGGTTATGATGACATCACACACACAGTTTGGCACTGCCCGGATAATGATGCCTCCAGAGCACGACTATTAGATACCCTAGTGGCCCGAGGTAGACAACCCTTCTGCGAGGTAAGAGATGTTTTGGGAATGTGTGATCTTCCCTACATGCAAGCGATTTACAAGTTCCTTTGTTTGTCGGATCTAAGATCATTCCCCTTCTATCCACTCTAGAAAATTCACTGCCATTGTGTTCCAGTTATATTATCCTTTTGTTTCCATGCTATTTGTACCTGCCCAGCAAGATATGGTCACCCATTTGCGGCTTAGTTCCAGAAAGGGACTACAGGAACCGAGGATTTGGTAGATATCGCAACCATGAGCAGCAAATAATACCTGAAATAAGTTACCTGCCTAGCCCCTTCCAAACGATAATGTGACCCATTAAACTCGAGCTAGCCACGAGTAATTGGCACCCCACTTTACTAAAATCGAAAAATAAAACATTGTTAATTACAATATTTAATATCGGCTCCGCAAAGTGTTACACACGCCTGAGCCCAACAAATAAACGAACTGATTAAAAAATAATAATACTGATCACCAAAATTTCATTTTGAGTCAAATATTTTTGAAACTCTCAGGGAATAAATAAACACATACTAACTATGCTTTGGTTGGATTATTCAACCTCCTCTCCTAGGCTTAATACCCGCACCTTGGACTTAACATTACCCATAAAGTCCTGTGTAACACTTGCGCCATTTTTCTTACACACGTTCATCCACTATTGCTTTAAATCCTTGTCGTTTTTTAAGACCCTCCCTGTTTTCCGCGGCTTGCCCTTTATAATCACCTAGAATTTTACTATTTGGCGTGCTTCTGGCGAGTTTTGCGGATTTGCCTCCTTCTGCACAAAAACAATATCGTTGACTTCGTACTCCACCGCCGGTTTCGCGTAATGGCACGATGTCAGATCCGACCAAAACAGAGTCTCACCTTCGTGGGACCGGAGGAAGGGCAGCAGGCGATTCTGAGGGCATTCTTCTTTATATATTCGGCCGTTGATGGTGCTGGTCGTGATGTACGGCTTGCTGAATTTGCCACAGCCACAGATTGCCTGCCACAACAAGTACTTTTTGGCAAATTTGTCGACCATCTTCTTCCGTAACTTCTTCGGAACATCCAGGCGAGACTTTCCGAAGAAAAACTTCAGGCCGGGGATCAGTGATGTCCATATCCTCAGCGTGGTAAAGAGAGATTTTAATTTTTCCACACACTCTTCCTACCTCAACGAGAGCTCTTCTCTCTTGTTTATGTTCACCCCCGTGTTTGCTTGCGGGTAGCGTATGTGAGTGTAAAAAAATGGTTTTTATTCACACAACATTCGATCGCTCTAGAGTGAGAAGAAGAGCTCTCAAGTTCACGGAAGTGAATGCAGATAAATTCCCTGACGCGTGCGCCCCAGTGAGCTCACTGGCGTGGGCTCTTCTGCTAATATACAGCAGTGATTGCAAACTCGCTACCCAAGTAGCAATTCAAATGCAAATTGGTTTTATTCATGTTTCATGGTAGTTTTATCAAAGAATTATGGAGTTCATCCGGTTTTAATAGGTCATTTTCCAAGTTAAGGTGGTTTTAATTCATTAACAGTTCTTAAGAGTGATTAAAGAACACTTGAAGAAACCTCCATAAAACTACATAATTTATAAGTGTAATTCACTTTATAAGTAATTTTATAAGATACTTGATCCCCCTCTCAAGACATCGTTTCGCAACATTCATAAAACCTGATAAAAGTTTTGTTAAAGTTTTATGACATTCTTCTTTAAGATGAATGTATCTTGCTGTCATAAAACTCTCTAAGAACCATTTGATTTTAAATAAGAGCACATACTCTTGAGAAAGAACATTATGTGAAAAATAAACAAACTGTCACAATGGTGAAGGAAATTAAAAACTAGTGGAGCGTTGTAACGAATAAAACTAAATGGTGCAATGTGTCGCCAGTTAAAAACCGAAATGCATATTTCATGATATTTGATTTTATGCCAGTTGTGCAAGTTAAACCTAACGTCTCAGGTAGTGCGTTATATGGCGCACCACCGTGGAAATACAGCGCAGTACTTTTGACGTAAGGTTTAATGTGCACTACGATTGTAAAATGGTATGTTAATGTTGAATTCTCCCGAGTCGTGCATTTCAGTTCCCAATAGGCTACACAATATTTATACTCGTTGCAAGTACAAATTGGTATATTATCTGAGCGAAAATCGATTTTTCCCTTGATCCGCATGTTTAATCCAAAGTCTGAAGTAGTGCGCTGGAATTGCTCAGTGATCCACTACACAGTGCACTTCTTCCAACGCTTGGTTCAGCGTACAGATCAAGAGAAAAATCAACTTTCGCTCAACTGATGTTTCACCCATCGACGCAATATTATTATCTGTTCTTCTTCCCAAATCCATTGTTAGCATATCAAGTAAGAGTTTTTTTTAATGTTTTAGTCGACCTACACTAGAGATTAAAAACAATGAATTATAAGCTGTAATTATGAACAACAACTATGCATAGGCACTTTTGATTTGAACGTTCGCATTTTCTTTGTTTATGGTGTGCCTTCTCCACAATGATTTTATGGCAATCTTACGAAAGACTTGTTTACCTTGCGCAATTCAAACAAGTTTTATTCGAGCGTTACTCCTCTTTTTCAAGAATAGAACAAGTAAAGATGAACTTATCGCGCTCCTCAAAAAATCTTGTTCGTCGTGTGCAAGAAATATTAGTTTTATATGCGCTTTATGGTAGTTTTAGATAAAACCACTGAAAAAATGGCGAGCGTGGCTTTTCCAATGCTACGAACAAACAATGCTGTTTAAAATACATTTTGAAACTTAAAATGGATTGTAGACACAATTTATTCTAGATCTAACAATTTATCAGCCTAGTCACCTAATTGTTGAATTTTCAAGTATTTTTTATTTTTTAAATAAATCAATGTTCTAGCAATGATTCCGTGGCGCATTAAATTTTTCGAACTTTTATATTTTAAAACACCAATAAACTAAACGTCGCATGAAAAATTTATCAATTGTAGGCAAAAAACTCATGCAATTATGGTAAATTTTACAATTAATTTACCTACGTATCCACTTTGGAAAAGAAATATCAAATGTATATCGATATTTTTTTTTCTTCAATAGCTTCCACTCAACTATAAACAAAAAAAGTCCCCATTCAACAGAACGAATCCAAAAATGGAATCTTCGAAACATATTTGTGACGGATATTTGTGTTCTTAAAGAGAACAATCATAAAACTACCAAAACTTGTGGTTGTTTTATCATAGTTTTAAGCATACCCTGAATGTAATTACAATTATGTACCGATAAAACTATCAAGTTTTAAGCGAATCTTGGGAAATAGTCTTGAGAACCTCCTGTAGTATGGGCCTTTTTTGAACTTATGAGGGTTTTATAACTGTTTTATCGATGTTATGTAGAATATCTAGTTTTATGCGTGGTTTTATCAAATGAGTCTTGAGAACTTCTTCAAGTCTACCTTAAAATTGAATTTGTTACTTGGGTATGGAGCTACATAACAAAGGAAGAAAGAAGAATGATTCTTCCCGCTTCTTTTTTCGGACATTTTTTACAAATCCGACGAAGTTTTCGCTATCAATCGCACCAGCAAATCACAGAGAGAGCACTGGTGCGTTCTCGCCCAAGTGTACGCGGCATTGATCGCATGCGAGAGCACGTGGGCGTAAACAGATGAGAGCGCGTGTGAGCGGTCGTTTAAAAGAGAGAGTGATTCACTCACTACAAGCCATCCCCTCACTGGCGCACACTTTCACTCTGTCTGTTTACCACCGAATAAAAGAGCACTTTGCATTATCTGCGGTGAGTTATGGTTGTATCCTCTGTGAAGGTACAAATCTCACGCGCTGGCGTAGCATTAGTGCGAAATGCCATCTCTGCCGGAGATCTGCTTGGCGTCCGCTTTAATGTAGGTCTCGTCGTCCATAACGATGCAATTCGGCTGCACCAACCACTAGCGGTACAGCTTCCTGGCGCGGGATTTGACCACCGTATTCTGTTTATCAGTTCGGTTAAGCTCCTTTCTTACCTTTAAGGCACGAAGTCCGACCCGCCCAGGCGGAAGAGTTGACCTTCTTGGCCACGTCCCGAATTGAATGGTTCGGATTGCGCCTGAAGTAATCCTTCACCTTCCCTGCGTTCACAGGGTCGGTCGTCTTCGCTTTTCTTCCGCTGTCAGCTCGCCGCTAGGTCGCCTGGGTCTTCTTGAACGATTTAACCACACGAGACACGGTCGAATTGTCGATTCCCAACTTTTTCGCGATCCACCTGTGGGACTGGCCTAGATTTTCCATGACCACGCCCATATTTTTTTGTCGAAGCACTTCTAGTTTGGAAGCCATCTCGATAACCACTTGACAGATTGTGACGGAATTTTGCACATGTAATTGCAATAACACTCCCACAACTACCCAAATTAACCCAAAATTTCATCGAATTTTACCCTTACAATACATAAAAGAAAACGTTGCATATTTTTCGTGTGCAATCTTTAATCCTTCTGATTGATTCAAAGTCTGTAACATATTGCGTATCCCGATCATTGACCATAGCCTCGTGAGACCTTAGGCAGACATGGCAAACGTTAATTGATTGTTTCAATGAAGGCACTCATTACAGCGTATTATGACGGGCGATCGAACTCATTTTGTTACTATTTATCCATTTCCTCCTGGGTGTTTCAATAACAATTTGCAATTAATCAATCACCATTGTATGGTTTTCAAATTACTGCCCGCCAGTGTTATCACCAGTTCAACTGGAAATTGACGCATCCTTTCCTCTTGGGGATAGTGTGCTATGTGTTTACATGTATTCTCATTTCTTCATCTGCCTGCTCCCACCGAATTGGTGCAATGGAGCGCGAGAAGCTGAAGATCGCGTTGAACCGTTCAATTTAATTATGAGGTGCATCACCGTTCACCAGCCGCGACGGGCGTGACACGAGTAGTTTACTCCAGAGATATTGGTGAGCACGATAAGGGGGGTGCTGTTGAAGTAGAGCTTGGATTACCCACCAGTAGCAAGTCAACGCAGTTATGCGGAAAAAGGACGGTGGCGACGTGCGATGGTAATTGAAGTGCAAAACTCGTTTTGATCAATCACATCATAACTCAGTCGTTCGCTTGAAGAGCTTATGCTGTATAGTGGTTGCATTGGTAGAAGGAACACTTCGATAAGTGTCAAATGTTTATCTCAATTGAGTTCCATTTAAGAGTAATTGATTGGCTTCGATTTCTCTGGACGAATCCTATGGGTGCTCTCCGATCACTTCACAAAAACTTGCCTTCAAAAATAGGTTCATTTTATTGGATCAAACATAAATTTTTGATTGACATATCCATGCCACTCTTTATAAGATTGAAACAATCCACAAAATTGAGTAGGTAATCTTTATATATCGATTTCAAAATATGACGGCTGTCAACGCCCCAAGACGACGACGACGACGACGACGACGCACCGCCGTGGTGCCGGTTTTGAAATGTGCGTGAAAGCTAATGGATCCTAATTTGATTTATTTCTTGTTCGATCGATCGATTGACACGCATTCGCCGACCGCCTTCTAAGCTGCTAATACAAGCAGTCGGTGGCAGATATAGTAACTGACACCTTAGTGAAGAGAAACTGTCAGCCGGTCTCTCACTCGCTATCCCCTCTTCCTCACACTTCGTGCATTTGTTAACAGCTGCGTGCATTCGGCCTATGAAAGCAACCGGCCATTAAGCTTGTAAATGTATATTATATCTGTTTTAAGCGCCGCTTTATGGAACGGATCATCCCATAAGCTTCTCGGTATAATCCTAAACGGTTACGAGTATCAATATAAGCTCTCACGTGATTTGAAAACAAATAGCTGTTAATGACAAAATTATCGGGATATGTAGCCAGTTTGTGACAACCATTCCTATGATTTTTATGCAACGATGATGTCCCAATCTAGCATGTGAACTGCTTACAGTTTATGTGTTACAGTATAAAAAGTTATTTGTCAATTACTTCACGTGTAAGTGTGTTCATTAATGAAATGCCCCTATATTATAGTACACCATTATTTGGTACCGAAGTTCGACCTTGCTCGCACAATTGATCCGCGTGTGTGAAGAAGTTTTCGGAAGAATATAAAAAGACCAATCAACGTCGACGATGTTCATCGTGTCATGCAACAAAGGAGCTTCGCCATCGAATGCCATTGTTGAATGTATAATTAAAATCTTCGTCGGAGAAAATTACAAAGGAATCTCGGCAACGTATTATTACTTTCAGATCTATAGGTTGTCGTACTACAAGACGGATGGGATTTTTTTGTTCTTTCCGGCTGGGATACTTCATGGTGGAAGGGTAAACTAATTTTGTGATGAATAATAAAAGCTTCTATTTTATGTTACTTTGTTTCATTCATTAATTCACTCCATCTTACTTCTTCCAATCTACTTTCAGGTTGAAGTTCAATTTGTACAGCATACAAATTTGGAGCTTTTTGTTGCCTATAACTACGCATTATTACATAGGAACCCATGAAAGCACCTCAAAGCCATAAAATAAATTTCCATGCTCAAGATAGTACGTGAGTTATGCTCAACCCTCATTCCGTCATTGCTTTGGAACTAAAACAAACAACGATGACTGACGTGGTAATGAAGTGAACCACGTGTTGAGCAAATTCCACTTATTGTTCCCTTGTGACTTCATGAGCGAGGCAATGCTTCGAGTGAATTCTGAATTTTGTTAAACTTTTTTTACAATGCTTCCTATTCCAGCGAATCGCTTTTCATTTGTTTTTGGATCGTTTGCATAGTTTTTAGTTAAGTTGTTGTTTTAGGTTATTAAAAATCAATGATTGTGTTCTTTATAGAGTTAGAGTTACGAAATTTGCAAAACGATACACGATAATTTTGAATGGTTATTTTGGTATTTCGATAAACAAGTTAATACTGGATTTCAAAATCAATGGGTCTTTTGTACACGAAGTCGTTCAACGTCTTTAATTTATGAATGTTCGTCAAATGCATGTTTATTTTCACAAATTTGTGGCACTTGTTGAATAATAGTTTTGAGAAACAAGAATTTGTTCCACACATTTTGAATTTCCATTAGTCTTCACATCAATGCTACTAAACATTGAACTAAAAAAAATGCAACATTTTCATTTGTGTATTTCATTGCATAGGTAAAACTTGATGACATTTTTGGCAAAACTAGTATAGAGTGTAATGTTTACAATTTCGTCATAAATTGGTCAAGTGGTTATCGAGACGGCTTCCAAGCAAGAAGTGAATCGACAAAAAAAAAATGGGCGCGGTCGTGGAAAATCCAGGCCAGTCCCACAGGTGGATCGTGAAACAGTTGGGAATCGACAATTCGACCGTGTCCCGTGGGGTAAAATCATTCAAGGAGACTCAGACGACAAGAAAAGCGGAAGAAAAGCGAAGACGACCGACCCCGTGAACGCATGAAAGGTGAGGGATTACTTCAAGCGCAAACCGAACCATTAGATTCGGGACGTGGCCAAGAAGGTCAGTTCTTCCGTCTGGTTTGCCCAGCAGACAATGAAGCGGGACGGACTCCATGTCTTCAAGGTAAGGAAGGCGCTAAACTGAAACGATAAACAGAATACGGTGGCTAAATCCTGCGCCAGAAAGCTGTACCGCTAGTGGTTAGTGCAGCCGAAATGCATGACAAGACATACATCAAAGTGGAAGCCAAGCAGATCCCCGACCTGGAATTTTCGTCGGCAAGTCCCACCTGGATGTTCCGGAGAAGTTCCGGAAGAAGCAGGTCGAAATTTTTTTCCAAGAAGTACTTGGTGTGACAGGCGATCTGTGGATGCGGCAAATTCAGCAAGCCGTACATAACAATCGGCACCATCAACGGCCAAATATATCAAGAAGATTTCCTCCAGAAGCGCCTGCTGCCCTTCCTCCGGTCCCACGAAGGTGTCACTACGCGAAACCGGTGATGGAGTGGTACGAAGCCAATGATGTTGTTTTTGTGCCGAAGGAGGAAAATCCGCCAAACTCGTCAGAACTTCGCTCAATAGAAAAATTCTGGGCGATTATGAAGGGGACAGCTCAGAAAAATAGGAGAGGTCTTCAAAAACGACAATGATTTTAAGAAAGATTGAATGAAAGTGTGTTAGATATATGGTGCAAGTGTTACACAGGATTTGATGGGTAGCGTTAAGTCCAAGGTACGGGCATTTAGCCTAGGAAAAGCGGTTGAATAAACCAACTTTGCAAAAACATAGTTAATATGTGCATATTTATTCCCTGAGAAATATCCAGCTTATAATGAATGTTTCGTGATAATATTTGTCTGTTGCATTTTTTTCTTCAGCGATTATTTCATCCTGGAAACAATTTTGAAGTTGTTTTCCAGTTTTTTATTAGGTTTAGTTAAAAAGTGATCTGTGTCAGGACTTATCTCCTTCACTTTAAAATCTGCCTAATAAGGACTGTCATTAAAGAAAGTGGACACCTGTTTCTCAAAGCAAAATATTTATTTTCGAACAAATACAAATTTTCTTTATCTAAATGAAAATCAACATACATATGACCGAATTTACGGGAGTTTGAATATTCACTTCTTAATTCTAAAGAACATTCGTACATTTCTCTTGATACTTCCCATTAGATTCTGCACAACTTATTTTGTAACTTTTCGTTGTGCTGGAGACCAAATTTCCTTGAAGCAGTCAAAAGAACTTGCTTCTCTTCCATCTTTCTTAAGATGCCGCATAATTAATGTCCAGTATCTTTCGATTGGATGCAGTTTAAGGTAGTTTGGGGATTTTGGCATTTTTCGACAAAATCAACTTTTTCCTTCTTGAGCATCTCCAACGTAACGTTCGCCAGGGCGGATGGAAACATGTGTGTAGGCATGTTTTTGAGTTCTTTCTTCGTTTTATTTATCAATTCCTCCTCAGTTTTCGCGACAAAATTGTTGGAGTAGATCTTACGCTTCAGGTTGGCCCAAAAATTCTCGATGGGACCCTGGGCGGGCTCGCTGACTTGGGTACCACATCGATATTCAGCCGCTTCATCTCCTCCAACGATCGCTTCGAGTAGTGGGTTGACACCAGATCCGGCCAGAACACCGCGTCTTCGCCCTTATGGTATTTGTTTACGACGCAATTTCCGGCAGGCATTTCGTACTATAAATTTCTCCATTCACGGCCAGTCCGGAGCGAAAGAAGAGCGGCTTTGACATCCCCTTCTCGCTGATTGTCATCCACAGTAGCACCTTCTTGGGGAGCTTGGTGTGTGAAATGAACTTCACCTCGGAGCTCACTTCCTTCGTGGGGGGAGTAAAATACGAAGTGCCCTGCCAGTCGTTGCCCTCCAGGGTGAGATAAGTCTCGTTGTCCATCACCACCGCCACGTCGCGATTCGCCGGAAAAATCGAGATGACCATCTTATTCAGCCGCTGCCACTGCGTCATTGCCTGCAGGTCTGAAACCAGTGGACGCAACTCCCACTTCCTGACATGTATGTTCATGTTCGCCAGGTACTTTTTAACTGTTTGGCCGGTTGAACCGACCTTCCGGCCAAGCGCACGCAGCGATGTAGCCACTTTTCCCTCGGTCTTCCTCTCCAGCATCCTTTGGAGCTTCTTGTCGCTCAGGGTCGTCGGCCGTCCGGAGCCGGGCTTTCTTTCGATGCTCTGATTTTTATCTAATAGTGCCAAGATGTTGTAGATGCCGGAACGGGCGTATCTGGCGTCCACAAAGTGCCACACGATGTCCGTTTTCGACGCGGCTGGGTGCCGTTCTTTGAACGCGCACA